>OX421246.1:1713507-2313507 GCA_949125135.1 Alcis repandata | reverse complement strand
ATCATGCCCGCTACTCGCTAGCAGGTGATGGATTTTTGTTTTTCCTCGAAATTCACTCGTTCGACAGCTATTTACGAATAAACGGGCCGCCTGAACAGAGGTGGAATAGAGTAGAATAGAGTAGTAGTAGATTAAATGGATTTCATTTCATCCCCGACAAAATAAACGGGGAATAAATAAGAGAGGAGGGAGTTGAACGTGTGTTTGTATGTTTTTGTTTGTGGCTGTGTGGCATAGTAGCTAACAAACAAAGAGACCTATGTTGATGCGGTTACTCTGTTGCATAATATTCTGCCATACTGTGTTACTGATTGGCCTTCAGAATCGTCTTCATTTTAATTTAATTTATTTAATTTAATTTTGACACTTGATATCTGTTAAATGTTAAAATGAAGCCAGTTAAGTCAGTAAACAATAAAGCTGCAGGTCAGGCCCTACATAGTACAGGGTTATAGTTAAAGGGTATGCTAAGAAGAATAGGGCTCATAGTACTCATCACTACGAACCACTTTTCTACGGGACCAACTCTGAAAATGCGAAAAAACAACTGATCTATACATTTTGTCGAGTGTCATTGGCATTTTTCTATGGAACAGCATTTTTTTGTTCACAATTTCCCATAGTGAAAGTTGTCATAATGATGAGTACTATGCGCCCTTTTCGGCTTAGCTTACCCTTTTAACTCTGTCTGTATACAAAACAATGTAAACAAAAAAAAAGAAAGCACAGAATTGAAGTCTCCATTCCTTTCTCTGTCCGGATTTCGGCTAACCAGTTATTACCAGTTAGGGTACCTAGATTGTCAAGTGTCGTGTCGCGTGACGTCAGCCGACATTTGAGGAAATTGTATTTTTTACAAAAGAGCTGAAAATGGGCTTTGTTTTTTAGGTTTGGAAGTTTAGTGGCGGGTTGGGTTTTGATGACGTCATCGATTCAGTGTGTTAGGAGTTTAGGAGCTTACGATGTGGTTACACTACATTGGTAATTAACCAATTAAAAAAACATAAATAATAGTTAAGTAGGTAATTAAAAGCTGAAATGCATTTTGAATGTAGTTATCCAGAGAAACTAAGGAATAAAGTTGTTTAGTAAGTACCAAAAACAATTTGTAAAATGTAAAAAAACTATACAAGGTTATAGGGAAAGGGTATGTTAAGTGAAGGGTTCATAATACACGTCGTAATGAGCAACTTTAACTATTGGACCAACTTAGTCGGACTTGAGGTGGCGGGTTCAAACCCCGACTCGTACCAATGAGTTCTTTGGAACTTATATACGAATTTACATACCACTGGCTTTTCGGTGAAGGAAAACATCGTGAGGAAACCTGCATATGTTCGGAGAAGAAATTCAATGGCGTATGTGAATCCACCAACCCGCACTTGGCCAGCGTGGTGGAATACGGCCTAATCACCCTTCGAGGGTAGACCTGTATCCCAGCAGTGGGAGGATTAAAGGTTGCATATGAGTCGGACTTAGTAGGACCGACTTAGTCGGCCTGTTTAGCTCGGCGGTAGTGTATCCGCCTTATAAGCCAGAGGTCCTGGGTTCGATTCCCGGTCGGGCAGATGTTTGAATGATGAATTTAAATATCTGTTCTGGGTCTGGGTGTTAGTTGTCCTTGTCTTGTGTGTGTTCCATGGTATCCCCGACACAGGATTTATTCCTAGTGGGGATTTACTCCTAAGCTAATGAGTGTGAAACGAAACGTTTAACTCTAAAATCGCGAAAAATCAGCTGTTCCATAGAGAATGTCAATGCCACTCGACAAAACGTTTGGAACAGCCGATTTTTTTCGGGATTTTCGGAGTTGGTCCCATAGTAAAAGTTGTTCATAATGTTGTGTACTATGAGCCCTTTTCAGTCTGACAAACCGTTTCTTTATAACCTTGTAAAACCGTTTAAGCGTGAAGAAGTGACAAATATCCATATGCACAATTACACGTCACTTACATTTTGTCGAGTGTCATTGACATTCTTTTTCTACGGATAAGCAATTTTTATTCTCGATATCAGGATTAGTTCCATAGTAAAAAAAACATAATGATGAATAGTTAATATGAACCTTTTTCGACTTATAACTATATTAGGCCCAAGTTTGAAGGCATTTTAAGACAGATCTAAACTAACTAAAAATATATCTGTCTTTATCATTGCAAGCCATTAGACATGGAGTAGTAGTGGTAGTGCTCTTTTGCAGAGCCCGCCTGGGGAAGTACCACACCTTTGCCAGTTATTCCACCGCCAAGCAGTAATGTGGAAACATTACTGTGCTCCGGTTGGAAGGGCATTGTTTCCAGTGAAATTACAGGGCAAATGGGAGATTAAACAACTTATATCTCAGGGTGACGAGCGCAGTGCTGTGCCGCGCAGGGTCTTGAATTCTGCGAGTTCAAAATTCTGGGTGGTGCAGACCTGTTATGGGCAAACGTGACGTTTAACATCAGGCGAGCGAAAAAAAAAAAAAAAAAAAGATGCCAATAGTTTTAGAAAATTTAGATCTGTCTTAAAAAGCCTTCAAACTTGGGCCTATTATAACTATAATTATTTCCTAATAACCCTGTATGTTTATGGTAGGATTAGTAGACTAACTCCAGAGAGCAACAGTTAGCAACACAGAGACGGCTGTTGCTGTTGCCACGGCGTAGATTAAACAACAGTTATTACGCAAGTTCGGGTTTTGTATCCGCATAATCTCACCACTCGTGACAGCCAGACACCGGAGACAGTCGGAAACACAAGTGTTCAAAAAATAAGGATGAATGAAAATTAAAAATAATATTTAAATTAAAAAAAAAATTATGCTAGCTGTACCGCGGTTTTATTCGCAATTTCGGGATAAAAAGTAAATTCTAATGTTAATGCTGGATAGAAACTACGAAATTTTAGCGAAATCCGTGCAGCCGTTTTTGCGTGATTGAGCAAAAAACATCCGAACTCAGAAACTTTGACATTTCTATCATAAAATTATTGTAGTCATTTAAAAAATTTAATACAACTAAAAAAATTTGGACCCAATTTTATACTCTTATTATGATTTTAAAGTATACAGTACCATCTTTGTTGATGACACTGATTATCTTTTCTTATTTATAAAATGATAATTATTTAATACAGATTAACCAGACAATCAGCACGCACTGTTATTTTCGAATCATTCCCGGCATGTCGATTCCCTATTACGACGATTCCCGCTTACGGCGCGTGGCTTAACGTCGAGTCTCGACACGCCGCGCCGGTTTTTGCGGACTTGACTCTTTACGTCGAGTTCCTTTAACGTCGATTCTCGTCACGAAACTCCCTTACTACGCTACCAGATCTTATGTACTGCTCAGAATTAAAGTATACGATTTTAGGGATTGTTCCCACTACGCCGCTTCTCACTACGTCGCTCCGCGCCTATGGATATATGGACTAGTGCCACGACGTCGCGCGTCGCATCTCCTATACATTTCTTCCCGCCACGCCGCTCGCAGCCTCAAAGGCTGTAAGGATTTGTAAAGAGCCCAAAGTAGTTGTAAAATTTTCACGGGTGCAAAATCATGAAGAGGTAAAAACACTTGTACATTTTTCAATTAAATTTTTATTTAATTAACATTTTTACCTGACTGTCAGTTAAAAAAAATACGAGTTAATTTACCTCTTCCTGATGCTACACCCATGAAAATTTGACAACTATTTCGGGCTCCTAAAGCATTATGCACCTTTTAGTCAGTCAACAAGCGGCGTAGTGGGAACAATCCGATTTTAGTAACCGACATCGAATACCTAAGTAAGTAGAGGTTTAGTAAATATAACAAAATTTGATCATTTATAATTTAATATCACAGTTCATTACAAACATCTGCTTTGAACTGCAAAAGCGTAATATTAAGTTTTGTAGTTTTCATCATCATCATTTCAGCCGCAAGACAAAAAACAGAAACATTAATGTCAAACAAAGCTATGTTACGCTTGAATGGGTTTACCTATGTGATCTTTCGTAGCTCGGGAGTGCTCGCAGGTAAACAACGATAACGCCGGACGCGCATCGAAGCTTGCTGCGAGTGCATTGTTTTGATGCACACGTAATGTTGTTGTTGTTGTTTAGGCTTGTTTCCACTAAGAATGGATCGGATGGATTGGAGTTTCTAATTATAGATTAAGATATACAGATTTCAAAAAATAAAACAATTCATCAAAATAATTAAAGATTATTAATATTTTTAGAAAAGAAAATCTTAAAAAATAGGCATTGAGTCACGTGACAGTGCAGTGTAGTGATAGTGAAAGAAAGTAGATAAATCAGTTCAAACATTAATTACACATAAATTCAGAAGTAAAGCAGCCCAGACCACTATGAAAACAAAGATCAGGCATTATCATGATGCATTACCGTGATGTTTAGCACGGCGTGACGTCACATTTTCTGATTGGCGTGCACTGTCAAAGGACTAAAAGGTGCATAATGCTTTAGGAGCCCGAAATAGTTGTCAAATTTTCATGGGTGTAGCATCAGGAAGAGGTAAATTAACTCGTATTTTTTTTTACTGACAGTCAGGTAAAAATGTTAATTAAATAAAGATTTTAATTGAAAAATGTACAAGTGTTTTTACCTCTTCATGATTTTGCACCCGTGAAAATTTTACAACTACTTTGGGCTCCTTACAAATCCTTACAGCCTTTGAGGCTGCGAGCGGCGTGGCGGGAAGAAATGTATAGGAGATGCGACGCGCGACGTCGTGGCACTAGTCCATATATCCATAGGCGCGGAGCGACGTAGTGAGAAGCGGCGTAGTGGGAACAATCCCTAAAATCGTATACTTTAATTCTGAGCAGTACATAAGATCTGGTAGCGTAGTAAGGGAGTTTCGTGACGAGAATCGACGTTAAAGGAACTCGACGTAAAGAGTCAAGTCCGCAAAAACCGGCGCGGCGTGTCGAGACTCGACGTTAAGCCACGCGCCGTAAACGGGAATCGTCGTAATAGGGAATCGACATGCCGGGAATGATTCTTATTTTCAAGTCAACACTTTGTTAAGCACCAGCATTTTTTACATGAAAATAATTATAATGATTTGTCAATGTAGCTAATAAAATTAGCACTTTCGTGCGCAACTGTCGCATTTCCGTCAAAGCGCAGTGCGATTTGGTCGCGTCTGTTCGACTCACTGAGTGTACGATGCGATTCTGCCGCCACGTCTGAATGCAGCCTAATTTTTTTGTTTAACCAATTAGATCAGTGCTGCTTCCGTGTATAGGTGATCAAAGGGAGAGGGTAGCAAGGTAAAATAGACCTTATCTTATTATATATAAATTACGTGTCACGTTGTTTGTCCGCTATAGACTCCTAAACTACTTAACCGATTTCAATCAAATTTGCACACCGAGTGCAGTTCGATCTAACTTAGGAGATAGGATAGCTCACATCTCAATTTATAGTAAAAAAACATGAAAAATTAGAAAATTTAAAAATATCTACTTATACCATTATAGCGCTTTGGACAATGTAAACTTTTTTAATGTAACTTTTAACATTTGACATAGAATTGACGCAATGGCTTTTGACAGGACAACGTCTGTCGAGTCAGCTAGTCTATACTATATACTATAATAATATTATAAAGAAGTAAAGTTTGTGTGTTTGTATATTTGTTAAATTGTAAGGGGTAATCTCGGGATCTACTGAACCGATTTTAAAAATTCTTTCACGAATAGAAAGCCACATTATTGCTGAGTGTCATAGGTTATATAAAAAACCGAAAAATAAAAAGGCTTTTACGTGGTAGTCCGTTTTGCAAAGTGAATCGGAGAAAAAACGGTCCGGACGGCGCGCGATGGCTTCGGGTTTAATTAACATTATGCCCAACGAAGTGGGCACGGGTCAGCTAGTCTGGCTATAACTCGAGAATGGTTGGACCGATTTCGCTAATTTTGATCTTGAAATATTTGGGGAAGTTCAGGGACGGTTTAAAAGCAAAAAAACAGCGGGTGAAACTGCCGGGTGCAGCTTGTAGAAAATAAATACCTAAATGGTTATTAATTGCCCTCGCACGTTTCCTTGCGTTGCGTTTCGTTGCCATTTTAACACGCTTTTATTAGTTTCACTTGTATGTTTGTAACCGATCCTTTTGGACTCGATTTTGCCCTACTTTGAACGATCAAATTTAATTCAAACTTTGCACACCTGTCAAAGACCGATAACAATGCGTGTTTTTTAGTTTTTTAAACTATATTTTCTATCGAGTTAAGATTACTCAGTTGTTTTGGAAAATTCTACTAAGTAATATATATCTTCGTAATACAAAATAAAGTATAGGTATTTTCATGATTTGTAACAGGGTTTCAATGCATAAAACGACGTAGAAGAGAAGTAAAATTGTCAGATTTCAATTCCATTTCTCTTTAAACGTTAATAGGATAAATCCTGTGTCGGAGATGCCACGGAATACATACAAAGACAAGGACAACTAACACCCAGAACAGATATTTAAATTCATCATTCAATCATCTGCCCAACCGGGAATCAAACCCGGGACCTCTGGCTTGTAGGGCGGTAACTACTAAGCCAAACAAGCCGTCATTTTTAAAGACTAACATACATATAGGTAAGTAACGTTTTGCAGTGTTGGCGCGACGTGACGTCAGTGCCTCTATACATGGATTTAGAACTGTCTGAAATCACCCCACAAGCACACCCTAGGCTAGCTAAATACCGAATTTTATCCTCCCCGAGTTGTTTTGTATTTCATCCCCTTTTCACCCTCAGCATTTCGGCAAACTAGAGTGTTTAAAACATGTTTAAACCGTGCCGCGAGCGTATAATTACACTATTCGTAATTATGCTGAAATTCAGACTTCGAAATAAACTTGAGTTTACGCGAGGTAAGCGGTGTGGGATAGATGTGTGCTACAAGGATTTGAATCTAAAAGTTGTTTTAGGTTAGGTTATTAAAAATAGTAATTTTTATCGCAATTTAGGGATTGGTCCCATAGTAAAAGTAGTTTGAGATTATCTTAGAACTAGCTCCGGGATAAATAGTACGAGTAGACTTTGTGTAAATCCAGAACGACCATCATACCAATATTCTTGTTAATCCGTTCAGCCGTTTAAGCGTTTTTTTTTATGTAATTGAGTGACGAGACGAGCAAATCGCTCGCCTAATGTTAAACGTCACGTTTGCCCATAACAGGTCTGCGCCACATAATGTTGAACTCGCAGCGTTCATTAGTAACAAACATAGATAGGTACATACTTTCACCTTTATAATATTAGTGAGATAAGATTAAACACTGCTTAAAGTTAGTTACTGCTTAAAATGCTCTGACAACTTTTAGTTTTTTAACGTGAAATGTTACGTGCGAAAATAAGGTAGAAAATTTTAAGCAGCGATTAAGTTTAAGCAAGCTTTATAAGTAAAGCCAATAGCTGTCTCGTCGGCTTACTGCAAGAAGCCATTAGCTGCAAAATCACGCAAATACATCAAAAATCACTTCGAGCGCATCACGCATGTAATCATTCCTTGAAAAAAACACCGAATGTTATCGAAACTAGTCGCAGCATTCTATTCAATAAAACTTGAGTATTCCCGTGTCAATTACATATATGTATAGGTATCCAAAATAAAAATAACGTTTCACACTCTTAAAGTGTGTTGTGTTGTGTGTTCTTTGTGTCAAAACCGCGTTAGTTTGCAGAGCTACACACTGAGAAAAATTTGAAAATGAATCTGAGAAATCGGAATCTGAGAAAAAGTACGATGATAAGCACCAATTTTTACGGTGACAACTATCATATTACATATTTTATATGGTTGTCATCGTAAAAACTAGTATATAGTAGTATACCAGTGCGTACTTTTTGGTGATTATCACACTATGATCAGTACAAAGTGAATTAATCAGAATTTTGTAGGCCATTTTTCTCAGTGCAGTTAGTGACTTTTTGCAGTTAATGAGTTCTTGCACTAAGCCGGCGGTTTATATAAACACGTCAGGACTCAGGACTAAGCAATACTCTAGTCTGAACACTCGGAACTTTAATTTCCTCGCGACTGTCCACCCGTTTGATGCCTTTACAATTCCAGCTCTTCTTTATTATGAAAATAAATAACAATTGTGTTATTGACAGTACTTGTTGGATGAATGCGTAATATTGCATAAGCCATTTTTTAAATGAAATAGTTAATTACTTTCATCAATTGCGTAGCAATACTGAAAGACAGAAAAACAAAACAAAACTAAAAGCAAAACAGTTATTGTACGATGAGATGGATAAACTCAAAGCAAAACTAGGCTTTTAGTTAGACAGCCGAATCTATTTTGAAGTAATTTAGATGTAATGAGTAATGTAGGTACCTAAATGGATTTTCCGGGAAACTGAGGAAAATCTGAAAAATCCTCGACACGAGAACGTGAGAAATAAACTTAGTTGTAAAAATATTAATAACAAGAACATTATTTTTACAAAACAAAAAACAAAAACCGACTTCAAAAGACCGCGCGACTATTGAGTTATTCATCTATTTGTCGCGCACGTACTTAATGCAAATTTAAGACTTATATGGTTTTCTCATGGATACCATTATCAGAACTGGACTAAATTGAAATGGGACCAAATGGGAAGCGTCAGCTTTCTAATAAAAAAAGAATCATCAAAATCGATTCACCCAGTCAAAAGTTATGTTATGTTTTGTTTATGTCAAAACATAAAAAAAAAAAAATTAAAAAAAACATACAGACGAATTGATAACCTCCTCCTTTTTTGAAGTCAATTAATTAAAGATTTAAAGCAAGGTCAAATCTAGCAACTGAATTTTGAACCACTTCCCGATGTCCGATTGAGCTGAAATTTGGTATACGTGTGTAACTTTTAGAACAGTGCAATAAAAAAAGCTTGTATCTTGTTTAGTAAAATATCATCACAATCTACCTATAGAAATATTACGTTAAAATTTTCCATGAATTTATACCAAAGTTAATTCGTTAGTTTTGTGTTGGGTATACCTAATTGATTTATTCTATTAAAAATTGTGAATTTTTCATACATTTTAACAATTTGATGTGACCAATTGATATTTTAGCTTCGTTGGAATTCCAATAATTTTTCCTGCACCTATATGTAAAGGAAAAAACTAAACAGGTATTGGACAAAATACTTAGGTGTCAATCTAGGTATTTCTATGTACCGAATTGCCGAAGCATTATGCATAAGTTTAAAGGAAATTTTAACAATAAATGGATAGGTTCTAAACTCAAATATTCTTAATTTAAGCCATGAGTTTCATGTCAAACTCAAAAGCCTCGTAAATACAATTTTCCCGAACCACAGGGCAAAAATTTGACCTTGGCACACCTCGCCACAGATAAGTCATAGGAAAACTAGATCTATCGCAAAGAAAACCCCGCGTAAAGCTATCATTAACCATTACTGGCAACTTTTACCGATTCAAAAAAGAAAAATGAAAACAGCTGTAAAATGACACCGATTTAAAAACCGAAGACAAAGTGCACAATAGCCTGCCAGTGTAGTCTGCAACTTATTTTTCGTCGGCAAGTTGGCAACGGTTCGCCGAAATCGTTCTGAATTCAAACAATAGCTCGAATGTCCTTCTCCGGAATGGCGCGGAAATTTTTGTTATCTTTTCGTGTTCCCCGAACGGATTTTAAATTGAGAACACAAATGTGGGAGGGGCACTAAAATGTCGCTTAACACAATTTTGTGTTGATGTAATTTGGGCCTGTGGGTCGAATGTAACTCAAAATAATATTATTGTAACAGTTACAAAATGCTTTACATTTAAGTAGTTTTCTTCTCCACAAAAGAAGTTTTAAATTCGTTCGCAACTTCAGTCAATATCAAATTTTGTCACCATACCAAATTGGTCATAGTCACACACCTGAAAAAATTAGTCATAATATCACATTAGTAAAAAAACTGTTGAAAGGAAAACCAATACAATACAAAATGGTAATACGTACATACTTAGGTACTTATTAGAACCAATTTTTATCTAGATAGGTACCTACTTATAACAAACAACATCTGACGTCATTAAACATACCTAGGTACCAATATAAAATATCTCTAATGGTAAAAAACTGACTCCGACCTAGATAATAATTCTTTTCTACTATTTTACTGCAAAAAGAGACGACATTTTGTAAAACGAATTTTCAATTTTGATGCGCTATTTTCATTTGAAAAGTGGCTTGATTTTGAGAGTCCCAATCTATGATTCAAGAAAATTGGTTCTGCCGTTTGAAAATTAATAACTTTTTCTAATGTTGACAATTACTTGACCTGAACATTTGAGAAAAAATATCATAATTGAACTTGAGACATTTTCAACAACCACAACTTTTTTTGCCAACAATTTTCACAAAAGTTCAATATCCTCTACATGTCGAACCAGAGAGTGCAACATCTTAGCGCCCCAGTTTCGTGTTGCCACCATAATCGCGGTGATAAGAACGCATTGTTTTTTAATACGTTTCGATTTACGGAGCTCCTCGGACGTGACGAATGGATTTCCGAACTTATCGATACGTTGATACTATTGGGTACAATTCGATAGCCGAATACGAAGTGAATACATTGAGTGATGGAGATGAAAAATTATCGGTTATTAGATAATAAACTCAGATCAAGTAGAAAGGCAGATAGAGTCCCGCCATAGATCCAAATGAAGCCAAAAACTACCCTACTGCCCGTGTACGTAAATTTCACGCATAACAACTATTAACAACTACCCGAATGTCAAAATGACATTTTGACATTTGTATTCGAAATTATAACCTAAAAATTATGATGTTTAGTGTGTTCCATGAGATGTTATTTACGATAAGTAGTGACGTGGAAAGTTATTCCATTGGACGTCTTTTTTACTTTTGCGTATTTATTGCTGTGTTTTATTTATTTATCATCATTCTATTTTTTTTCTTGTTTTCTGATTAACTGACGATTGATTCGGGTAGTTTTTATGCGTCAATAAGTATGTGCTTGAAGTATAGGTACTCACACGGGCAGTAGGGTAGTTTTTGGCTTCACTTGGATCTAAGGCGGGCCAGTGATGATGTTTTTTTTTTATAAATACGGGACCACTCACGTCGTATGACGTCTTCGAGTGAGTCGTGATGATTTTGAATAATGCCTAACTTAGAAGTAGGTATTTTTTGTACTTATGCTTGATAACTTATTTGCAAAACTTTACATTTGGTTGAGTAAAGGCATAGAGCTTAAAACCAAAAACAATTTTGAAATTTAGATTTTGAGTTTATAAATTGGTAACCTTTTGTAAGACAAGGCAATGGTTTTTTTTTATGGTTTCAAAAAATGGACCTGAGTTGCCATGTTTAGAGTTTCCCCAAAAAGTGGAGTCGCTTGTATAGAAGAAACTAACAAAGTTTTAGCGCCGTGTTGTTGGTTCCTACCTATTAGAACTATTTAGACGAGTTAACATCAGTATTTATCAGATTGTAAACTATCCAAGAGAATGGCTTTAAATTAATGAAATAGCGATCCTACAAAAGAGCGCTCCGAGTTCTCCGACCTCTAAACAAAAAGAAGTTAAAAACCAGTCCCAACCGCGTTATTAACCTGCAATGATAGCAAAAACGATCCGTGAGAATTACGCATGCGCCAAACAGCAAACAGTATCTCCTGCGCAAATTCAATGTAAAGATCAAGACCTTTTTATTAGTTCGAGCGTAAGAAATGACAGCGCGCCATTTATAAACAGCCAGTACTAATTCGAACTAAATACACAATAATTAACCTTATTACCTAGCGCTAAGACTTATTTGAGTGTTTCAAATAGTTTGTGACGTGTTTAGAACGGTTGGAAATGTCAAACCTTAACCTCAAAACCGTGACGCGAGACGCCATATTAGATGCATTCGGGCACGTAGCGACTGCCGCTTATTCTGTGGTTCGGCCCATTCGGGATCCTTGGTCGTAAAACAGTTTTAGATGAACTCTCGCGCTGAACGTGTTATATTTATCTGGAGGTCAGGATATATTGGCCGTAGTAGCAAAGGGTGCTATTGAATTAGATAAGAGTACCTTGACTGCAAGATAGCGTGCTAGCTGAGACCTTGTAATGCTAAAAACTTGCTAGTTAATTTAAACATTATTTTGAAGTTTTTAACAATAAATCGCCTCATTATAGATTCTCGATAAAAACAAGAAAACAACTTGAATCGTTGGTACCTACATAGTGAAATTTAAAATCTAGTTAATTAGTATACAAATTAGAAAGCGTTAATTTAGATTTGAAACATGGCTATTGTTAGCATTTTATAATTAAATTTTAATGAGGTTGTAGCCAATCACAGCTGTGCTATTTCAGTCTATCTCTTGAGATTGTTTATGGATAGGAATGCAATAAGGAGTGACCATGGAATCTATTGGTCTGTATTTGGTTGATGATTAGCGCATAAAAATAGTTCTATTTTAGGTGTTGTGTTACTAGCTGCGGCCTGCAGTTTCATCTGCGTTTTGATGATGATGATGATAAAGTAGCCTTTTTTGTATTCCTGACAACGTGTATTTAACATTTTAAGAAGATCGGTTGAGCAGTTAAAATTAAATGTGTAACAAGAAACTAATTTTTCGTATTATTTGTCATATTAGTTAGGTAGGATAGTTTGCTTGTGTACTTGCAACTCTAAAAAAATGTAACGTTATGTTTTATAAAAAAAGTAAAAATATGTAAAAAGCGGTTTATATCAAATCTCAAACCTCTTTACACTAACAGTAGGAGCTAAGAGTAAATTAAACTTTCTAAAACAATTATTTTTATCTCTTTTGGCCAGTTATTAATCTAAAAACGCAGTTAAAATCTAGATCTTCAGCTTTCCTACTTTAATGCTTCGCTTGTCTATCATGGGAGTACGCTGGTGCCGTGTGACGAAAAATACAACCTCAAATTCTATCAGCACATGTAATAATTTCCCTCAATTTAATTTCAACTTTATTTCTAAAAGATAGAGTATAAATTAGGTTGGTCATAAAACTTGACATAGAACGTAACTCCATCGTCAAATATGACTTGGCGAGCCTAATGACAAGGTTAAGTGTATGAAACGCAAGAAACTGGTTCTAACATTCGCTTGGCCGTTAGCGAATAGACAAAAAATATGGCGGCCATCTTGGATCGCGGATGATGACTTTTCTTGCTACGAAATTATGTATTAAGAGTGCACTGGCTTTTATGTGAAATGTGTACTTTTAAATAGGCGTGTGTTAACTTTGGATGTATAATTGTGTCGGTCGGTAGGTATGTTTGTAGTTTAGAAATGTTAACTATTAAAATGAGGTCGATTCTGCCTTTTGCTTTTTTTACTGCATTTAATTTAGCGATACAGTTTATGTACTTATTTGTAAATTTTGGGATTTAATTATCCGTTTGATTAAGTGAGCGCAGGCTCAATTAATTTCTTATTTTGTGCATTTTTGAAAAGTAAGTTTAGTAACTTGAAAAAGCAGAATATTTAGAACTTCTACGTACAAAAAAATTTACACAACAAGTACTTTTTTTTTTGTAAGTATCTAACTGTAAGTAATTGGTGAAAGCTAAATTATATATTTCATTAGTCCTTATAATGTTACTATGATAATATCGGTAACTTTTCAATACCCGACACGGCAACTCTTTCCAAATGACAGTTCAACCGCCTAGTTAGTATCGATTCGCCCCAAATCGCTCCTAAAATATTAAATGGCGTGTTTGGACATATTGTATTGATCGCTGTAAGTGCATGACTGCGGTAGATTACATCACAGTTAGTTCGTTCAGTTGGCGTGCTTTCGGCCAGTGTCAAATTGAAAAATGTAAACAAAGGAAAACGGATTAAATTTCGAACGTTAGTTCTGTTGTGATCGTGAGCAACATTTAGAAATTTGGAATTTTGTATTTTCAACATTCTTTTTTGTTACTACCGTGTCAACTGTCAAAATTCGCTGTTAAGCCCATTGGTGGTATGGTTAACCTTTCTTAGTCAAAAGCAGTTGAAAAACATAGGGAAAAGGTGAAACTCTACTTTCTTTCAGCCTGTTTTTTAACCCCCGACGCAAAAGAGGGGTGTTATAAGTTTGACGTGTCTGTTTGTCTGTCTGTGTGTCTGTTTGTCTGTCTGTCTGTCTGTGGCATCATAGCGCCCGAACCACTGAACCGATTTCAGTTTAGTTTTTTCTGTAATTTCGTTGCATTGTATTTCGACTCTAAACCGGACCTATCACAGAGGAAGCACCTTTAATTCGGTCACTGAATGCTGAATGGACTGGATGACTCATCTAGGATACAAAAACATCGTTTCCTTTCAAGTTTCAACAAAAACAACGCAATAACAGTAAAAACAACGTAAATCCGTTTAAAACTACGTTTTCGTGATCAAAATGAGATCACCGTAGAGTTTTATCAATGAAACGGATCCGCAAAACAATAAACGCAGACACTTAATTAAAAATTAAAGTTTTTTAATCTGTGCATTCTATGAATGAAACGCTAATAAAATTAAAAACAAATATTGAATTTCGAATGCGCCATAAAATTTAAGCGTTCATAATGGTAATTTAAATTTGGACCAGCGTGCATGTTCGAAGTGACGTTTTGTTTTTTTTTTCGTGCCAGTTTTTCGGTATGAGGTTTTGTCACGGAAAGTAAGTATTATTTAGCCTAGGGTGGGCTAGGTTGGCTGTCTGACGGGCAATTAGAGCTAACAATGGGTATTTACTCGTAGGTGCACTTTTACTGTCCTCCATGTTAGACTTTTGTTTTGGTACTTTCTGATTGTTAGGTTTTATTTAACTACTGTATTGACGTTGTTTTTAAGCAATTGAGTGACAAACTACTTATGCCTTGAAGTTTGGAGGATGTATAAAACTAAGGGGGGGAGGGGATGCTCGGATGTGTAGGTACCTGCTTGGAAAGGCATTCTTAATATTTGTGAGTGGTTGACCAAAAAGGGACCTCAAGGGAAAATAATTGATTTCGAGTAAATCGCGTTTGAAATTTCGTGTAGAAACAAGTTTCGACTCGTGTCGGCTCACAAAAAAAAAACTTTAAAAAAAACACTACGGCACCTAAAAATATTCAGGTTAGACCAAAACAAAGCTAAAAGACCACAGATTAAAAAATTCAAAAAAAATAAATAACGGTTTCCAATCCCTCCAGGTCCCTTTTTGGTCAACCATTCACATTTACTTATGGGTGAAAACATTTTTGTTGACTTTCATATATTTTACAAAGACTACAAAAAAAAAAAGAAAAAAAAGAGAAAATATTCCCAGGGATATCCCGATAGAGGGAATATCTCCGGGAAAAAAATATCGATTCACATGCCATGGAGATTCGTCTTTCTCGAATTTAGCAAACTTGTGTTCTAGATGTTGTTCACTTTGACGTGTAAAATACCCTTAACACTTTAACTGCGGAAAACACATACCCTGTGTTTTCCTTTGTGCGACACGAGTGCGGCTGGCGCGTAAAACACAAGTCACAACGCATTTGACTATTAGCCGCACTTAAGGCAAGCGCATGTGATTATTAGCCGCAGTCAAAGTGTTAAGTACTACTACACCTTTCCGTTAGGTACACCTTGTTACCCTGTATAAACTAAAAAATACAATGACGATCCTTCAAGCAACTATATTCATAAAGGGTATGCTAAGCCGAAAAGGGATCATAGTACCTACTCATCATTATGAACAACTTTTACTATGGGACCAACACGAAATTCGCGAAAAAAAAATCAGCTGTTCCATAGAAAAATAACATAGATATTTGACAAAATGTATGGAACAGCTGTTTTTTTTTTTCGCGTGGTCCCATAGTAAAAGTTGTTCACAATGATGAGTACTATGAGCCCTTTTCGGCTTAGCATACCCTTTATGAATAACCCTGTATATACCTACTCACTTACCTATCCCTATTGTATTAATTTGTATCACCCTGTCAGTTCACCGCAAAAATCTTTAACCACATTATTAGGCCTGTTTCCTTGTATTCTGTAATTGGGAATTATTCAGTTTACTGAAAACAATTAAAATTATCTGAGGCGTAGTTGAACGACAAACAAATTGTGGGGTTTCCCTAAGTACCGAAATTCAACCCGTTTAGAAGAGGAGGGAAAACGGAAGTGTTTAGAGAGTTGGTTATTATAACTTTGACTAGCTGTGTCCCGCGGTGTCACTCGTATTTTTAGGACAAAAAGTCAGATTCAGATATACCTATACAAGGTTATTCATAAAGGGTATGCTAAGCCGAAAAGGGCTTATAGTACTCATCATTATGAACAACTTTTACTATGGGACCAACCCAGAATTCGCGAAATAAAAATCAGCTGTTCCATACATTTTGTAGTGTCATTGACATTTTTCTACAGAACAGCTAATTTTTTTTTCGCGAATTTCGGGTTGGGCCCGTAGTGAAAGTTGTTCGTAATGATGAGTACTATGAGCCCTTTTCGGCTTAGCATACCCTTTATGAATAACCCTGTATTTATTGATCGAGTAATAAAAAAAATCATAATCATAATTTATAAGCTAACAATAATGCACTGACGGGCATTCAACATGAAAATGTTCAGTCAAGTATAGATTTTAAATAATAAAAATTTACAATAAAGTAGCCTTTATGTTTTTATACTCGTATCCAGAATCCAGGGTATAAGCTAGCTAAGTAGCTACATACCAAATTGCATTCAAATCCGTTCAGCCGTTTTTGCGTGATTGAGCTAAAGGTAAATATCCAAACATTTAGACATTACCTAATAACTTATGCCTTACTTACAAAGCCTGCTTAAAGTTAGTCACTGTTTAAAATGCGGTGTTAAAGGTATCCATAGGCGACAGTGATGGCTTACCAATGCTTACCATCAGGAGGCCTGTTTGTTTGTTTGCCACCTATGGCATAAAAAACATACAAAAGCCGATTTGTAAGAAGATTTGTGTGTTTGTGTGTGTGATTTGTGTGTTTTGTTTGTGATTTGTAAGATTTGTTTCTAATAAGATTCAGAGACTCGCTTCGCTCAGTCAAAACTCAAGTCTTATAATTTTCGGTTTTTTTTTGTTTTTCAACCTATTGTGTTCCACTCCTGGGCAAAGGTCTCCTCCATCTCCTTCCAGACATCGCCATCATATTTTTAAGCTATTGCATAGCTTCTATCGCGGGCCTTGAACGTGGAGACCGAATCCAGAAATTCCGTAACGAAAATAACCTAACACCCCCCCCACTCCGACCGGCACAGCGGTGATACTTTTTAGTTTTTTTTTTTTTTTTATGTGGTAGTTTTGCCATCTATCGATGAATAGCAGAACTTTTAATGACTTTTTGAAATATCACGCTTGTCTCTTTAGTTCAGCAACTCGCCTCTAGGTAAGTGTAAGGTTTCGTTGACTTTTCGCCAATTTTATTTTATTTTGAAAATTATTGATAATTATTACAGAAATTATGTATTGTAAGATAATAAAAATATTTTGAACAATATTAACTTCTCATTTATTTAGTAAAAGAAAAAAAATTGTTTTCTTATCGGTCACCACGCTCAAAAAGTGTAACTTGAATTAATATCAAAGAAAAAAAAAAGGAAAAAAATTAGATAAAATAAATAAATAATTATAATTGCTGTTGATAAAAAATGTTATGCATTAGCTTTACCGCGGCAGTCCCCGAGTGACACACGTCTTTTTTTTAAATATGTAGATACTTAAAACAACCATAAAGCCTGATTTACACGAAGCCAGTGACTGGCAGTCCCACTGGCTAACCAGTGAGCCTAGCATAAATATAAATACTGACGTAAATTACGTAGCGATTATTCGATAGACAAATGTATGAAAATGGGACAGCGCCTGTTTGGCTCAGCGGTAATGTATCCGACTTTTAAGCCAGAGGTCCCGGGTTCGATTCTCGGCCGGGCAGATGTTTGCATAATCAATTCAAATGTCTGCTCTGGGTGTTAGTTGTCTTTGTCTATGTGTTTGTTCTATGGCATCCCGACACAGGATTATCCTAGTGGGGAGCTATCAGTGTGAAACGTTTTATATTTATTAGGTAGGTACTAGTTTATTTGTTCGTGCATTTTTTTATCGAATAGGTAGGTACGTATTTTTCGCCAGAATTTATGCTAGGCCTAATACTGTCACATCAATAAATAGAAAACGCGCTTTTTTATCCGACTGCCTAAAAGTACCTAAGGAGTTTCTATCAGAATGACCTTTTCGCAGAAAGCCAATTCAGTTTCGGTCTTGGTATCAAAACGCCATATAGACATGAACGCTGAATGTCCTAGTAGCAAAACGTCTGGTATTTAGTATCTGAATCCAAAATAATCAAGTAACAAATCGTCTTCTAAGGTCTTGTTTTTCAAAGGTAAGTTTGCGAAGTATTGAGTGTCTGTTCATATGTGACTTCCTTTGTATCGCTTTAACAGCCACCGATATTAAAAAAAAGTGTAGTCGAAAGAGTTTTGTCGTAATTTCCAGACTGTCACAGAGAGTAGTGTCACGGCCAAATTGTACTCTATTTCATACTTTATAGAGCTCAGATTTCATTGCTTTGCATTAAGCCGGGTCGGTGTTAGAACAGTCCAACGGAGACAGTTTCAAAACTGTTTACACTGTTTAACGAAACTGAGCCTTATGATTTGCCCATTAAAGTTCATAATAATCTGCAAATAGTTGATAGATCCCAATTCCCAAATTTAGAGATTGACGTCAGATTCGGCTTGAGACGTTTTCGGGAAACGAAGCCGAAAACTTGTTGACGCATTCAAGTGGCGCCATCTGTGTTTTGGTTATTTTTTATTGATTGTTTTTTATAATGTTACTGCCCTTATTACTCCTATAACTTCTCTTTACTAAATAAATATATTTAACGTGTGATACCAAAATCTAAAACTTAGAAATAAAAAAATTAAAAAATCGATGTGTAACTATTCAGGTAGGTAGGTACATGTAATGTAAATTAATTTTAAAACATGAAAGTAATTTAAAATTAGATAACTACACTAATTACTGTCTTTATAGGATAAAGTTAATAGATACGCTTTGTTCATAAAACTAAGATATAAAATAGAAGGAAAGCGTTTTTCATTGAAAGATAATGGTTATAGTCGATTACAGATTATAGCAATATTAATAAATCTAGAACTGGTAGACAAGTGGCTACAGATAATTCCTAGGTACAGATAGTACCTACCTACGTTGATAACTCGAAGGCCAATGTTCTGACAAGGCAGCCTGCTGCAATAACACTCATGTACTTTCGCTGGCAAAAATATCTTTCACAAGTTCGTCAACCCAAAAATAAGCAGTACATTCGATTCCCATCTAAAAATACACATTTTTCCACCGTTTAAGGGTGATTTTTGCTTGCGCAAAACCTGCCCCAGTGAAGTTGCGTATTCACATAGGCGAGTTTGAAGTCGCAAACTAGGAATGCAGGCGACTGAGTGCCAACTTCACACCGTTGCAATCAAGTTCATAGATTAAGATTGGCGTTCAGACTTGACAATAATAAATTAACCTCGTTTACTGCTGTGCATCGGTTTATGTCCAATAAAAGTCACTTACCTAGATTATATGCAGCATTTGTCCATATAAAAATAAAACGGTCCAGTTCATTTGTATCATCAAAGTTCACTATCACTTTAATATTATCCTAGTTTTATATTATTTTGCACTATAACATCACAAATTCCTGTTTGTATAGAAGGCACTATGTTCTACATCACAATATTGAGCAAAGTGAAAGAAAAAAATAGTTTCACTTTATGAGGTCATCGAACGCACGGGTGCTATTCCGCTACATTCGAAATTGGAACATTTTGGACACATTCGAATAATGTTCGATTTGAGTCAATTTGGCGGGATGTGTCACAGTCGAGGTCCATTCGGCGGATTATCGTGTATTTTCGTGTCGGGACGCGGGGCGCGTGTTGCCCGCTCGCGCGCAACTGAAGATTGTCGTAGGTTAAGTTTGGAAAAAACACCGCTAGTTCAATTTTCCGCGATGCAAGCTGCAGTTTCTCCGCGCCAAAAATGCATCTCACCGCGGCCTCGGGCGACTCATCAGAACCGAACCACCTTCAGTCGATCACGAGGTTACTATTGTTTTGACACTTTTGACAGCTCCGTGAACTACATGTATACACAGTACGCGGCACGAGATCCGTCCCAGAGGGCGCCACGCTCCTCAAACGACGATTTCAATTAGAAAAACTAAATTAAACCAAATAAACTAGCACAGCGCGTAAACACAACGAAATAACTAAATGCCACTTTTCATTATTTCGCTATGCACCGGCCGACGTCACGACAGACGCGTGGAGTTAGTTTATATATTCGTCTCTCTCCCACATGTGCTCCCAGAACGAGCATTTCACTTCTAAATTTGAACTTTTGAGTTTTGAATTCGAACTGTCATCTTTTGAAGTTTTTTTATAATTGTTTTTTAAGTAAATAATAGCGCGCGGTGCATAGATCGTGCATACATGCACAGAACTGCAGCTGTACTGGCTTACTGAGGCTAGATGACATTCACAGAGGCTTAAACTCCAAGTTCAGACGATTGCGGCGTCAATAAACTGCCCGTTGGCTCCTTCGTAATATGTGAACGATGTAATGTTATTAACCGACGTCACAAGAGGAAGAACTTCTCAATTTGGCATAACTCTATTTTATAATAAATTAGTTGTGATATCTCTGCTAGTACGTGAAATAATCTTCATTTATAAATAAATAGGATTGATTCAGTGCCCTGCACGATAATTTTGAAAACAGTTCACAAAGATAATGCAACGGAATTCCTTTTTCCTTTTTCAAGTAAAAGGGTCATTACATAACCACTTATTTAAGTTACGCTGTATTCGACCTGCCTTAAAGGGCCAGGATTACATCACCATATTTTTACTGAAATATCATGCAATAGAGGAAATCGAGAGCCATTGTCCATTGTTTGCGGCTCGTAAACATTTAATTATTTACTCTAAAATTATCTTCCAATGCCATAAAACTATCAGACGTCAGTTACATTTCTAGGCCAAATAAGTGCACGCTAAGAATTCTGAGAATCGCAAGAATTAGGTACGAAGATTTCCTAAACTGTTTTTTCGTAGAACGTCTCAGTTTAGTCATCAATAAACTGGCCTACTCTTGATAAAATAGGAGCAAATGAGGAAATTTCGCGCACACGAGAGACACGAGAGGCACTTGAAATTAAAACGTGGACAGTTCTAAGAATCCAAATCTAACAATCTAACACTGAAATCTTACGACAAACGCCTCCATTGCAATTAGTTCAATAATTGTGTCGGGACTATGATGAAGTGATGATATAATAATATATATACATAAGACAGTTGGCAAGCAAAGACCAGAAAGAAAAGATCAAGAATCTAGATTAATTGAGTTAAGAATTGTAAATAAGATTAATTGAATTAACAATTGTGGAGGAAAGTTAATCGAATGACAAGAAGCCCAAAATAGACGTGTCTCGTAAGAAGCAGGAGTTCTAGGAGAGGAATGTCAATCTCGATCTCGATTATTTAGAAACGGTTTATTATAACAGACAGTCAAAACAAAATCCTAAGCAATATACCTTCAGTAAGATAATAAATTAGATTGAATTAGCTCTACTTGCTGCTTCTAAAGAAGAATTATTCCAAATTGAAGTAGCTATGAGATAAGCTGAAAGACAATAAAATTCAATTGTAATGAAATCAAAATATAGTTATCATCAAATATTGGTAGGTAGTAGGTACCAATACTTGATGACAAGTATGTTTGTCTAATATTAGCAAAATTAGGTACTCCGCGAATTAGTCATAACTGTGACATATCGTTATTGTCTCTTTGTTTCCAAAACGAATACACAAAATAGTTCAATACATTTCAAACAAAGCGAATTCATAGCTTGAACAGGCAAAATCAAAGGTTGAATAGGCACTTTAGGCACCCAGCTTCTGCCAGCAATTTGAGTCACATTACATTTTTATGGCCCAGTTATGTCTGCTTGCATTTCGGCAAGGAAGGGTCACCTCTGACATAAGACACTGTTGGTAAGCAACTCGAATCAAATGCAACGGATTCGGTAGCTGGTGACGTCACAGGTCAACGCTTCAGGCAGACTGCATTTGATTGCACGTTTTGATAAAACATGTATTGTAGTCTGTCAGTTCGTCACTTTTAATTTTTACAATAGTTTTAGGTACTGTTTTTAAGCAATATAAATCTTAGTTGGATCCAAAATTAGGTTATTAAAATTCATGTCGAACTACTCTTTGATCAAATAAACCATCTATGTATTTGCAAACATTTTTGTACATATCCGATTATTCTATGACCAAATTCGAATAACAATTTTTTAAAAATCATTCGATTCTCAAAATTCGAACGCACAAATTCAAGTGCACTTCGGATGTCGGAGCGAAAGTGATGCAGTGCGTAATTTATTTATTCTTTTTTCGAAACGAGTCCTGCAATTGGCCTCGGTACGTGTCAACGACCCTTGTATTCGGGCGTCGCCGGCCATTACGTTGGGAAAGGTCAGGGTGTGCATGTGTGCGGTTTGTGTGTGTGCTGCTTTTACTTTCGACGCGCCTTATTTGTGTTTTCATTTGGAAATTCGAAATTCGAAGGGTCCATCTTTGGCGCGGTTTGGAGCTTATCTTGGTAGATTGAATGGGAAATCGTTGAGAAGGAAATACAAATTAGGAATAGAAGCACGAGTCAACTTTTGCGAGTTATGTATTTACCAACCTACTTTTATTCACATATGTGATACATATTAGATAATATTTTAATTGTAGGTGACGAATGTTGACAAAAAAATAGGTTAACGAAAACAAAAAGGATCATACCTAATTAGGTAAATATTTATCAGGTCATTTTTTATGCTATGTATGACGAGACGAGCAAACCGCTCGCCTGAAGTATTAAGTTGTGTGAATTTAAGTTTGTGTAAAGTTAGAGGCCCTAATTTTGTGCATAAAATTATTACAATTTCAATCAGGCGGCCTGTTTGCTTGTCTGCCTGCCACCTACGGCATAAAAAAAACTAAAAAGATTCTCGAGTTACGTAAGTTACGTTACAACAAAACATATACACAGAAATGAATATTAACACATAAATAATTGTTATTGTATCGAATAAGCTAATTATAGGTATATCATAATATTTGTTTTGGTTCCCATTGTGTTTTATAATTAGATTGGTGCGGCTGCCAATTTATTAGGGAATTTCCATAAATTCAGACAAAACTTTACCTACTGAATCACTTCACAGAAATAGTGGCTGGTAAATACAAGCTTTTATTTACCTTGTCTTGTTGATATGGGTATTCTATAATATAGGCAAGGGGTATAGACTTTAGACGAAACGAAATACGTAGGTATGGGCACAGGTATGGGTCAAATCTTGCAACTTAATTTTGATAATCGCAAATTCAACTATTATAGTGGGGTCAAATTAGACCAAAAAATAGGTGTGACCTTACATTAATTCCCACCCAGCTGAAAATTGGTAGGATTGTTTAAAACATCATCTTAAATGAAATCTAAAAAGTCCTCATCGATCCGACAGATACGTGCAAAAAATTTTACTCCGGGTAGAAGGTCACCAAAACGGGTTTTTCGCGATTTTCTCAAAAATAGTTCAAGCTACTAGGGAACTGTTCAAGACAAGTATATATTCTATAACATTATCTACAGTATTACTTTCATGTACCTATGTAGATAGGACCTATGGTTTTCGAGATATGTTGATATTTATTTCAGACCAGGCCAGGAGCTTTATAAACAGAATTTTGAAAAATTAAACTAATTCTGAAGAAATAGAAAAATTAAATTGGTTATGTTTTTTTAATTATTTAGTAATATGCTTGCGTTTGACCGCCATCTCGCCTGATGGTAAGCTATGATGCGGTCTACGATGGAGCACGCGCGCCTACAAAAACCGATTCACTCGCGACTTGAAGACTCCTAGATTACTACAAATATTTAGGTTTCCTTTTTGATGTAATAAAAAGTTATTGTAATGGTACATATTTACATATTAGTGTTCTGCGTTTTCACCCCGCAATTTCCGGGAAAAAAAGCAGCCTAGAGACGTAGAGACCTAGTTAATCCAAGGTGGTTTATTGTGCGAACCGCTAGGGTGTGGAACGCTTTGCCTGAGTGGGTGTTTCCCGATAGATATAATCTAGGTGTCTTCAAGTCGCGAGTGAATCGGTTTCTTCTAGGCAAGCATGCTCCATCGTAGACCGTATCGTTGCTTACCATCGGGCAAGATGGCGGTCAAATGCAAGCCTGTTACTGAGTAAAAAAAGGTTCAGCCGTTTTTACGTGATTGCGTCACCAACATCGAAACATACAAACTTACACATTCTACTTCCCTGGTCTAGATTAACACACAGGCCGTCGTCATCACCGTTTTTAGGGTTCCGTACCCAAAGGGTAACACGGGACCCTATTACTAAGACTCCGTTGTCCGTCCGTCTGTCTGTCACCAGGCTTTTCACAGATGATGTATTGTTGCCGCTAAACAACAAATAAGAATACCTACATACTTACTTGGAATAAAATATTTTTTTAAGGGGGCTCCCATACAACAAACGTGATTTTTTTGCCGTTTTACGTTTGGTACGCAGCTAGTTTATAATATTACCAGAATATGCAGGGTTATTCATAAAGGGTATGTTAAGCCGAAAAGGGCTCATAGTACTCATCATTATGAACAACTTTTAATGGGACCAACCCAGAATTCGCGAAAAAAAATCAGCTGTTCCATTTATTGTCGAGTGTCATTGACATTTTTCTATGGAACAACTGATTTTTTTTCGCGAATTTCGGGTTGGTCCCATAGTAAAAGTTATTCATAATGATGAGTACTATGAGCCCCTTTCGGCTTAGCATACCCTTTATGAATAACCCTATATATATATCCATTTTACACTTAAAATTGTGTACTTACCTACCTACCTACTTTTTGAATGCTTTGCCGGCGGAAACCTTGATTTAATTTATGAATTAGGTATACCTAACCACAATATATTGTTTTACCAAATTTGGAATCGAGTGAATAGAGGAAGTAATCATGAATTACTATTGAAAATAAATTTAAATAAGTAATTTATTGTGGTTCTAAACCGACTTCAAAAAGAAGCCGGTTCTCAATTCGACTCTGTTTTTTTTTAAGTAGGATTTTTTCCGAAGGTTTTTTTTATTTCTCTTTTGTAGATAAACATATTATTTCGTCATTTTGAGTCACTTAGGTATAATTTTTTTTAAAGTCTACATATTTTTAAATTTAATTAAGATGTTTTAATTTTAAAAGTGTTCTTTGTAATTTTATATAAGTACCTAATTTATATTTTATTAATAACTTTGATTTTTTGAACCTAAAATTAAACAAATAAAATACACTGCTACAAAATGCATACATTTTTCAGTACCTATTAGCTTTAAATAGATTAAAGACACCGCAATAAAATGATTTCATGCATTTTGTTGTGGATAAATAACAACACTGTGATAAGCCAACATGACATCACTGCCAAAAAACTGTACCTACCCGACACCCAAATTTGCTGATACCTTATCAAGTCTTATCACCAAATGTTACTGACCACACTCACTAAATAATATAGGTATATTGCCCGAGGTCATGGTCCGATAAAGCCATCCCTTTCACTCTAAAGCTTATCAGCATATAGCTGTCTCGTTCGCGCGTGGAACAATGAGTGCGTGTGCGCAGCTGTTTTGATGTTTACGAGCGACGGAGTGAGATTAAATTTTGTAAAAAATATTAGTTTTTGCTATATTTTTAGACGGTTTTATCTATATTGTCTACGTTTTATTATTTACAGACAGATTAAAATTCCTACTTCTTAAGGACACATTTTGCCAAAAAACTTTTCTTTACATTTATACCAAAGTGTTGTATGGACCTACGTACTAAACAAAAACTTTATAAACTAAATACGGGTATTTTTTTAGTTAAATCTGTCCTACTGGTTGTGAAAACCACAAATATCTACTTTGCAAAGCATAATTATAGTTTTAGGCAGAAAATAATGATCTAAAAAATATAAATAAATTCGCTTTTTACAAAAAAAAATCTAAAAAAATAAATAAGTAAACAAAAAACACTAACTCAAAATGAAGAGATGCAACCAAAAAAACATTAAAAAGGCAATCAAATTATGTATTTCAAATATTATCTTTACTTACTGGCTATGATTTACCATTATTATTATTTTGTTATTTTTATACTTTAAATAAAACCTTTCACGTAACCAGACCTTTAAATATGTACCAGAATAACATTCGATTAAAATTAATAATTTTAGTTATTAATAAACCAAATGAACAATAAATCTACATCAAGGAAAATAGGTACAAAGGGCTTCGCCCTACTTATTCGAAAAGGGTCCATTTTAAATAATTATTAATTAACTGAATACATGTTTTCCTTAATTAATTTTGAAATACATTCGTATAACAAAACAACTGATAAACGTTCAGCAAACTTCTGTGGTTATTATTAGAAAATGACCGAATTTGTGATGGAATTTTTGGAGGACAAAGTGATAATACAATTAGGGTTATAAGGAAAGGGTATGCAAAGCCGAAAATACTCATAGTCCTCATTATACCAAGGGATCATGAGACCAACCCCAGAATTCCTCAAAAAAACCAGCAGTCACATACATTTTGTAGAGTGTCATTGACAATTTCTATGGAACGGCTGATTTTTGATTAGTAAAAGTAGTTCCTAATGATGAGTACTATGAGCCCTTTTCGGCTTAGCTTACCCTTACCTCATAACCCTGTATTTATTTTAAATGTTGATGAAAAGGAGCCTATTCCCTTTTCTATACTCCTGACTACCTGTATTGCACGATTTCATGAAGATCGGTTGAGTAGTTGAAACGTGTAACGATCAAACAGACATACCTATTTATATAATAGTATTATTTATAGTTAGGGAGCTTAAGCAATAATTAGTTACACAAAACTTGTTTAGTTTTCCTTATTTTCGACCAAAATTAATACATTTTGACACGTGTAACCGGAGGACAATTGTTCTAAAAACACGTGTAATTCTAACCTACAATTAATAGATGATTTAATTCAAGTATTTCGAAATTAATTTTGTGTCGCCCAAAGAGTCAGCATCGCCATTCAACGTGGTAATGGGGGCAAGCATTTTGGAAACAATTCCCACAGGCAGCGGCCTTTTAGATTAGTTTTTTAATTTAATTATATTGTAACATTCATTTGTAATTTCATAATGTTAAATAGAAATCAAATTTTGTGACATTGTTTTCCGTATTTAAGGGTCTAGATAAAAGTGTGACACCGGGGCCAGGACTAGTCGGCCTATGCGGAGCAAAGGTAGCAAGCTTTGCTTTAGTTTTTGATAGATACGTAAGTGTTAAATGATGTAATTTTAATTTGGGTTTTTTTTGATATTTAAAATTTTAGGATTTTTATTTTAGCATTATAATTGTAGCTCTTGACATTTTAGTTAACTTTTATTAGTTTTTCGTAAAGATTGCCGCATAATTAAATTAAAAGATAATATAACCCGACTACAAAAGAGGTTCATAATCTTTAAACGACTGAACGGATTCTTGAATTTTAAAAATCGAGTTTTTAAAACCACGATCGAGTCACCTTTCAAATAAGAAAAAACTAAATCAAAATTGAATCAGCCAATGGAGCTACGATGCCACAGACAGACACACATTATATTACACGTTAAAGTTATAACACCCCTCTTTTTTTTTTCGGTGGTTAAAAAAAGGAAAATGTCACAGGGTTCATTCACTCGCAAAACATGTGAGTCAATAAAAAGTATGTATGTTCAAAAGTTATTGATTTAGCACAATGAAAATGAAATGAAAGCACAATGAAATGAAAACCTATGTAGTTTATAGGTATATGGAATATCAGATATTTGTGTATTTGATATTTAACCTTCTTTAAATGCAATAGATAAAATTATGGTTCAAACAACATGCAGTAGGTAAGAGTGAAAATTATGATCAGAAAGATATTCAAAAAATATTTCAGGGAGCATTATTTTAGACTTAAAAAGATTGTTTGGTCTAAATTAACTTTTCCGACTCAGATTTATCCGATCCTAAAGCCACGAACGAGTTTGGAGATTATAGAGTTTTTAAGTTTTTTACAGAGTTGTATGTTACCTATGTCCCAAATTACGAGTAAATCCCATAATTGTATCACAAATTAAATCATGGCTTTTTGTGAATTTGAGCACATTTGTGACATTTCGCTACAGCTGCAATAGCTTGTGACATGCAAACTTAACTGTATGTCAAACCTGTTGCTGGAAATCGAAGTAAGTATTAGGAAGTGCGCATTCTGGAAGTGAGAATTTGGGAAAATATTTTTTAATCTAACTTACATTTTTATTCCAGTTTTTGGTCTTCAAGACTTTAGTACAGGATTAAAATAGTTAGTACCTACAAGACTTTAAGATGAAAAATTGTCTGCGTCGTTACGATAAAATGATTTCGAATAAAACTAAAAAAGTATTAATGTTTATCTAAAGCTAAAGTACCTTAGAATTAGTTTACTTGAGTTATAGTTGTAATCTTTAAATAATTTTCCACATCACGAATTCAAGCATGTTTTTTGACATTCAGCAACAGATTGTGACATTGAAGCCTAAAGGCAAAGAACGTACGGATTAAAGATTATCTTTAGCATTCAATATGTATGTGTTATCATTATCTACCGTTGATAAAAACGCGAATTGGAGTAACTGATAAGAGGGCGATGAACCCGCGAAATGCAATTACAGACTGTTTTTAGTGTGAATAAACATAATAAATGTTGTTTGGTGCTTATCAGATTCCTCGTATATAAGTTAAAGCTAATTTTTTCACTATCACGAATGTACCTATATAAAACACACACAAATATATTTCAAACATTAATATAGGCAATAAGAAAGGGCTTTTTTGGCTTAGCATTCTCTTTGCCTAGAACCACAATAATTATGTCAGTAAGTCTTTTTTTTTCTGCCCTATTATTAATATATTTATTTATTATATTTATATGTAATTTATTTTCGCAAATGTAGGTAGTTTTAGTATTAGAATGTATTTTATTTGAATGTATTTCTAAGTATTTTTTACTTTTTTTTATGTAGGTTTATATGACAGTTTTTTTTTCTCAATATTGCACACCCCGTTTTTCTATTATTTTTTTGTCTATCCTCTCCATCCTAAGGTTGCCTGGAAGAGATCGCTCTTAGCGATAAGGCCGCCAGTTGTCGCACTAGTTTTATGTGTTATAATTCTTTTGTTTGTAATTTATGGTGTGAACAATAAAGAGTTTATCTATCTATGTCAATTTAAATCCATCTTACAAATATTTGCTCCGTCAGGAATATTAAGTATCAAAATTAGCAAATGTCATTTTATTTGGTTTTGGTACGTTATTTTTTTGGTGTAACACAATAAAAATATATTTGTTGGTTAGTAGGTAGATCTCAATTTGCAAGTAAAGCTCCAGCCACTCAAAATGAATCTGACAGTTATCATAACATTCGAGGTATATGGGTTGATTACACGTTTTTTAACCGACTTCAAAAAAGGAGGAGGTTACCAATAAATTCGTCTGTATGTTTTTTTTTATGTTTGTTACCTCATAACTTTTGACTGGGTGAATCGATTTTGATGATTATTTTTTTATTAGAAAGCTGACGCTTCCCATTTGGTCCCATTTCAATTTAGTCCAGTTCTGATAATGGTATCCATGAGAAAACCATATAAGTCTAAAATTTGCATTAAGTACGTGCGCGACAAATAGATGAAGAACTCAATAGTCGGTCTTTTGAAGTCGGTTTTTGTTTTTTGTTTTGTAAAAATAATGTTCTTGTTTAACTCTGTGATAGGCTTGCGTTTGCCCGCCATCTTTGATGGTAAGCAATGATGCGGCCTACGATAGAACACGCGCCTAGAAGGAACCGATTCACTTGCGACTTGAAGACACCCAGATTATTTCTATCGTGGAACAGGTAACGAGTAGGTACAGTGGCGTGACAATAAATGGCACACTTGGCCGAGCATACAAATCATGGTTCTAGTGACTCTCGTCTCGTCAAACTGTTTATACAAACTGAGTACTCGCCCGAGGGCACTGTCTCGCTACTGTACTCGTTACGTGTATTAAACCCATTATCCTTTTTACTAGCTTTTGAATGTAAAATTAGCTGCCAGTTTTTCACAACCGCGCAACTAACACCGTGGGCTCTAAAGTCCTACTTTCTACTAATATTATAAATGCGAAAGTTTGTAAGAATGTATAGCTGTCTGGATGTTACTCTTTCACGCAAAACGGCAGAACGAATTTACATGAAATTTGAAGTGAAGGTTGTTCATGGTCTGTATTAACACATAGGCTACTTTTTATCCCGGAAAACGCGGTTGGAACCGCGGGGCGCAGCTAGTTAATAATATTGGAACACTGTCTACATATTTTGCTCTATGGTTTCATTTACTACTCACCTTTGCTCAACTTAAAGTAAAGTGACGAATGCCTAGAAACGTCCTAATTTTCAAGCTTTCGCAGAAACGGTTAAAACTTTGGGCAATGCTATAAGAAAACTCCAACGCGATATAAACTTTTAAAAAAAATTATAAAGAGCTCTCTTCTCGTCTGGTCGAAGCATCACGTGACCAAAATGCTGGCCTCTATCTCGCCCAAAGGGTGTCGCCATACAACGTGGTAATGGGGCCAGCATTTTGGGAACAATTCCCGCAGGCAGCGGCCTTTTAGATTAGTTTAGTTTAGTTTTATAGGTTTAGTTTTTTAACTTAATTATATTTTAAAATTCAAATGTATTTTCTTAATTTAAGTCTCTGTGAATATACCTAAACCCTTTTATCTCTCAGTTTATTCAGTACGTCATATGTTACAATTATAGTTTTGGCATATAAACTTACTATATAAGTAGTCCAATCGTGGAAACTAGCTGAAATGAGTCAGCGGTCAAATGAATAGGATTTGGTTACACAACTCTCTGTTACGGAGATTAGCATACAAACCGTTAGTGTTTTATAAAGGACTATAATTATGGAAAGAGTTCGCCGAAAGAAGCTCATACACTGCGAAAAATGCGCATCTACATTCCGCTTTAAGAATGATGAATTCACCTTAAGTACGGCGCATACTGATAGGTATCACCAAAAAGTACAATGATTAGCACCAGGTTTTGAGGTGACAACTATCATAAAACTAATCATCGTACTTTTTGGTGATATTCATTGGAATTAATTTAGATGGTCATTTACCTACTCATTAATATGAACAACTTTTACTAAGGGACCAACTCAGAATTCGCGACAAAAAAAACCGAACTAAAAAAATAGAAAATAAAATTTTATAAATTTAAATTAAGAATAGGGTTGAAAATTTCAATAAATATAAATTAATAATAGTGTAAATAAATAAATATATGTATTTTATTTTTAAAAAGCGTGGGGTGCATGGGTCAATAGATATTATATATTTTGTAGATACATTCTGTATTGACAGACATGAGTAGAGTGATTAGCATTTTGATAATATCTTAGAAAGCACCCCACGCTTTTTTAAAAATAAAATACATATATTTATTTATTTACACTATTATTAATTTATATTTATTGAAATTTTCAACCCTATTCTTAATTTAAATTTATAAAATTTTATTTTCTATTTTTTTAGTTCGGTTTTTTATAAAAAGCGTGTTTTTTTAGTTTTTTTTAACTATTATTTATTTTTCGCTTTTTAGTTCGATTTGCTAACTATTAACCATCCTTAATATGTACAAATGTGTTGGTGTTATCCGATTTTGGCCGTCTGCTCAAGCAAATTAAAAATAAAATTGATGCGTAACAAAAAATATTGAGCAAAAAGATTTGTAGCCGCGTGGTTTCGATCCTCAGACCTCATAAAATAAAATTGATGCGTAACAAAAAATATTGAGCAAAAAGATTTCTAGCGCGTGGTTTCGATCCAGGGACCGCTGGGTTATGAGCCCAGCACGCTTCCACTGCGCCACTCTGTTCTGTGTCACAAATGACGAAATTACCATTTGTAAGTTAAACGGTATTAAAAGTTAAAGAAACTTTATAGAAAAAGCGTGTTAAAAAAATTAATAGTTAAAAAAACTAAAAAACACGATTTGTTTAGTGTATTGTCATCGGTCCTCGATATATCTACAAAGTTTGAAAGAAATCTGACCGTTTAAAGTGGGTCAAAAACGCGCTCAAAGGAGTCGGTTACATACAAACATACAAACATACAAACATACAGGTGAAGCTAATAAAAGCGTGTTAAAAATTAGCTGTTCTACATACATTATACATTTTTTCGAGTGTCATTGACATTTTTGTTTGGCACAGCTGACTTTGTTTCGCGAATTCCGGGTTGTTCCCATTCCGCATACCCTTTCCGTATAACCCTGTATAGTAATATTGATGGGCATTGGATCGAGCAGCTTGCAGCAACTCACACCTGCAAGTCCTGCAACCTGCAAGTTTAACCAAATCCGTCACCTCTATTTCGGACCTCATTCGAGACCCATTCCGACCCAAATTGGTCATTGTCGTTTATAGACCAGAGACCAGACCGATATTATAAATAAAATTATTTATCCGCTATACAAAAACGACTAAAATAACAGTGACAAAACCTCGACTCTAACACTTGGAAACAAGGTTCAGAATGGCCTTGTTTTGCAATTGCCGTTATCTAGTGGCACTGACCTGTTCAATGACAGGCATATTGAGCTCTTTGCATTCATAATGAAGGAAAAAAAGGCAGATATTTTCATGGCCAATTCTCGTGGAACTGCCAATGTATAGTTGCCTAGGGCAAGCCCGAAGCAAAAGGAGTCGTAAGTAGAAGCATTTTGACTGAGTTTACTGTGTTTTTAATTAGGTAATAATAGGTACCTAGGTACCTACCTATTCAGTTCAAATAACGACAAAAAGCATACCATTTTGACGTAATCAACGGGTTTTTTTTCAACTCAAAGCGTTAGGTAAACGGGTGCCTACATAATTATCGTGTTTTATGCTGTTGAGTGACGAGACGAGCAAATCGCTCGCCTGATGTTAAACGTCAGGTTTGCCCATAATAGGTCTGCGTCACCCAGAATTTTGAAATCATACGAGTCAAATTCAAAACCCTGCGCTCATCCTGAGATACATCTAATTATTTTGAGTTTTTGAATGTTCCCGTTGATATTTTGAAATACGTATTCAATTCAATTAAAATACAGCACAAAGGGTCGTAGTTATAAACGCTGCTTAATGTTAAGTGACATTTACTCGTAGGTAATACTGCGCACTTGAATTTTGGACCCAGTGTTGAAGGACTTTTAGTCTTTTTATTCCATTTTAGTGCCTTAGACTCTTTATTATTCACACCAGAAATTACAAGCAAAAAGGTAGGTATTACACCACAAAATTTTTAAAATTCAAAAAAATTACCACACTTAAAATTCCGGCTGTTTTTTAGCGTCTTATCGCTAAGAACAACCTCTAAGTTTTCATCCAGCCTCTCTTTTCTTTTCAGAAGTTTATAGACATTTGTTGATCTAAGCAACGTTCAAAATGCTACCTAATAATTTAAAAGATTCGTCAAGTTTCGGTAAGAACCGAGAGCTGTTACAGAGTTCAGACCATCAAAATAAGGAACGTTGCTTATCTTGGAGATGTACTGCGGCATGAGAAATACCAACTTCTGTAACAAATAATTATGGGCAAGATCGAGGGTAAACGAAGCGCTGGAAGAAGTATAAAAAGTAAAATTTTTAAAGGGTTTTCTGGTTTTGCGTTCGTCCGGATTCGTATTTAAGTTAGTATCGCCAAAAGTTTTGAACTCGCGCGGCCCAGCACTGCGCTCGTCACCCTGAGATATATAATAATGTTTAATCTCCTATTTGTCCTGGAATTCACATAGTGTTGCACAATAAAGTTTTTTTTAGTTCTTTTTTAAGGAAGAAGTCGTGGTTTGCGAAATATTCGAGAGTGAACAAGCATAGCCAGCGTCGATAAACTTTTCCGCTTGGCTCAAGAAGTCCTTACAAGAAGGTACTAATGGGTTGATTACACGTAACGAGTACAGTGGCGAGACAGTAAATGGGCACACTCGGCCGAGCACGCAAATCATGGTTCTAGTGACTGTCTCGCCTCGCCAAACTGTTTATACAAACCGAGTACTCGGCCGAGGGCACTGTCTTGCAGTTGTACCAAAAAGTACGATGATTAGCACCATTATAAATGGTTGTCACCGTAAAAACTGGTGCTAATCATCGTACTTTTTGGTGATTATCAGGATGCTCCGTACTTTAGGTGATTCCTTCGGAATTTTGAGGGCCATTTTTATCAGTGTACTTGTAATCGACCCATGCTTAGTAAGTAAGCTACTTAATACTTATACTAAGTAAGTAGTACTAACTTACTTTAGCTTATCCAATACCAATAGGTAGGTAGGTAACCTCTACGTAATCAGACTTTCAAAGAACACTACGGAATCTTTCTAAGTATTTTGTCGCCAAATAAAAGGAGACAGCCTGTGTCTGATAAGATGCGTGCGAGTGAGACGCAAGATGCATTTTGCTAGACGTGAATCAGACGGGGTCAACGACCGCGTTTCGATGATGCATCGACACACTAACATTATTTTTATTACACAAGTTATGACACCCACACACGCATGCCTACACTTACACTTACAAGATACATACTTGGCTGAGATAACAAAAAAATAAAAAATACCCGACAGCCTAAAAGGAGGGTTTTACTGGTGCGTTCGGTGGAGTTTCGCAGATATACATACCTACTAGAATATATAAGTAGAAAACAATAAATATTTGCCCGACAGCTCAAAAAGAGGGTAGGTTCTGTTTTAAGTGGGCTGTTTTAATGTGAGTACTGTTTTAAGGGTGGAGATTGATTTGAGTTTCAATAAGATAGAATCAATGCACAGAATTCTCCCTATTAGGTATACATTTATAAGGGTCAATGTTTAAATTAGATGGACGCTTCATATTTATCTGTTTTCTCGCATTTTTTCAGATGAACCACAAGAATACTTTTGGTTCAGTACTTAGTGAAATCGGATGAAACGTTTAGGTACGGTGAAAAAGTATGAAACAAACTTCGAAAAAACTATGGTAAGTACCTATACCTATATCGCATTTATACTTTCGCATTTTTATAATTTTGTGTGCTAGACCTCAAACATTTTAACCCTTAGACGGACGCTCTACAAAAAATACCTAGTAATACCTATTAAAAAATACATTTTTTGTCAACAAAAATGCCCTTATTCATGATGTTTAGACTCAACAAAACTGATTTAACTGACGGTAAATGTATTTACAACGGAAAATATCAAATTTGCCAATCGATAAAACCTTATTTGTAAGTAGATATATTGCACTATATCGAGGAAAAAGATAAAAAATTGCGTATTTTTATCAATTCGATAGTAAAATAACACAAGTCAAACAAGCACACTATCGGGCGGCTGGCCGTGAGGTGTCAATGACCTACACCTATACTTACTTCATTATGCAGGATATAAAAATAAGTAATATTTTATTTATTTGACCGAGCGAGAGAAGCGTCTATGCAACGACTGGCCAAATTTGCTTTCAACCGTCCGGATTTTTGTATTCGCCTAGGTACAAGTCACATTTCTCAATAAACCTAGTAGTACCTATACAGGTTCAACGATTCTATAGAATTATTTTGTCATATTTTTAACCGACTTCCAAAAAGGAGGAGGTTCTCAATTCGGATGTTTGTATTTTTTTTTTATGTATGTTCGGGCATAACTCCGTCAAATATAGAGGGTTTTTTTTTTTTAGTTAGTTTTGGAGTTGGTGCCAGCCAGGGACAGTTTTGCTGATTTTACTTTGACTGGCACCGACTCCAAAACTATAACTGATTCTATTATATCTTTAGTTGCCTTTTAATACTCTTTGATTTAAACTAATTAAAATTTTATTTTCTACTTTTTAGTTTAAGTTTGTTAGTCTTGAAGTCGGTTTTTGTTTTTTTTTTGTAAAAATAATTTTATGGCTTTCTATGGCATTGAAAAACAGATGCTCCGAAACTTAAGCAAGATGTTACCAACTGATGCAGGGATTACCGTGATCAGAGGCTGTTGTCATTACCATTGTTTATTTAATTATTCTTTTAATACAGTAACCCAAAATGGGTCTTGGCTTTCAGTAACAAAGAACGCTATAGATATCGATCCTCAGTAGATGCGATGAAACTATTCCGTCTCGTTTTGGTAAGTGCATTTGAAATAGGTAACTTAAACGATAAAGTCGATTAAAACATGATAAGGATAAAACAGTTCGTCCCACATTTCGGAACCCCAAATCAACAAAACCACTAATCATTGTGCGCCTACCCTCGTCCCTACCCTATAATAAAATTTGGCAGCTTGCGACCTTTCCGCGTTCCAAATTCAAACCCTACGAAATCGAAACCGCCAAAACGCGGTCACGAGAGAGACACAACAAACCGCCAAAATTATATCCAGCCAGTTTGCAGAATTCAAGGTCATGAGGCAGCGTGAGGCAGGTCAGTGTGACGTCACCGGCGCCCTCCAAAACGTGAGGTCGACGACCGCGCCGCCATCGCGGAAACTGTGCTGAGCGCGTTCGGAATTCAAATTGGGCCTCTCGTTGTTGTGTGCGTGAGGTTTCGGCACAATCGTATACATAATTCGTGAAGTATGTATACAGTATCCAGTTGTCGGTGTGTTCGTTAATTGGTTCTGTGTGCGTTTTGGGCACTTTTCTTAAAGGAACAATGCTCGAATTTTTATTGTTTGTATTTTTTTGTTCGTGCGTTTCCGTGTTTTTGTGCCGTGACCGTATTTAAAGGTCTCTGGGTTTGTGTCGTAATTTTTGTTTATGATTCGCCCAGTTTTACTTCATTATTTTTTGAAAATAAAAATGTAGGTAAGTATTTACATTTTTAAGTTCCTAATTATTTTTATTCTCAATCCTAATTCTTTTAATTGCATAGCATAATCAGAAGTTACAAAAAATTATTCTATTTTTATACTTACTCGTATATTGTGTAATTTCACTAAGTAACATAAAAATATTTAAAGAAGCAGTAGATAAAATAATGAATAAAACGAATCTTTCAACTCCAAGTACAAACTCAAGAAAAACTAATAACGAGCTGGCAACAGCAAATCCATTATTCCACTCAATCATCCAGAAACATCAATAACGCCATTTTGAGGAAGCCATATTTAATTTATGAAAAAACAAAGAACGGTCTTAGTGGAAGCAACTCAAAGAACTCGTCTAACGAGTTATTAGTAAATAAAAAAACTATAAACAGCGTCGACCAATCATCTAACAAGGTTCAAATTTCGAATGCTCCGGAGTGGGGCAGGTGCGTTAGACGCACACAACCATGGATTGATGGTAGTGTGAGTGCAACAATAGAAAATGGAACCCATTTTAGGGAGGGTCCCAAATGTATTCTTCTTTTTGAATAACGTTCGACTTGCTGGTATGTGGAATGTGGACATACTTACACTCTGCGGTATGTCAATGTCATAGTTTTTTTTCAATTAACATTTTTTGACGTGACAACGTCTTATAAATTGGTTTGCCGGGTGACACTTCAAGAAACTGCGTTACGCTCCGCTCACGTTATGCGCTCACAATGAGAGCGAGTGAGAGGCACGCGTCCCTTCCACTCGGGCATGGTTAGCCCGCCTAAGAGCGAGAGAGACAGACATAAGTCGTTGTCACGTAAAACTTTCGCCCGTATACCGACTTTATTTCTTTTACAAAAATTTTCGAAAATGCTGGGTGGCTGGGTTATGCCTTTTTAAACCTTGCCTTTTCATTGAATAGAAAAAAAATTGAAAAAAGATAAATTAGAGGAAATTAATTTATAATGACTATGACAAAAACTACATATTTCAAACTCACGTAAAAATACATCAAACAATAGGTATCTATAAACCTCCCGACGCTATTTTCTAAATATGTACTAACTACATAACCTCGTTTACTTCTATAACATTACCTAATGGCCCCCAAATCTATTTACAATCATAAAAGCACCATTCACAAACCGCCAAATTTTTTCTAACGCTCTACCGTCCAATCACGTGTCCCAAACTACCGTCAAATTTTTCTAACCTTCGACGGACCAATCAAAAGCCCCAAAATTGAGGATGCGCGAGAGTGGCCGAATTTCTAAACGAGTTAGACGCACACTAGCGTAGCTGCTTGTTGATTTATTGTGAGCATGAGTGTGATATTGGGGGAAGGGAGAGACTATCGTCACAAGTCGATAAGGCTAAAAATATGATTAATGGTCCACAAAAGTTTAAGTTTTTTTGTTAAAAAATAAGAAGAAGATTAGAATGTGTTTTGTTTTTACTCTACTATCGACAAGAATATAAAAGTTAACGAAAGTTCATATTTGATGGTAGGTTCTCTATATATCAGAAAAATAAAAAAATATAATGATATCTATCTATCTATCCGAAAAATAAAAAAGTACCTACCTAGTTTTACAAAAATTAAAAAAAAGATATTTCAAAGAAAATGAGAAAAGGATAGGTTAATTTATTTAAAAAAATACCATTTGCGACAACATTAATTAATTAATTACCTACCATTGACAATACTATTTTGTTCCCTTTTTTACAACAAATTCTTTTTTACACCAAATTTCGCTTTACTTGAACAAAACGTGGTAAATAGTACCTACCTGCCAAAACCCATACAAACATGTTTAAATAATCGTTTAGTACCCGTCACCAGTATTGAATGCTAGTTAGCACGTGCGCATGTGTGCGTGCATTAGCATTTAGTGAATAGAGGTGTGCACGCGACTCGAATCCGAACCGATTTCGGTGATGGGTGTCAGGGATTTTTTCATTGGAAATAATTATATGTTATTTCACACATTAAACATACCTAGAGAGCTTCAAAAATGCGTTAATTATTTTAACCCGCCATTATACAGGAACCGAAAGGAAGAGAAAAAAAAAGAAAGGCAGGAAAAGAGTTCCTTCTAGGCGCGCGTGCTCCATCGTAGACCGCATCATTGCTTACCGTCAGGCGAGATGGCGGTCAAACGGAAGCCTAGTAAAAAGAACCGTTAAAATTAAATATTTCAGTAGAAAAAGTAGCCTATTAGTTTCATCTAACTTTATTGCCGTTTTTGCGTGATTTAGTGACAAAAATACAAACTGTCAGAGTGTGAGTTTATTTGTTTCTCTTTCGAGCCACACAGACACAACATAGATCATAATGAAATTTTGCATACACGTCGTCAGGGGTTCAGGAAGGGATATAGACTTTTCATCATTATCATCTTGTTCTTCAATCTCCGTGCAGGTTAAACCGCGGTTCGCAACTATCATATCCCTAATAAGATTAGATATAAATGTGAATGTAAGTTTGTTTGTTACGCTTTCACGAGAAAACTACTTAACTGGTCATCATGAAACTTTGTACACATATTTTTGGAGGTATTAGAAGTAACATAGAACACTTTTTATTTTTTTAAACGCGGGTTGCAGCTAGTTAGATATTGTTAAATTTCGAAAATTGTGTCATTAATATTTTTCTACCAATCAATCTGTTATTCTAAAAACGATAAAATATAAAAAAACCCAAACACCATTATTAAGTCCACAAGACAATGTGTAGAAAATTTGTCGATATTTTTTGTAATTTTTTGTGACAACACTCGCTTAAGGGTTAAAGATTGGTCACAGTTCGTTCAAGATTGATCGACAGAGATGGAAAACAATGTTTTTTTATAATTGTTGCTAAAATTTACAAATGTCATTTAACTTGTGCAAAATACAAAAATTCTATTCTATTATAGTTCTAAGAAATGTTATTTAACTTTGGGAAACATTTTTAAAGCAATATTTTATTGCGTAGTCATCGGATTCGGACACCCCTCAATGGTCCCAACAACAAAACGACAACAACAATGGATTTAACTTACATTGCCTGAAATGTAGGAAATTTAACGCCTGCAAATATTATAATATCAAATTGCTTTTAGTAACTAATCTATGTACCTAAATGATATTTAATACCAATTTAATTTAGTAAATCCTACTAATATTAATGAAAATAAAAGTTTGTTAGTATGTTTGTTACTCCTTCACGCTGAAACGGCTGGATGGAATTAAATTCAATTTCGATAAGGGATAACTTATACCTACGCAGGTTTAACAGATAGGCTTTTCATCACCACCGTTTTCATCACTCGCGGGTGAAACTGCTAGCCACTAGTCAAAATATAAATTGGGCTCGCTCTGCCCTTAACAGTATCTCGTTAAGGCGCAGAGATACAGCAGACTTTCGCTGGAACCTAACCGTTTAGTGGATTGCACTGTGGGTATTATTACATTCGAAGAGATATACTTCCTTGCAAAATTTTCGACATCTTTGACTACAGCACAGAAAGGGTTAATGAAAGGTTGAAGGGGTTTCTGAAAAAATATTATAATAATACAACTACACCCTATCAAAAATTCGGGTTAAAAAAACGTTTACAGGGTTATAACCAAAGGCTTAAAGGGAAAAAGGGCTCTTCATATCACCATTATGAATGGAACAAAATCTCTAGAATAAATTGTACCTATACTGGGTTATTCATAAAACAACTTTTACTATGGGACCAACCCAGAATTCGCGAAAAAAAAAAATCAGCTGCTCTATACATTTTGTCGAGTATTATTGACATTTTTCTATGATAATGATGAGTACTATGAGCCTTTTCGGCGTAGCATACCCTTTATGATTAACCCTGTAGAACAGCTGATATTTTTGTTGCCATTTCAGTGTTTGACTCATAGTAATAAATATTAGTGATGATTACTAAATTCTCCCTTTTCGGCTTAAAACGTATCTTTTACCTTTAAGCAGGTTTTATAAGTAAGCCATCGAATGTGCCTTTTAAATTGTCTCGCAGTAGAATCTAACTCGCAATTTTTAAGAGTTAATTTTCACAGTCGGTCACTGTCCTGCGGGGATGGGTGTTATTTGTCTTAACCGCTGACTTAGACCAGCACAGACCACTGAACTAAGTTTAGACTGAGTGCTAGCCCTGGTGTCAGAGTATTTAGGCCACCTGAAAGCTTATTATTATTTTATTCTATGATAGGCTTGCGTTTGACCGCTATGGTCTACGATGGAGCACGTTTGTCTAGAAGAAACTGATTCACTTTCGACTTGAAGATGCCCATATTATAACCATCGAGGAACGTCCTCTCAGGCAGGGCATTCCACACTCTGACGAAACTCGAAACGCTTTGGTTCCACCTTTATTGTGCGAACCGCTAGAGTGTGGAATGCTCTGCCCGAGTGGGTGTTTCCCTATAGATATAATCTGGGTGTCTTCAAGTCGTGAGTGATTCGGTTTCATCTAGGCAAGCGTGCTCCATCGTAGACCGCATCATTGCTTACCATCAGGCGAGATGGCGGTCAAACGCAAGCCTATAGTTGAATTGAAAAAATAACCTGAGTCTTTTATTCGGCTCGTATACCTACTAAACTTGTTCTCTTACTCAGGCCCTCGCTGCGCTCGTTCACTGCACCTATTGTGCAGAATTGCAGAAGGGTACGTTTAGGTAACATCGTCATATATTGATCACACGTATCGAGTACAGTGGCGAGACAGTACTCTCGGCCGAGTAGGTACTCGGTTTGTATAAACAATTTGACGAGGCGAGAGTCACTAGAACCATGACTTGTTTGCTTAGCCAAGTGTGCCCATTTACTGTCTCGCCACTGTACTCGTTACGTGTAATTAAACGCTCACTCTTGAGTCGATCCTGAGTTTTTTATTCTGCTCGTGTACCAAACTTATTCTCTCTCAGGCCCTCGCTGCGCTCGTTCACTGCACCTATTGAACCTTTATAGGTTCGTTTTGGTCGAATAATTCACAGCATGGTCACCCTATCTTTGTGAGTTACCTTAGTAGCTCACTACAGGGTTATTCATAAAGGGTACGCTAACCCGAAAAGGGCTCATACTACCTACTCGATCATTATGAACAACTTTTACTATGGGACCAACCCGAAACTCACGAAAAAAAAATCAGCTGTTCCATAGAAAAATCTCAATGACACTCGATAAAATTTATGGAACAGCTGATTTTTTTCGTTTTCTGGGTTGGTCCCATAGTAAAAGTTGTTCATAATGATGAGTATACTATGAACCCTTTTCGGCTTAGCATAACCTTTTTCTGAATAACCATATATAGGTTATTCAGAAAAAGCCACCAAACTACACTTTCTCTTATACTCAGGCCCTCGCTGCGCTCGTTCACCGCACCTATTGTGCAGTTATTAGGGTACGTTTAGGTAACATCGTCACTAGTCGCGTATTACCGACACTGGTGCGGCTTCGCTAGCTAAGTCAATTTATTTCGCGAGCTTCCGAACTCGGGTGTAGCTTCACTTGGCTGTTTATCGATTTTAGGTCAAGAAAAGTGGGGTCGTCAGTTATTTTACTTTTTCAGATATTTCCGGATTGAAAGGCAATGTTACCAGCAACAGGGCAAATAAGAGGTTAAACATCTTATATCTTAGGGTGACGAGTGCTGTGCCACGCAGGGGCTTGATTTGTTAGTTCAAAATTCTGTGTGACGCAGAATTGTTATGGGCAAACGTGACGTTATCAGACGGACGAGCGATTTGCTCGTCTCGCCACTCAACTGTATTAAGTGAGGGTTCCCATTTGCCATTTAATTTCTTCTCCGGACGTGTGCAGGTTTCCTCGCGATGTTTACCTTCACCAAAAAGCCAGTGGTATGTAAATTCGTACATAAGTTCCAAAGAACTCATTGGTACGAGTTGAGGTTTGAACCCGCCACCTCAAGAACGCAAAGCGGCTGTTCTTCCACTGAGATACCACGGCTTAAATTTACCACACCATCCCCTATTTAAAACCATCTCAAAATCGAACCCCACACCCCACCCCCGCTCAACCACCGCGCCACCGCGTCCTGTTTAGCAGTATTTTGTGCGACAAATCTTATTAGCAAACCTGCACTGCACTGCATTGTTGCACAACCAGCCGCGGGAGGTCTTCTCGTCACACCACACGAACTAAACTTAGTTTGCTGGGTTTTAGACTAAGTATTTTAGTTAGACAAGTTACCTGTTATGGGCAAACGTGACGTTTAACATCAGGCGAACGATTTGCTCGGCTCGTCACTCAATTAAAAAAACGCTTAAAAAAAGTAAGAGAGAAACATTTGGTTATAACAAAACCGTATGCTAAGCTGGAATAGGCTCATGGTCCTTATAAAATATGTGCACTTTTCGGCTTAGCATTTCCTATGTATAGGTTTTCTGTTCAGCGCGCCATCTTTTTCGGTCGAGCCAGTCTCACCCACTGCCTTCCTGTCCGTATCATTTGTTTTTATGACTTCAGAAAAATCTAAAAATAGCCAAAATACCTAACTAGCCAGACGAATCAAATCGCCGGAATGCGTCTGGCGCCCACGACAATCTTGGTCTAGATTTGAAGCAGTTAGATTTGCCAGGACTCATTTTCATTTTTCCCCATATTGATTTCGAATTGATATCGATTTTAAAATAATACTTTTTGAAAAAAAACACCCGAAATTGTTTTAGAACAGAAATTACTAACAAACAAAGAATAAGCGCTTACTCCGCTTTCATCAAGAGCCTGGAAGAGATTACTCGTAGCGATATGGCTGCGAGCTGTTTCATGTTTTGGTTTGAAATTTCTGATATTAGATACCTAACAATAAAGAGTTCATCTACCAAATCCAGCTATCTAAGAGCCAATTTTTCCTAGAAGATCGGGAGAAACCCCCAAACCTGGCAAGCCTGATTTGCCAGACCATAGACTAGATATTCTAGTGTTTAGGAAGCGGATGGACCAATCAGCGGCCAGATTCAAGGTAACTAGAGTAGGTGGCGGCTATTTACTGATTCACCTGCGGATTGTTGGACGGGTTTAGAAATAAACACTAAACAGGTAAGACTTTTATTTGCTAAAGGTCATACCAAGGATGCTACGAAGTAGCTGCGCTGTTCGGAAGCGATTCCGAACAGCGCAGCTACTTCGCAACGCCGCTTTACTAAATAAACAACATTTATCTCGACAAAGAAGGAACATAAAGGTACATAATCCTAATGTTAATAAATGTTTTCATTTTCAAGCCTTATTACTTATTAATTTTTTTTCACAGCAAACCAGACATGCGTTTGACCACAATCTCACCAGATGAGAAGCAACGATGTTCCATAAGTTTTGTCGAGTGTCATTGACATTTTGCTGTGAAACAGCTGACTTTTTTTCGCGAATACCGGGTTGGTGCCATAGTAAAAGTTATTCATATCTAATTATGAGTACCTACCTACTATGAGCCCTATTCAGCATAGCATACCCTTTCTGCATAACCCTGTAAGATAACTTTAGTGCATATCTGTAATAAAAGATTTTGGCAAGTCTTTATTGTACTAGCAATGAAGTGCTAAGCCAACGAACTTCATTCGGCCTTTGGAAAAAAATATTTTTAGAAAACTAAACTAAAATAGGTACCTTTTTAAATCACTTAATATGATAAAGTTTAAAACAGAATGATAAAACGCGGCCACATATTCATATACCTACTTAATGTGTAACACATCGCGTGGTCATGGGAAATACATCGATTCTACAAACTCTGGATAGGACATCTCGCATCCACATGTTACAGAGGCGCACGAAATAATAAAATAAGTTTTAGAAAAATTATAGGTTAAAAACATAAGTTTTGTCTTTAAACAAAATTAATGTAGGTACATACCTATGTTGATATGTAGGTACTTTTTTTTGATGTTTTTTTAACACTTTGTCTTTGATACTAGGAAAATTAGCAAATTTTCAGCCCAAAAAGCAGTGATTATTTGCTGTATCAACCGCTCTACCATGGATCAATCGAATGACACGTTAATTATTATTAAAGGCGTTTGTTACTCGATGACGCAAGAGGTTTGAATATTTGTTACTCTTTCTGATCAGCTGAACCGATTTGGATGAAATTTGATATGGAGATAGGTTAAATCCTGAATTAACAGTCTTTTACCTTGACAATGACCAAGAAACTTTTTTACATTTTTGATTTGTTGTTTGCTTTAAGAATATTTTCATCAATAGAAATTCAGTTCCATGTGTATCGAATCCGTGCTCCAAGCGTAGGTATAGTTTTGCTTATTTTCAGCGGACATTATCGGCTGTCGGCCGTCGACTGTTGTCGGCTGTTGTCGACTGTTGTCGGCCAACTTCGTGCGCTTCCGTGCGGGATGTCCGCGCGGATAAACTGTTGATATTATGAGGCGGATATTGTTACTATCTAGTTGTTGCGAATCTAGGGTTTTGAGGTAATTTTGTAGTATTTTGTAGGTCGTCTGAGCTTATGGAGCAAAATTGGATTGAAATACAGAGTTATAAGGAGAGGGTATGCTAAGCCGAAAATGGATCATAGGTACTACTCATCATTATGAACAACTTTTACTATGGGAGTATGGGACCAACCCGGAAACCATGAAAAAAAGCTGTTGCAATGAAAAATGTTAATGACGCCGGACACAAGAACATTATTTTTAACCGACTTCAAAAAAGGAGGAGGTTATCAATTCGTCTGTATGTTTTTTTTTTTTTTTTTTTTATGTTTGTTACCTCATAACTTTTGACTGGGTGAGTCGATTTTGATAATTATTTTTATTATTAGAAAGCTATTTTTTTATTTTTTTATTAAAAATAATGTTCTTGTTACAAAACAAAAAACAAAAGCCGACTTCAAAAGACCGACTATTGAGTTATTCATCTATTTGTCGCGCACGTACTTAATGCAAATTTAAGACTTATATGGTTTTCTCATGGATACCATTATCAGAACTGGACTAATTTGAAATGGGACTAAATGGGAAGCGTCAGCTTTCTAACCAAAAAAGAATCATTAAAATCGATTCACCCAGTCAAAAGTTATGAGGTAACAAACATAAAAAAAAACATACAGACGAATTGATAACCTCCTCCTTTTTTGAAGTCGGTTAAAAATGACTGATTTCTCGTTTTCAGGTTGGTCCAATAATAACGGTTGTTCAAACTAATGACTACTATGTGCCTTTTTCGGCTTAACATACCCTTAAACTCTAAATATTAAAACTAAATAAAGCAATACCGCATTTTCATCACCTTTCAATATCAGAAGGCCATTCCGGCTTGAAAATTGAACTTTCGTTTGGGAGCTAGTAAAAACGGCAATAACATTTTTAAAACTGCCCACACGGTACCCTGTGGATATACTGCTTGAATGGGGGGATACTAACGGTTGTCGAACAGGTAGGTAGGTAGGGGAAGTCGGCTCAAAGCGGACACCTTAACTTACACTGTCGTTTTAGATGACAAAACGACGTATATCATAAGTTATCTTATGATATACAGTGGTTTTCGGGTATAACGACGATGAAGGGACCACTGTAATTTCGCCGTTATATCCGAAAGTCGTTACAGGCAAAGGGAAAGAGATAGCGTATAACTATGTAGTTGCAAAAGTTTACTTAACACTCAGAATATCACTTTGTAACTGAACCATAACGAAAGGTACACACTCATAAACCTACCTAGCTAATGTCTATAAACAAAAAAAAGGTCATCACAGTTGCTGACCATCTGTGTGAATGTAAACAAAAGATATGAAAGCTCTCTGTGTCTTTAACAGACGCACCGACTCCGGTCGCAATATCTGCATGGGATTTCCAGGAATTTGTTACTAATAATTCATTAAAAAACCGCCACTACAACCGAATAGAATAGAATAGAATATAGAATAGAATAAAATTTATTGCATAAAACTGTGTAGGTACATAAAGGTCTTAATAAAATAAAGTCTCAACAGTAATATCCATTGTGGACGTACAATAACTAATAACAAGAATAATTTCTATAATATTAGGTTAGGAGCTTTGACACACTTCACAAAGTGTTTCAATAAAATTGCCTAGTATTTAGCATTTTAATTCAAAAAATTCTTTAACGGAGTAAAAATTATATTGCAGCAGCCATTTAAAGACTTGATTCCGAAATCTAAAGTATGACAGTTCTTTAAATGTTTCTGGCTCCGAACTCGGCGTTACATCCGAAGTCGCTATTAGCACATGAATTTTGTACTAAAGTATGCTAAGTTATGTTAGTTAGGTATGTTAGTTAAGTTCACGGGACTTAGATTGAATGTCGCTATAGCGAACTGGTCGCTAAAACCAAGGTCGTAATAAATGAAATCCACTGTAGGTACGTCGTTTTGTCACGTCGTTTTAGATCAATGAATAGAGTGTACATTCTATTTTCATAATCATAGGTACTCGAAGATATTTATAGGCCATCTCTGCAATGCAATTAAGAGCAAGTGCTATTATTTATTCTGTGCTATATACAAGTAACTATGTAGTGCGATACAATTGAAAATATGTTATCGAAAGAAGTCATAACAACGACAAAAATCATCAATCACTACTCTACCAGCACTAAGATTGTACCATATTATCAGCACCTATTATGTTAGCGCAATTTAGGTACCTACCTCCTTGTAAAAGCGATTCGTCATTCGATACTTAAATTATTATTGGAGTTCAGTTCGAATAGAGCTCAAAAGTAAATCAGTTCGAAATTCTAATTTCGAGCCAGCTCGAGAGACAGACGACAGTCTTCGCATTCTAGGACCCATATATATTAAGTAGTATAGATAAACCAGTTCGATATTTAATTTTCAGACCAGTTCAAAAAAACTTCCCTCAATCGAGACTCGCAGTACCCCCCACGTCTAATGCAGCAGGTAGTTACGAGCACTCCGTGTTTATGGTCCACATAAACCGCCGTTCCGACCCAAGGTACCCCCGCCCTGACAAGGTGTGATATGATTTATTTATCTCGTACGGATTTACCCCGACCTCCCCAACCAATATCGAGATAGTGGCGTAGGTTTTATGGTATTCTCTAAACCACTCTAAAAGTCAAAACGAACAGATACCAGGTAAGCCAAGCATGCTAGCGAGAAGGGCTCGTAGTCTCGCTTTTCAAAAATGTCAATGACACTCGACAAAAATTAACGCCTCAGTGTCATTAGTACCATACATAAATGCATATAAATAAGTAAAGCTGTTAGTATACCCTTTCCTCGCGGTCACCCATCCGTAGACTGACCGCGTCGTCCGTTGCTTAAAATCGGTGAAGAATTACAAACACCTAGTAGAGCTACGCTTAACGCTACGAGTGCTATCTATATGCTGTGTATATCACAGAAACACACAACTTATGCTATGCATCCTTATATAGTACATACCTACTTACATTATTTATACATACAAAAAAAAAGTGATAAAGAGGCAGAGAGGTCAAGAGTGGATAATCCTTTACCTACGGCTGGGAGACATCACGGCTGTTCGGAAAATGACAATTTCTATTCAGTAAAAGAGTCACGGTTTTCGAGTTAAAATTCGAATTTTTTTATAATTTGAGGAAAGAGAAAAGTTAGACTTCAAATATGTCCAATAACTCGAAACCCGTGACACTTTTACTGAACACATTTGACTTTTTCCGAACAGTCGTGATGTCCCCCAGCCCAGTGGCGGATTTACACATTTGCCGCCCGTAAGCTATTCAACATTTTGCCGCCCCTACCGACCTAAACAATTCAATACACTAGCCCCGTCCCCCGTCCCTGCTCACAATAATACTTTCTTTCAGAAATCATGTCCGAAATTAAAAAAACTTGCCCCAGAATTTGCCGCCGCTGAAATCTGCCGCCCTAGGCTCCAGCCTACTCAGCCTGCTGGTAAATCCAACACTGCCCCAGCCGTAAGGAAACATAGAAAGACTCCTAATGCAGTGAATCGAATGGAAAGGTAAAAGGTAAACCCAATTTTACCTCCGTCAAGTCAACCAATTCTGGGTGATCAATCGTCAATGTCGTCGCATCGCGATAACATTTCCGCAAAATGGTTACGTTCTGAAAATCGCGCTGGTTTGAACACTATCACTCTGGAGCCGATGCATGTTAAGAAGAATTCTGTGGACGTAATGAATATATTTAAATAAAATAAATAGGTATAAACAGAATATAAAATTACAAATAAAAAATAATAGTTAAAAAAAAACTAAAAAAACACGCTTTTTATAAAAAACCGAACTAAAAAAATAGAAAATAAAATTTTATAAATTTAAATTAAGAATAGGGTTGAAAATTTCAATAAATATAAATTAATAATAGTGTAAATAAATAAATATATGTATTTTATTTTTAAAAAGCGTGGGGTGCATGGGTCAATAAGTAGATATTATATATTTTGTAGATACATTTTGTATTGACAGACATGAGTAGAGTGATTAGCATTTTGATAATATCTTAGAAAGCAAAATTAATAGTAAAAAAAACTAAAAAACACGATTTGTTTAGTGTATTGTCATCGGTCCTCGATATATCTACAAAGTTTGAAAGAAATCTGACCGTTTAAAGTGGGTCAAAAACGCGCTCAAAGGAGTCGGTTACATACAAACATACAAACATACAAACATACAAACATACAAACATACAAACATACAGGTGAAGCTAATAAAAGCGTGTTAAAAACAGAGCTTAGGTCACTATCCGCAGGTAGGGTGGCCAAAAGACTGGCAAGGTTACCTCGTTGAATTGCATACCAATTCTAAATACATAATGAAAATTAATGAATAATAAACGTTTCACACTCATAACTCCCCCCCACTTTACCGTGTGTAAGGATGCCATGGATGGAACACACACAAAGACAAGGACAACTATCACCCAGACCCAGAACAGATATTTAAATTCATCTTTCATCTGCCTGGCCGAGAATCGAACCCGGCTGATAAACCTCTGTCTAATAATTCGGATATACTACCGCTGAGCCAAACAAGTCGTATGACATATTTACTTGCAAAAACCCGAAAAACGTAACCATCTTTTCGGTGCAGTCGGTTAAGGCAGGTAAGGGTAAAAGCAATCAACGTCCTGGGAAGGTTATTGTCTAGATTAGCAAGCAACGGCAGCTCGTTCAATTAATTAGCGAGATCCGACTGTAGCAGGGATTACGTCTGCTTAGGAGGTACTTATAAGGTTAGTCAGAAAGGGTATGATAAGAAGAGGTTGTTGAACTCGTTTGTGAAAAAATTCTGCGGTGGAAACAGGCAACGTTGTTTCTAAATCAATAAAAATGAAATATGACTTCGCTATTTTCTGATCAAAGAAAGTTTTCCTTTGTCTTTCTATTCCTTTCTTTTACCCTGTTCTTTAAATTTCTTTTTTTTTTATTAGTTTATCATATCGTACAAGGCCTTTTCTTTACTCGTAAAATAACTTCTTTTTCATTCACTAATCACATCAAAAATCAAGTTAAAAGACAATTAACACCTTTTATGTAGGGATGTACAATTGTACATAATATGCACCTACACCCCAGACCGTATTCCAGTCCTCTCAGTCCAGTCCAAAGGTTGTCTGGAAGAAATCGCTTTAAGCGATAAGGCTACCCTCACACTACCGAATGTAATTTACTCATTTCTTGTAATTAGTTTGATTTGCAATAAAAATACATATTTTATTAAATTCTCTCGTTTTGTCATCAGTATTAAAACAGATGAAGCATAAACCACAGATATACCTACCTATAGATAGTCTATCATCGCAACTCAATCAAGTACATGATCATCATTACCCCGGCTCATTATCTATCGTACCGTACGCGACTGGGACCTTATTCTTGGACGCTCAAAAAAAAAAATCAACATAAAAAATAATTATAGTCACCAACTGAGTCGTAGCCTCGTAGGGCCTTCGTCGTAGTCGTCGTAGTCGTTAGTCGAATGTTTCTATCTGATTTTATTCTTATCGATATGCGCCTATAACCATATTACGCACATCACTATGCAGCTCCATAGGACCCACAAGTGCGAGCGAGATAGACATAGAGAAATTATTTATGGCCGCACGACTCAGTTGGTAACGCGGTGACTATAGTATAAAATTGATATGAATTATCTCCGGCACTCTCACTGTCATGACATTTCTAATGAGAGCGACAATGACCGAGATAATATCTCACTGACCAGAATAAGGCCCCTGGATGGTACAGCAGAAAACTACCGTACCGTGGCTGGACGGTACGGCAGAAAATGGCCAAGCCTATTTGCAGGCTCGTAAAATCTAATTTTCACGTTTAGATACCTTGTATGCTTCAGGAAGTTTTTGCTACGTGAATTTACCGCTTTTTTCTGAGCCTTAGGCTTTACGGGCACAGGTTACCTTTATAGATACCACGTATGGGTAGGCGGTAAGAGTTCTTTGTTTTGGTGAAATGGCGATATTTGTTTTCACATACATACAACAGATTTACATAATTTAAATTAAACGCTAAAACAACAAAAAAACAACGTTGCAATGGACGGTTTAGCTCTTCATCCTAAGGTTACCTGGAAGAGATCCCTCTTAGCGATAAGGCAGCCAGTTAAAACCACTAAGTTTTAAGCGCTATAGTCCATCTATCTCGCTGTACTGACGTGTACTCAACATGAATGCTCACATCGTAACGTAACATTACATTGAAATGCTCTGGTCAGTTGCAACCTACCTAACGAACCAATAAAAAGTTATATTTGTTTATGTCTATTGTTTCGCTCGTTTGTTATTGTTGCGCACATATTTGTTTGTGCTTTACGTTGAAAAGCCACGTCGCCACTAGTCACCTGATACCTAACGAACCAGTGGAAAGCCGAATTAAACTTATATAAGTGTATTTTTACCTACGCGTGGTGCACTACAATACGCTTCGATTGTTCTGCGTGCGGTATCTATACAAGTTAATCTGTGGGTACGACAAACCTATACAATTTGTGTATGCTACTGCAAACCAGCAGGTGGTAATATTTTGCCGCGGTGTGTATGCGCTCAATTTGGTAGCTGTGATCATGTCGGGGATAATCGACAAAGGTTCCATTTGGTTAGGCAGGGACGGTCGGCACCGGCAGCAATTGCGGATTTGGTGCTAACATATAAAAAAAAATCAAATCCATGAAAAAAATACAAAATTGAGCGAGCTGGCTCAAGCATCCCGAGGGCTTGAACCAGGTCGCAGGGGATAATAAAACAAGGCTATATTTATAGGGTTTACAGATATTTGGGCCCCCTGGGTCAGCCACTAGTCCGTAGTACTTGTGTTGTTCTGCCGCGGGCGGGTTGCATACCTAGGTTCTTGGTCCAAATTATAGTTTTAATTTTGGAATCTTTTTAAATACTATTTCCAAAATATATTAGTGCGACAAAAATGCATTCATTAGATAATCAAGACTTGTGTCGGGATCCACATTATCCAAATTCTAGCTTTGTCACATCTATACTCGGATAAAAACGGTGGAAAAACCATTTATCATTTGTCCGTGTTAAGTAGGTATACCTACGTCGCGATTTCGAAAAAACGCAATTTTTTTATTGTTTTGTTTCTAATAAGGATCAATGCTGCTAGCTGTACCAAACGCATGTAACCCTGTGCTTGTGTAACCTGCATCTGATCATTGCAGCGGACAGACCTGGACGGACGGGTGACCGCGAGTGGCATTTACAACTAAGTACTAGTAGAGGTGCTAATTGTTTGATCTTTAACGGCAATGCTGAAAGGGGTCTTTTGGACAGTTTTAGAAAAGTGCTGGCCACTTAACAGTCAATGAACTTTTCTATAGTAACCTAGTGAAGTGAGGTCTCAAATAAATTGGTAGGTATGTATGTTTGTGTAGGTATTTGAGATAACTTAAGTAAATAACATATCTTATATTAAAGAACAACACACGGACACTAAAACATAGAATTTTAATAAACTAACATAATAGGCCCAAGTTTGAAGGCTTTTTAAGACAGATCTAAATTTTCTAAAACTATTGGCATCCTTGTCTAATGGCTTGCAATGATAGAGAGCAATGATTAAAATGCCTTCAAACTTGGGCCTATTATATATACCTACTGCCCTCGTGCCCTCTTAAGTTCAAGAGCGGTATCTCAAAAAAAAAAACTTTTTTACCCATCAGATGCGTAATTTTTCAAGCAATCAGATGCGTGAAAAAACAAACCTATTTTTTTTTGAGATCGCTTTTGGGCTTATGACGGTAGTAGGTAGTTCATTCCAATTCAATGTTTGAGTTCTAATTTGAGCACAATTTATTAAGGGGTTATACAGGGTTATTCATAAAGGTTGTCTAAACCGAAAAGGGCTCATGGTACTCATCATTATGAACAACTTTTACTATGGGACCAACCCGAAATTCGCGAAAAAAATTAGCTGTTCCATACATTTTGTTATTGACATTTTCAATGGAACAGCTGATTTTTTTTCGCGAATTTCGGGTTGGTCCCATAGTAAAGTTCATAATGATGAGTACTATGACTAGAGCCTTTTTCGGCTTAGCATATCCTTTATGAATAACCCTATATAGAGGAGATGTAGGAGTCGCGAGGTTCAGTTCGGTGCGAGCTACTAGTTACTGTAAGACTGTATTGCATGTGTGCGCGTGGCTTACCTACCTAGATGCAAAATTTGCGGCGCGTCTGCCGTGTTCGGCCGTGAGGGTCAAAGAGGCAGTAAGTCGAGATTTCACAAAAATGAAATTAGGTACTTTAAAATTAGCTTCGCCTTATTTTGTTCTACATACGTAGAGTAAGACGACCAAATACTCTGCTAATTAGTTTGACACTTATCGCTAAGTAAATGTATTTGAAGATAGTAGAAGCAGATATTCTGAATTGTTAACTAGAAAAAAACTTTAGAAGAAACTTTTTGTTTAATATTACAATTTATGTCATAATATGAGACCTTGTATGTATTAAAATTTTAGTTAAAGTAACAAAATAGTATATAAAAAAAACATCACATGTTAAGTTGTTAATCACAAATATTTATTTACCTTTTTTACCAGTCACTTCCAAGTTCAAGTCACTTTTACCACAAATTTTATTATTTGAGAATTAAATTAAACGAAGTTAAGTAAAACTTACTACAAAAGCTAAAAAACCTAAAAAAAAGTAATAAATTAAATAATTGACCTTAATTACGACCGTTACGTATTCTCCTTTTGTTCTTTGGACAAAAATGAGGAATAATTATTGATTATTAATTTTAAATGACAAAATACAACAAAAGGGTTATTTCGTAGTTACCCCTGTTCTTAGACCAGCGTCCATGACATCGGGGTGCGCCACAGATGCAGTCGTAGTTACTACGGCCGGCGTCGAATTCGTCGCGGCCTTGTCAACGGTCGTCGACTCGCGCGCAACTTTTTATTCGCGAAAATAAGACGAACAGTGTGCAAGCGAGACAGATGCTAAATTGCCCGCCTTTGGTCACTGACACTGTCAAATGCACTCAAGTAAAAGCTGCTGGTAAAAATGTACCTATAATGTATTTTTATGAAAAAATATTGAATGGTACAATTTTTTTTTATCTTTTTGTCTACCAAAAATCTTTTCAAAATGTGAGTTTTATTGTTTTACATATTATTAAAATAAAAAAATACTTAAATATTATTTTTTGGCATTTTATGCTACGAAAGTATACCAGTTATAATAAATATAAAAAAACTTAAAAATGCAAAAGTGACTCTACTCTGAAGGTCAACGGCCTTAGAAGCGTCATTCTTATATTGGCTGCATTTTGGCCGAACGAAAGAGAACTATTTCTCTCCCCCTCGCACTTGCAGCAACCCCACACATTTTTCGTGTGCGTGATGAATACCGATTATCTCATTCACCGTGTTCGCTTTTTGAAATTTTACGTTTATGTGCGCGGTTCTGTCGTAGTGTGAGTCACGAAAATTATCTGCTCCGAGCTTTGTACTGAATGTGAATCGGTTACGTTCCAAAAATAATGCTGTTTGATTTTTTATTGTTTTATATTCTTCGCTCGATGCGTTCACCCATGCCCGTGACCGTGTTCATGTTTTTAAATGTGTAATTTTTCTGTTAAAGAACACTTTGAGGTAGGTCACGGATGTTACGCGTGTGTGCGTCAGAGCGTGTCTCGTTTTTGGGATTCGAAATTCAAACCGGATTCGGTTTTTTGTTTAGATTTTTTGACATCGACGCGTTCGGTTCTCTTATTGGCGAGATTGGTTTTAGAACTGATGTTTTTCTATTGGTTAATGATCAAATCCGTTTCTATTGGTTGCGCTTGCGATCATCAATGGTTGTTTGTTTACAAATTGTGCCACAAGGTCAATTACACAGATTTTATTTAGATTAGATTTATGGTAACTTATATTACTCAAAAAATGTAAACCAGGAAATTTGAAGTTAAATTTTTGGAAATAATATTTGAGTTAAATTAATTTTAGAAGCTTTATGAATTTTTTCTACCTAAACTAGATAAACCTAAACTAAAACTAACCAATAAAACTAAACTAGGCCTTAAAGAGTATGTAATAAAACATTTTAAGACACACTTTGCAAAACAGAATTATCACAAAACTGCGAACTTAAACAGTCGCCATAATAAAACCACAGCTTCTAACCAACAAAAATCAATTAAAAACTAATCAAAGACTCCATAAAATCAGAAGGTAGCTCATCAGCGCTGAACGTTCACACAAGGTGGTTGACCGGTGCCGTCAACAATAAGAAGAGACCATATCCCGTCACCTGCCGCTGCAAAAACACGGTCCTGATGCCGACCAGGGAGCTGCAGAGGCAGAACTTGCAAGAAACAGTAGTCTATCATGAGCTTTGATGTCCAGAACAATAATCAAAAGCGTTCAAAAGTGTTTGAATTTAAATGTCACAAGCGATTATTATCGAAATTTTGATCATCACCAGTAAATGATTATTTATATACTACTCAAATGAAATATAATAATTTGCCCCACTCTTTCTATTCTTTTCTATTTTCTTCTACTCTCTTCACAATCAAGTAATTTGGGTGATTTTTTTATATTGCGTGCAGACTTTTTAGACCCCCAACTATTTGGGTCCAAGACACTCATCAAGGATTACCTAAGTATATTTACTGATTGAGTTTTACAAATACATATTAGATACATAATAACATCATTTATTTAGGCATAGTAATGTTCAAGTAAAGATCCCAAAGCCTCCTGAATTAGTCAAAAATATTTGCTAAGATCGAGACTCAGAGTCACTGGCTTCTCCAGTTTATAAACTTCCTAATTAATTATGCCAATTCATTTCATAGATGAATTTTATTTGAGGCATGTTAATCTGCACACTCTCTGGTCTGCAGTTCTGTGGTCCGGCAACCGGACCGGACCGGTCCCACCTGATTTAATGATAGAAACACGATTTTTAGAATTAGTCACACGATTTTAGACGAGTAGCTCTGCTGGTCGAGGTTTTTGCGGCGAATAGTTTTAGGTCGTCAATTTTTATGATCTTTGAAGGAAAATAGATCTGTATCTAACCTAAGACGTAGTGTAGTACTTAGCTCTTTAAACCCAAAATCATAATAAGAATTTGAATTATAAAAGCCATTCGAAGAAATTAAAGGAGCAAAAAAGTAATATAAAAGCATTATTTGAGAAACAAAGTAGTTTTTAATTTCCATCAAACATTTTTTGCAATTCAAGTTATTCCAAAAGTGAATAGCAATAGTAATTGTTTTTAGAATCAACAATACATATTGTTAATTAAACACACACGTTTTATGTAGCATCTAATCAAACAAAAATAAGCGAATCTCCAACAAGCGCATCGAACAAATTGCCTCTTGTTGTAATATCATTAACTTTACTTCCCGATGACTATACCTACTTATGCATATTAAAACTGGCACAGCGTAAATAACATCCAGTACTCGGTCATTACCCCTTGAAATAGAACCCTCCTAGATTAGCAGGGAAAAAAACTAAAATGGCGTATTGTTCTGTTAAAAGCCAGTGTTGGCACAAAGGGTGGTATTTTCATGATTTTAGTTAGAAAACCAACGTTAGGCCTCCGCCAATCGCCGGCGCCCCTGTCCACGATAGATAGGGGATGACGGTTTGTAAAAACAGCGGAAAGCGCTTCATAGACAAGGGGGAATGCTCGTTGACCACATTATTAAAAGCAAAGAAAAGTATTTATTTTCTCTTAACTCTAGTTTACGTAACTACTTACTCTACTTCTGTGTTACAACATTTATAACTAGCTACTGTTAATGACTTTGCTAACAAAAGAAAATCATATATAAAAAAAAAAAAAACAAAATGTTTTTGGGTTATAAATAAAATGCCTTAAGCTATTTTAGTATCTTCAACAGACATCAAAACTAAAAAAAAACAAACAATTACTTCTATCTCCAATATTTTTTGCAATTCCACGTCAATTTCCGCAAAGCGCTTAATTTGGTCTATGAAGCGCTTTCCGCTGGCTGTATACAAACCTCCCCTAGTCCACATCTAGGAGGCATCCCGGTCCCGTTTACACACATTATTGCAGTTTGATGAATTGGCCCACGACTGCGTGCCTTCGTCGGTCGTTCACCTACAAATGCAGAAAATAAGAAAACGCCACTTATTGCGATATTGGTTAGGGGCGTCGATATGGCGTGATTGATTGCTTTCTGTTTTGTATTTTTGTAAAGGATATTAAATTTGCTCTTGTATTACTATTAATGTATGATGCAAGTTATTTAATACGAGTATTAAGGTATGATTAATTATAATAAGTAACCAAGCAACCAAGTTAGGCCAACTTCGGTTTAAATCTTCAGTTACTTAATGCACTGAAGCTTATTTAAGTAAGAAGTAATAAATCTTAATGAGTAACTTTGCTTTAACACAAATATTGCTGCACTAAATTTGTTAGTGCAGCGATTCAAATTATGTCTTGTTTGAAATTATTTCAATCATTTTATATCAGATTGTTTTATTACAATGACATTTTGTAAGTTTTTAACAGCCCGTGAAAAACAAAACCGATCTTATTTAGAGACATAGTTATAGTACTCTATATCCTTTAAAATTCAACAACAAACAAGCTAAAATTAAATTCGAACCAACCAATAATTTCCTTATTGACCGAAAAATCAAAAATAACAAACTTCAAAAGTCCCAATTCGACGAAAAAAGTAAAGAAAACAAAACCGGTCCTCCAAAGGTCAATTTTGATTTCCTGATCTGCAATAAACTTAAACTTAAGTTACATACATACATACTTATAAGTCACAAGTTACATTTAAGTATGAGCGTCTTATAAGTCACCGGTTAAGTTGTTACTTAAATCGGAATCATTTAAAAAAGTGGTACATTGAACTTGGAGTTGGCACTAACCTATGGTAACGCGTCCTGTGTTGTGGAAGTGTGCGTATGATTTGCGAGTGTGCGTGCATTTCGTGAGTTCATTCACCTTGCCAGTTGGGGAAGTTGGGAAAAGAGAAAGCTGTGGAGACGAACTTTTTGAGAGATGAAGATTTAAAAGGAAATTTAATATTTTAGTAACAATGTGACATGATCTACGTTGAAAATGCCGAAATTGAAAATGATGGATTTACTCTATTACTATTTCTAATTTATATACCAGAAAGTGATTGAATATTTCAAATAAAAACATAAAATTATATCTTTTTAGATCGGGACTACTCACTGACATTTAAGAAATTTTTTGCCTATTTATCACATAGCATCTTAATAGACTTTGTTTACAGTGATGATTTACCTTGAGTCACAGAATACTTACTATGGTACTTGAGCCTTTAAAATTGTGAAGCTATAAAACAACCCAGAGAATTTAGGCTCGTTCTCACTAGTAGATACACCCAATTAGTTCAACCGTTGAACTAATTTTAACGATATTTAAGCCAGTGGCGGATTTACACATTTGCTGCCCGTAGGCTATTCAACATTTTGCCGCCCCTACCGACCTAAACAATTCGATACACTAGCCCCTTCCCCCGTCCCTGCTCACAATAATACTTTCTTTCAGAAATCATGTCCGAAATTAAAAAAACTTGCCCCAGAATTTGCCGCCCCTGAAATCTGCCGCCCTAGGCTCCAGCCTACTCAGCCTGCTGGTAAATCCACCACTGATTTAAGCTTTTCGTTAATAAAGGTTTTTTTATATCGAACAAATAGTTACAATACTTTATCTTTTTATGTTATTGAATTAAATAAGATCAAATTAAACTTTATTCCATAATGTAGGAATTTATCTTCTAAGTACTTCTCTTATTTGGAGGTAATTTTATAAAAATGAATCGCTGTTCGTTTGTTTCGCTAAAATTTGAGAACGGCTAGACCGATTTGAATATTTATTTTTTGTCTTGTTCGCTCAAATACAGGGAAGGTTTAAAAGTAAAAAACAGCGAGTGAGATCGCCGGGTGCAGCTAGTCATTTGAATATTTATTTTAAACAATTTCAACATTTTCATTTTCATCTCCTCTCCATTCTCTATTCGTCCGATATTTAACCAAGTCGTGGAGTTGCATTTTTGCCATGCACGCACTTAACGAGCCTGTGTGCGTATGTACACGCACGCACACAACCATTCAGTGCGTATAATGAACGATTTTTTCTTAACATTCATGCACACCGGCCAGTTTTGCGATTTCGTGAGCTAGGTCAGTTTTATTGCAAGTGACAGATTGAATTTCTTTCAACGGTATGTTATGTGTGTTTGTAAGTGAGGGTTATCTTGCATCTTGCTTTGTTGTCTTGTCTTTCACTCTAACAATACCTACCTATGGATAGGTACCTACCTAAGTAGGTGTATGTATCTATATAGGTATTCAAAGTCAAATACTTATAATTCGGACAATAAAGGATCCATAATTTGTTAGCAAACAGGAAAACGTCTTATAAACTAATGTTAGATATTACTTTGCAAAACCTAAATAAATAAATCAAAAAAATACATTTTCGAAATAACTAAAACTCATTGGCCGACACCACAACCTACGTGTGAATCAGATCACGGTAGCGCTCAATACAATATGCCCACGCAGCACCGTCAAAACTTCCTTCGCTTCTCTTCTTTTTATCTCTTTTTTTTTTCATCACCATTATCCCCAGAATTCTCTCCCACTGCTGGGTATAGGCCTCTCTCCTGTTGCGCCACCTGCCTCGGTCACATGCCAATGGGATCCAGGTTCGACACGCGACTTTACATTATGTCGACCAACTGTCGTGTTTCTTCTTGTCTTTTATTAAAACTTTATTGCTATCGTAGAATAAGTCATCTTCCGTTTCTTACTAAGAAAACTGATCTGTTATTGACATCTTAGTAGGCGTCCTTATAATAAATATTAGGTACTAGATGCGCACAACGGTTTCAATGATGATGATGATCGAAAAGTAGAATATTGTGGATCTTTCAAATTAAAACTACTAAATTATTATTTTAAATTCTGGGTTGTGCAGACCTGTTATAGGCAAACGTGACGTTTATATCAGGCGAGCGACTTGCTCGTCTCGTCACTCAATCGCATAAAAAATAAAAAATCTTTTCTAAACGCTTGATGTGTCAGCAAAATCTCATGAACATAGGTAACTTTTTGTAAATTCACATAATTATTAAAATACAATTGTTTGTTTTCAAAATGAGTTAAATACCAAACCTTTTTAACTTCACTAACTACCTAATCCAACTTTCTTTTTTTTAATTTAACCTAACTTACTAACTACCTAACCTAACTTTTTTTACGTGGCCATTAGTAACATAAGTGCTTACATATCAGTTTTTTTTTCCAATATTGCACACCCCGTTTTTCTATTTTTTTGTCTATCCTCTCCATCCTAAGGTTGCCTGGATAGAGATCGCTCTTAGCGATAAGGCCGCCAGTTGTCGCACTAGTTTTATGTGTTATAAATCTTTTGTTTGTAATTTATGGTGTGAACAATAAAGAGTTTATCTATCTATCTACCTACTGTACCTACCTTAGTTAAGTCTTGAAAGCGTAACATACAAACACTTTCGCATTTACATTACTTAGAATCGTCAGAATATCTTTGATGTATCATTATAATAATATATGTGTGTGTGTCGCCTTACAAAGGTATCAGTTTCGGTACTTCGGTCCTACTACCACATATTCTGTGGTTCCGATGTGAATCGGCGTGATGTCCGCCCGCGTCGCCACATCCGCGGCCGCTCGAGCTTGGACTGACAACTGGTCAGTGGTCACCAGTTTTGTGGTAAAATAATTTACTGACCAATTCTTTGTGTACTTACTTAAATTTATAGAAGAACTAGCTACGTTTCGTCAGCATCTTTTGGGCTAAAATGTAGCTTAAGTATTTGTAAATCTAAGCTACTTTAATACCAAATTTCAGCCAAATTCGGTATGCCGTTTTTACGTGATTAACAGTGGTTACCTAACAAATAACCAAACATTCAAACTATTCCAAACATCCATACTTTGACATCTTACTAAATATTATAAACGCAGGTTTGTGAGAATGTATGTAGGTAGGTACTACTTATGTATGTTTGTTACTCTTTCACGCAAAAACGACGGATTTACACGAAATTTGGAATGAAGGTTGTACATGGTTTGGATTAGCAGTACTAGCTGCGCCCCACGGTTTCACCCGCGTTTTTCGGGATATAAAGTAGCCTATGTGTTAATCCAGACCATGAACAACCTTCATTCCAAATTTCATATAAATCCGTTCAGCCGTTTTTGCGTGAAAGAGCAACAAACATACGTCCATGCATTCTAACAAACTTTCGCGTTTAAAATACCATATTAGTAGGAAGTAGGATGCACATTGCACAGCAGTGGGCCGGGCTAAAAAATAAGATGATGATGAATAAACAACTAGATATCCCCACGGTTTTACCCGCTATCTTATAGGAACCGTATTTTTTTCCAGGACAAAAAGTATTATGTTAGTAGGATTTGAGTAAGAAAACGCCTACTGTTTTTCAAACTAAAACTTGAAAGTTTCAACTACATTTTAGTAAGGCGCAAACAATATTTTTTGTTAGATGGGATATTCTAATATTTAGGGTTCTTATTCTGCCGTGCTTACCAAAAGTGCAATAGATATAGTGTTTAAGCTGATTTCGAGAAAAACGCGTTTAAGGAATTTATTTTTACTTTATTTGTATGCTGCACCTCCTTCATCTGAGTTTTCCGGAATAAGAAGTACCTATCTAGCATTATCTATTGATAATTCAGGGTATAGGTACCTAAGCTACTTTTGTACAATTTTTTTTTCGTGATTGAGTAACAAACATACAAACATTCACTTTTATAATATTAGCAAGATCTATTAGTTTGAATTTTCAGCAAACTACTATTTACTAAGTAACGTTCAAAACTCATCGTAACTTTTAACTAAACCTACCTCCGTCCAAAGGTAAACGAATTCAAAACAATACATGACCCTACCTATCTTCTTTGTTCGAAATCAAACAAATTACTTCCGTCCTTGTTCAACTTTGGGGGTGGTTTTTGTTTCTACAACCCTTCCGTTGAACCCCTATATTTAAGCCTATGATTAGTAAAGCTCACGTTTTCTACTAAGTAATTAAGCACAATTTATTCTGAATAGTGTGCGTTTGATCAAAAACATGCCCTAAAACTATTTTAAAAGCTTTTATATTTTACTTGCAAATGTAAATTTTTGTTTAGGTGTTTTGGGACTGAATTTTGAACCACTTCCCGATGTCCGATTGAGCTGAAATTCGGTATACGTGTGTAACTCCGATGACAATGCAATAAAAGCTTGTTTATCCACGTTCCCTTGTATAGGTTGGAAAGTAGGTATACAGGGTTACAAGGAAAGGGTTTGCTGTCACAATATTTAAACAGCCCACTGCTAAGATACCAGGTCTACTATCGAATGGTGATTAGGCCGTATTCCACCACCCTGGCCAAGTGCGGGTCGGCGGATTCAGATACTCGGTACACCATTAAATTAAATTTCTTTTCCGGACGTATTACTATACAAACTTATAATACTTTTATTTCTATATCATAGTAGAAGGTACTTTTTGTTTTAAATAAAACCCAGGAAAATAAGTTTTACAATATTTATTATTTATGTCCCTATATCACTGCGTATGTATCCAATGTACAAGAATAATATCTATATATCTACTTTTGCACAAATAACATTATTAATAATATTATAATAAGTATACATATATTAATTGTATATATTACCTATATAATTATTAATATCATAGCTATGGAATAAAAATTGTGCAGTTTTACTCATTTCACTAATAAGGGTTATGAAAAGTTGGTAAGCCGAAAACGGCTCATTAGTACATTTTAACTATGGGACCAAACCAGAAATCGAAAAAAAAATCAGTTGCTCCACAGAAATATTATGTCAATGATACTCGACAAAATGTATGGAACAGATTTTTTTAACGATTCCTAGTAGGTACTATAAGTCCTTTTCGGCTTAACATATATACTTTTCTTATAACCTTGTATTATACAGGGTGTTTGAGTACGAACTAGCGATATTCTGAGATGTCATTGTACTCGTCCTTATGACCAACTTTTACTCTGGGCCAACAACGAAATCGCGAAAAAAAAACAGCTGTTCCGTACAAAAAGTTCATCGACTCTCGACAAAATGTATGCGATTTCGTGGTTGGTCCCTTAGTAAAAGTTGCTTACAATGATGAGTACAATGGCATCCTAGAATATCGCTAGTTCGTACCCAAACACCCTGTATATGTATTTAATTGAAAAAAAATCACATAACTACATTTTAAAAAATGTTTGTATTGAGTGTCGAGTTAAGAGGGGTTTTACGGGTTACACGCTCTCTCGTTCAAATATTCAGTATTTTATAGACATAAAATAGTAAACACCTGGAATAAATCGCTTTCAGCAATTAAGCCAATAGTTGCACTAGTTTTCAAACGAATTATTATTATTTTATATACTTACCACACGTGTTGCAGCAAATATTTTTTCAGGAACGATCTCTATTTACAGTCACAAAACAATAGAATATCCACTCGAGATAGCACGAAACTCGTTCAACCCCGTAAAGGGTATGCTATGCCGAAAAGGGTTCATGGTACTAATCATTATGAACAACTTTTTCTATGGACCAACTCTGAAATCAACAAAAAAAATTGTTGTTCCATACATTTTGTCACTGACATATTTCTATGGAACACCTGATTTTTTTTGCGATTTCCGTGTTGGTCCCATAGTAAAAGTTGTTCATAATGATGAGTACCATGAGCCCTTGTCAATTTAGCATACCCTTTCCTTACAACCCAGTATCGATCTAAGAGAAACCGCGGGCCGCAACAAGTTTCACATAACATGGCATCTTTACATTATGTTATCCTTCTTTTTCTAAATTAAGCACTAAAATTATTGCCATCCGTTTCTTACATACCAAATCAAAAAGAGACATAATTTTAGATCTATCAGAATAAGACTTTCAGAACGACTTTGACAGATCTAAAATTACGTGCATCTCTTTTTATTTCGATATGAGTGAAAGGGAAGGCATGTCTAACTTATGTTATAGTCACCGCGTTACCAACTGAGTCGTAAGGCCATTTTCAGGGCCACAATACTATCTACTACTTATGTTTCTTTCTGATTTTATTCTTATCGATATGCGGCTATAACCATCTTACGCACATCACTATGCGGCTCCATAAGACCCACAAGTGCGAGCGAGACAGACATAGAGAAATGATTTATAGCAACAAGACTCAGTTGGTAACGCGGTGACTATAGTCAAGAGAATGGGTTTAGGCAAAACAAAACTAATTATTTTAGAGATTATTTAAGCCGGGTCCAGATATATGTATCATTTGCCCGATCCGATCACCGTATCCGTATCGCTGACGCGTATCATGATCGCATATGTGGACGGGTGATGATACACGTATCATGATAGATCTCGATACGCCGTTACGATACGGACCGACCCATGTATCATTTGCCCGGTGATCGGATCGGGCAAATGATACATAATCTGGACCCGGCTTTACAAAGCTCTGTGAAATTGTTTAACTTCTTTATTCAAACTAAAAACTAACTTTGCTATAAAATGTTATGTCAACTTTTGTTAAGGCCCAGTCTTTAATAAATAATAATAATGATCATTCATTTATTCAGGCAATTACAGCCACAAACACAATAAACATTGTAATCAAATAAATTTAAATTTAAAATAAAATGTCAAATAATAATACAAAATAAAAATATACAAAAAATAAAAGAATCAAATGTCAATCAAAAGAATCAAATGTGAATCAAATGAAAATAAATACACATACAATTTTACAATTTTCTATCCGGCATCGGGACAGCGACATGCCTATCGCAGCCATGCCGGATATACGGACAGTCCAACCTGCTGGCAATCATCGCCAGGACGGCGTTGGGGCTGGCCCGCACCCTGTGCACCAACGATGCAGCCCGCTTGCGCATGGTGGCGTGAAAGCAATCGGTGCGCGCCTCCGCGAACATGCCCGAAGCGCTGCAGAAGCGGGGCAGCCCCAACACCGCCCGGAACGCATTGTTGTCGTTGTCATTGTTGTTGTTGTTGTTGTCTTTGGCGCGCCGCTGTCTCGGTCGCCAATTTCAACATTTTTGAAGGTATAAAACCACTGAATATTTCTATGAAAAATCGCAATCAGTCAAGTTGATGTCAATAACATTACTCGTACGAAGATTCAGCAAAAAAATCTTTTAACAAATTTTTGTGTCTAAAATGGGTTTTTGTTTTGCCCATTTCTATGTATGAAAACTTGTTTGGATCAAAATGTTATTTTTGATAATCTTTTTAAAATTGTTCTCAGCAAATTAATTGATATAGATTTTACAAAACTATATTCAGTGATGAAATGTGAAAGCGAGAAAGCTCGCCTAAAGTCTGTCCCTTACTCAGATCAAGTAGAAAGGCAGATAGAGTCCCGCCTTAGATCCAGGTGAAGCCAAAAAACTACCCTACCCTACCCTACCTACACCCTATACTACCCTACCTAGTTTTTATGCGTCAGATGTGCTTGTAGTATTCGTACACGGGCAGTAGGGTAGTTTATTTTGCTTCACCTGGATCTAAGGCAGCACTTTATCTGCTTTCTACTTGATCTAAGGTCCCTTAATGAAAAATGTCACGTGAACAGACTTTTGTTGGCAAAGTTTCTAGCTTTTCTATTTCCTTATTCTCACAGTTCAGTCAAAAAAGTCCATCGTCTGCGCTAACTCTTAAACTAACTGTTTAGTAATACATACTAATAAATGTTGCTATTTGGTACAACATCCAGTTACACGCTTAAAATAAGCCGATATTAAAAAAATGGCGTCAATTCTGTTTTATACTAAACTTATTTTAAAGCACTAAAATTGTTTCTAGTCTTTTCTAATTTAATACCTATTTGATTATTTTAAATATGCCTGTGGTCGTATATGATTCCAGAATGGCAGTATTTTTTTTAACTTTATTTGTTTTACTTTAGTTTTAGCTAACAACAGAATTGACGCCATTTTAAATAAGAGCTCGATTTCGAATGTTAAGTACAGTTCAAAATACGCTAACAGTGCCAACAGCGCTTATAGAAGCAACATAGTGCACCAAGAAAGTGTGTGTGCCGCGTTGGTGTTCATTTGCGTTGCTGCTTAGTTGGGGTATTTTGAACTGCAAACAAACTTAATAATTTTTGGTGCACGAAGTGGCCGCTAGTGGCGTAATGGTGTTTATAAGTTTGTACTTTATTAAAAACTAGCTGTTCCCCCTGCCACGCTTCGCTGTGGATAAAAAAAATAGCCTATGCTACTTTGGGATAATGTAGCATTCGAATGGTGAAAGAATTTTTGAAATCGGTCCAGTAGTTTTTGAGTTTATTCCACACAAACATCCAAAAATACAAATCTTTCCTCTTTATAATATTAGTACAGTAATATGAATATACTGTGTTATAAGGAGAGTATGCCAAGCCAAAAAGGCCTCATAGTCCTCATCGTTTTGAACACCTTTTACTACGGGATCAACCCTGAAATCGCAAAAAAAATCAGCTGTTCCATACATTTTGTTGAGTGTCATTGACATTTTTTTCTATGGAACAGCAATTTTTTTTCGCGAACTCCGGGTCCCATTCTAAAAGTTGTTTATAATGGTGAGTACTGAGCCCCTTTTGTATTGGGTGTTGTAATGGTGCTATGAGTTAAAATGTCAAACTGCGTGGTTTATAAATGTCTTTATATTTGTTTCTATACGTGTGAATGTGGCTCCATTCCATTCCATTTAGGTATTTTCTATGCACACGTCCGTCCGCTCTCGCAGACCGTACGCAACTGAGGCGTTGCATAAATTCTGAGCATAATTCGGGGGGAGTCCCATTTATCATATACTTTTTGTGTATTGCTAACTCTATTTTAAACAATCATTTCCCTATCCTTACGAAGCAATATAATATATGTCAATGATTTTTACACTAAAATCTTTTACCAATATATCTTTTACTACCAATATCATAAAAAAAACTGTACTTACGTTATTTTAATTAATTTATTGTACATATGACAATTAAAAGCATATTAAAAGCAAGTCAGAGCACACTGTCGCCACTAGCGGCCGTTTTAAGAACTAAGTAAGTAGCTTTATAAACGCTGTTTAAACTTAAACACTGCTTAAAATTGTCTGACAACTTAACTTCACTTGGTGCACGTGACCAACAACAAAACAACAACAAGAAAAAACAAACACAAAAACAAGACGGAGAATTTAAACACTGATTAAGTTTAAGCCGCGTTTAAAAAACTATTATAAATAGAAAAGAAACTATATTACTACAATAATAAACATGGTTGAGATTTGAGTTTGGTTATTATTATTTCTAAAAATAATTATTGTAATATTATTATCTACTTATTTATGGAATAATTGTATAGAAAAAGACGATAGGTCTGTTTTGAATATGAGCTGGTTTTTATTTTTCTATATTCGTTAAAAATATTTATGCACAGAAAAATAACATAATTAATTAATTAATTTTTATTAAATCGTTCAAAAATATCCCAAATACTTATTTTACAAATTAACATAATTGGAATCCAATTAGTTTATACATTCTAGTTATTCAACACATTAATTATTTTTATAGCTAATATTGAGTCGAGATACGGCTAAGAAAATAATGTGTTATTTATACTCAAAAATATATATTCAACTATTATAACTAATTTTATATTAATCAAATATTATACTACAACTGGCACACATTTAATTAATCTAAAAAATGTATCAAAGTTTTAAATGCATTAAAATGTAATGTATGTTTTAATATTAGTATGTATATTATTAAATAATATGCAAATATATTGCACATGAGATTAATAATCTACATTGAGTCCAAGTTTGAAGGCTAATTTGACAGACCTAATTTTTTAGCTTTTATTTGTTTATTTAATTTTAAATTTAATTATATTTCTAACTAGCTGACCCTTGCCCACTTCGTTGGGCATAATGTTAATTAAACCCGAAGCCATCGCGCGCCGTCCGGACCGTTTTTTCTCCGATTCACTTTGCAAAACGGACTACCACGTAAAAGCCTTTTTATTTTTCGGTTTTTTATATAACCTATGACACTCAGCAATAATGTGGCTTTCTATTGGTGAAAGAATTTTTAAAATCGGTTCAGTAGATCCCGAGATTACCCCTTACAATTTAACAAATATACAAACACACAAACTTTACTTTTTTATAATATTAGTATAGATTAACAAGCATAGTTACATTTATGTAGTGCTCTTTTGCAGAGCCCGCCTGGGGAAGTGCCACACCTTTGCCAGTTACTGTTATTCCACCGCCAAGCAGTAATGTGCAAATATTACTGTGTTCCGGTTAGAAGGGCATTGTTTCCAGTGAAATTACAGGGCAAATGGGAGATTAAACAACTTATATCTCAGGGTGACGAGCGCAGTGCTGTGCCGCGCAGGGTCTTGAATTGTATGAGATCAAAATTCTGGGTGACGCAGACTTGTTATGGGCAAACGTGACGTTTAACATCTGGCGAGCGATTTGCTCGTCTCGTCACTTAATAGCATAAAAAAAATTATCTATGTGTTACATAGATAATTTTATGCTTTTTCGGGTGGAATCTTGCAACTCAATTTTGAACCACTCCCCGATGTCCGATTGAGCTGAAATTTGGTGTACGTGTGTAACTCCGATGACAATGCAATAAGAGCTTGTTTTTAAAAATGTTTCAAAAATTGACTTACTTCTAAAAGTATTGGTGTCCTTATCTTACAGGTTGCAATGACAAAGACAGATAATATATTTTCAGTTAGTTTAAATTTATCAAATAAAACCTTCAAACTTGGGCCAATTTTCTTTCTATTTTTACTATTTTCGAGAATCACGCGCTGTACCGAACTCTTATAGGTTGATTACACGTAACGAGTACAGTGGCGAGACAGTGCCCTCGGCCGAGTACTCAGTTTGTATAAACAGTTTGACGAGGCGAGACAGTCACTAGAACCATGATTCGTTTGCTCGGCCGAGTGTGCCCATTTACTGTCTCGCCACTGTACTCGTTACGTCTAATCAACATTAACGCGAGCCTACTGGATCGCCATCTTTCGTCTCGCTCTGTCAGCTATAGAAAAAGCGAGACAAAAGAAAACGCGATTCAGTTCAGTCTCGCACTAAGAGATCGTATTATGAAAGGCCACTTGTTTGTATTTTATGAAATATGAACACTTCTTTTGTTGTAAGCTCTATAGTACTGATTTTGTATTAATACAGGGTTATAGAGAAAGGGTATGCTGAGACGAAAAGGGCTCATTACACTCATTATTATGAACTACTTTTACTAAGAAACCAACCCTAAAATTACCAAAAAAAGCAGCTATTCGATGCATCTTTCGAATTTTGGAATAGCTGTTTTTTCTTAATTTAGAGTTTGTCCTATTCTAAAAATTGTTCATAATGATGAGTACTATGAGCCCTTTTCAGCTTGCATATCCTTTCCTTAACTCTGTTTGTTCTAATTTAAAGCGTATGAAACTGGCAGTTATCTTAACTCTCAAGTCTCAACTATAAACTGGATTCCGACCGTTCATTATTAATTAAACATATTTTAACACCACACTATGCAATAGCAAAATACTATTGTAGTCAAAACAAAATAACAGGCCCGTTTTGACACTTTGTAACAGACCCTAGAATATAACTTGGAACGCTTTTCGCGCATACTTTATAGTAGCCAATAGGCCCAAGTTTGAAGGCTTTCTAAGACAGAGCTAAATTTTCTAAAACTATTGGCATCCTTGTCTAATGGCTTGCAATGATAAAGACAGATATATTTTTAGTTAGTTTAGATCTGTCTTAAAATGCCTTCAAACTTGGGCCCAATGTCTAATTATAACGAAACTCTCAAAAACAGTTACGTTCTCGGTTTTTTTTTAAATATTAGTGTTGTAACCAATTAATTATTGAATTTCACCAGCATCCTTCGATTTTAATAGTAACTAAATATTGTGTAGTGATTTTACTGAAAAGGATGAGCTGAGAGCCGTAAATAAAATTTTGAATTGGCGATACTAATTTCTATAGAATAGCTTGTCTATGACCAATAAGGCAAGGATTTAGGGTCCTCGCACACACTGCGCAGTAGGGTTTCCAAAACAGATACTTCCAGAATCCATGCACTGTACAATACATAATCAAATCGATCAAATACTTATACAAACTTGAATCGATTTATCGAGATTACGAGTCGAGTCGTATGGTTACATCACTAGTTACGTCGCGATGACAAATGTCAAAACGGGCCTATTTTGTGTTGACTATAGCTACTTAACTAATTTGTAATATCAAAAACTGGTGCCGTCTCTTTCGTCACAAGTGGGAGTGAAAGAGACGCAGATATCGATAACTGGCAGATATAATTATACTGGAGTTATAAGGCAAGATGGTTTTAACGTTTGCACGACTATACCCAAGTGGCGCTAAAAAACGTGACAACTGCAAAAACGTAAAAATCTGAATTTAATTAAATACATGTACCAAAACTATGCGTAATATTTATACCACACAAAAATTAATTAATTAATATTAATTTAATTTATTAATATCATAATTAATTTGACTGTATTATACATTTCCCTGGTTGTTTTTTGTGATGCACTGCATTATTTTTTCAATGACAAAATCTGATTTCACCGTTTGTTTTTTTTTAATTGTATTTAAAAATTCAATAAAAAACTTTATATCAACTAGCAGCTACAACGTTTAAAAAATAACACCAAACAATCAAAATCAACTCTAATTAATATTTTTAGCAAAATTGCAATCGTCAGAACGTTTTTTAGCGCGACTCGAGTGATTTTTATTTATTGACCATTTTATTATTTCTATTGAATGGCAAACTTATTCTTTGAAAATGATACATTACAATTAATTTTAACAATATCTTCAATTTAACTGACCCATAACTAATTTCCCAGAACACCTAATGAAATGAAATTGTAAAATTCACATTTCAATTTAAAGCCAAATTATTTCAATTCAAAATTGAGCAACAATGGAATTAAAAACAAACGAAACTATATTTATATCACAATAATTTAGAATTTATTTTACTCTTTTGCATAAACGCTCGTTATCTAATCGGTTTAGGCAATAAATCGCTTTTACTACTAAGTTTTAGTGTTTTTCTTATACAAGGTTATAAAGGAAAGGGTATTCTAGAGCTCATAGTACTCATCATTATGAACAACTTTTATTATGGGACCGACCCGGAATTCGCCAAAGAATCAGCCGTTCCATACATTTTGTCCAGTGGTCATTGAGATTTTTCTATAGAATCGCTTATTTTTTTCGAGAATTCCGGGTTGGTCCCTTGATAAAAATTGTTTATAATGATGAGTATTAAAAGCCCTTTCGGCTTAGCATACCCTTTCCTTATAACCCTGTATACAATATGCTGTCAAATGATCTGTCAAATTACATCTGTAAACTTCACGCTGATGAGAAATGTCACGCGTGGAATATAACAAAACCTTTTAGGGTTCTGAACCTCTTATGGAAAAGAACCCTTAAGACTTCGGTATCTGTCTGTTTGTATGTCACAACAACATTATCTTAGTATAATATATTAAGATAATGATATAAATTACGTGTCACGTTGTTTGTCCGCTATAGACTCCTAAACTACTTAACCGATTTCAATCAAATTTGTACACCGTGTGCAGTTCGATCTAACTTAGGAGATAGGATAGCTCACATCTCAATTTATAGTAAAAAAACATGAAAAATTAGAAAATTTAAAAATACTTAAACCATAAAGCGCTTTGGACAATGTAAACTTTTTTTAATGTAACTTTTGACATTTGACATAGAATTGACGCAATGGCTTTTGACAGGACAACGTCTGTCGAGTCAGCTAGTTTTTTTATAAAACAGATTAATAACCAAGCGTTTATGCATAAGTGGAATAATTTAGAAGAAATATAATTGAAACACCTACGATAACTAAGTTAACATAGCAACCGAGGGACTTACTTAAACGCTGTTTAAATTTAAGTGACAACATGGGTTTGACACATCTTGTTTTAATTACGACTGCTCCTACGTACAGTATCGAAAGTACAAAAAAATGGCATTTTTACAGAAGAGGAATTTAAAGTCAAAATTTGACCTAAATTCATCATCATATAATATGACCTAAATTAGTATGTTAAAATGCGTAGTATCAATTTCATTTGATTTAAAACAAAACGATATTTTTTTTACCATTATGTTTTCCTAAACGTATATTAAATTTCATATTAGTGCAATAAAAAAAAAAACGATTAATTACATTTGTATTTATAGAGTACATTAAATCTTCGTAATATTCAATGAAAAAAATTGTATTTTGCAGTTTCGATACTGTACATAGCAGCAGACGATTAGTTGCGCACTTTATTTTTGTTTCGCAGAAGCTAAATGACGTTTATCAAATTAAGCAACGTTTATAAATAAGACCGGTTGTCTAGTTAATTGACAATAATCTTCGACGAATTACCAAAAAACTGTCCTCATTTAGGAAATTGGATCAAACTTTATCATTTGAAATACAACCTTACCTTCCAGAAAATAAGTATTACATTTCTATGAATTTTTCGCCACGTCTTTTCGTCAAACAATGAAAATTCAAAAATTTAGTAATTTTTGGTATTTCCAGTACAATTTCAGTTCATTTGGACACACGAGTCAAAACTATCATAAGTCTAAATTTTTAATTTTTCTTAGTTAATTTTTAATTTCATAGTTTTATACAAATAGTCCAATAAATATGCTAATATCGAAATGGCACAGCACATTATATTTTGTTATATTTCAACTGCATATAAATACACACGTTATATTGAGATTACATTGATTGTATGAATTATTTACATTTACAATCATTTAAAATAATAATTATTGCATATTTATTGGCAAATAAAATAAAGGCCAACTCAGATCTAAGCAAAGTTAGCTTTGATTTGAATAGCCCTTATTTTTAACCCTAATAACGCCGTGAGTTTCTGTCTGTCATTCATTTTTGAAAATAGAATACTCATACGATAAAAAATAAAATTTATACATTAATGTCCTTTTTACCAGATAATTTATAGTTATTTTGAAAATGGCAGTTATTTTCAAAAATGATACCCTTAATTAATTTTAAATTTTTAACCGTTCTTCTAGCGACTATCACAAACACACAAAAGAGACAATTAAAGTGAATTGTTAGAAAAACACCAAAATTGTTGAGCCTAAGGGGTAAAAAAGGAGCACTTACAGGAAATAACATTCCAGCATTTCCAGCTCAAGTTTTAAATAGTTTTTCATATGAGACATTATATATTATTTTAATAGAGTCCACAGACTATCGAGACCTTGGGGCGATAAACACTAGTTATAAAGTTTATGTGGTCGTTTCACTGTCGTAAAATGTTGATTTTACCCCTTTTAGGACACCCTAGAGCAGGGGTGGCAAACCCTCATGAACCAACGTGCCAATATATCTAAGGAAATGTTTAATGAGGCTTTAGACGAGCCGTTAAATAATTTTGCCTAGTGATAATTGGGTGGTGGCGTGCCTAAAATATTTTGCCACGCGTGCCATTGGTTCGCCATCCCTGACCTAGAGGGTCCAAAACACAAGCACTGTTGACTCGGTAAGTGATCAAAAGGGGTACGTATCAAAGGCCATAGGGGGTCAGAAACAACATGATCACTTTTGAAGTTTTGACCCGATAAGGGATCAAAACGTGGTGCATATTAAATTACAGCCTACATTACACTGACCATGTTTTTCATAGTATCTAACAGTTAAATTGGTGATTTCTAGCAAATACTAAGGGATTAAATGGGGGTACAAATCAAAAATACTTTTATCAAATTAGAGATTACAGTGGCCTTGTTTTTTAGTTTTTCACAGTTAGATTGGTGTTTTCACTTTTCACAGTTTCACAGTAAAGGACATGTATATTGGTTGGATCCCCTGTAGGGTGGCATTAGGGGTCCAAACCTCCAAACACTATTGACCCGCTAAGGGGTCAAAAGGGGTTGATCATGTTTAGTTTTTCACAGTTGGTTTCACAGTAGAGAGTACATGTTATTTGGATCCCCTGGGGGGTGCCGCTGGGGTGTTAGTTGGATCCCCTGGAGGGTTCGCGGCACAGGGGGCGTGGCGGGGCGCTACAGCGGCGTTCGCCGACTGTCGTCTCGGTAGGCGCCCGCCATACCCCTATTTCATGTTTGCCATCTGTAAACACGATAGAATAAGTTAACGACATTTTCAAGATAAATAACCAAGTTTACAATTTCTACTATATATTATTATTTTTTGTTTAAACAAGCTTTTATTGCATGTTCATCGACGTTACACAGGTTAAGCAAATTTCGACTCAATCGGACATCGGGAAATTGTTCAAAATTCTGTTGCAAGATTTGACCCACACTGACATACAAAACACGTAAAGACAATATTATAAAAGCTTATTTAAAGAAATAATAATATACACTAACTTCTACTTTTATTTTTTTACAAATTAAGACTGCCACGGAAAAATGTCATTGAATCTGGTCAAAATGTGGTGAAACAGCTGTTTATTGCGACCCATAAGGTTCGTCCCACAGTGACAGTTGTTTCTAGTGAGCATTGTAAGCCCTATTCGGCTTAGCATACCCTTTCCATACAACCCTGTAAACATTTCATATTTTATTACAACACCAACATTCCAACAATACTTCGTAAATCTCTTACCTCTCATCCGCGCGGTGCCTGGAAGAGATAAGACGTTCTTAGCAATAAGACCGCCATTTGTGCTTAACTTTCATCTTTTAGGTTCTTTTCTTTATGGTGTTTCTATGGTTGTATATTTAGTTATAAACTAAGGCAGCATTATTTTATCAGACGAGGCATTGAGGAGCAGACTCAATGCCTCGACTGAAATAGTTTGATACAGATATAAGTTTTATGTATGTTTGTACAGGGTAAACTCCGAAACTTCAGGACTTATTTTTTAAATTATTTCACTAATGGAGTGCTGTAGGCTATATTTTATAGCCCCAAACTTGCGAGGCTAAAGACCGGACACAAAGTTCTGAGCTAGTATTGAGTAAGCTAGTAATGATTGACCGAGCGAGCGAAGCGTCTCTGCAACGACTGACCAAATTTGCTTTCATCTGTCCGAACGTTTATTTGTTTGTATGTTGGTACTCGGGTATAGTTCGTATTTCTCAACAAATCTCGACGAAACTTGGTAAACAAGTTCAACGATTTAATAGATTTTTATTGTAGTCTGAATTTTTTGATTGAAATGCCCCCCATTTCTCTCAAAAAGGGGGAAATTTGCTGCAGCGCCATTTACCGACCGATTTTGACAAAATTTGGCAGAAGTATTTGGTACCCAATTCTAAACAAGAATTTTAAATATGGGTAAAATCAGTTAAGAGGCTGTTAAACACTGTCACAGTGTTTTATCTCAACAGCCTTTTGACCGATTTTACTCATATTCGTCGAGTGTTTTAGAGTTGACCCTGTATATTTTCAACTTCAGTTATGTTCTAATGTTTGTAAACCTCACCTAGATTTCTGCATCTCAATCTGCCCCTCCAGCGACTTGGCCAGGTATATAACATAGAGCTGCGACAACGCGACCCCGAGCGCCACGCTCGCTATTGTGTACAAGTTCCTCTCGCCCCAAGACCGGACCACTTCGATGCAGCCGCTGGTCCACACCCGTTTACTGGCTTCGGCTACCTGGAATAGAAAAAATAAAGTTCAAAAAACGGCTGAACCGTTTTTGTACATGTGCCAAAATTTCTTAATTCAAATTGTGCTAAACTAGTCACCATAAGACTGCTAACTATTTATACTGCTACAAAATTTCGAATATAATAACTTCAGTAAATGAAATTACAAACAAGAACATTATTTTTACAAAACAAAAACCAAAAACCGACTTCAAAAGACCGACTATTGAGTTATTCATCTATTTGTCGCGCACGTATTTAATGCAAATTTAAGACATATGGATTTCTCATGGATACTATTATCAGAACTGGACTAAATTGAAATGGGACCAAATGGGAAGCGTCAGCTTTCTAATAAAAAAAGAATCATCAAAATCGATTCACCCAGTCAAAAGTTATGAGGTAACAAACATAAAAAAAAACATACAGTCGAATTGATAACCTCCTCCTTTTTTAAAGTCGGTTAAAAATTACCCTTTACGGGGTCAGAAAGATAGAAAGACGACGGATGTGACCTTTTTTCTAGGCAGGCCTATAGACTCCATAACTTTTGGCACCCTAGCAGTGGTGGTTTTAGTAAAATATGTATATGGATACATTTTCTAAAGACCCGTTCAAAACTTTTATGGTATCCTCCCAAGTCATTGATTCAAGAAAAAACTTTCAAAAAAATCCAAAAGAGCTAAACAATAAATGAATAAATAAAATAAAAAAATCGGTTGTCTGTAAAGTCGGTTTACTGACGATAGTTTAACGTGACAACGTCATAAGAAAATACTGATAGAATGGTTTCATTTTTCAAAAGAAAAAATGAATTGAATTGAATTGAATTTTATTTAAGTAAGGTACAAAAGTAATTGACAAATAGGAAAATATAATAGAATATAGGAAATCACAATTTCACTCAGAGCGAGGTAACGCCTCATCGAGGTAACGGCACATGCGTCATGTTTTTTCGTGCGTGCAGCCGGCTCCATCGAATTATAAGACGTTGTCACGTCAAAAAGCCTTCATAGTTCTTAACATACATTGTATTGTATTGTTTTTGTATATTCATTACTTAATTCTTTTGGAACAAAGACCCTCTTCGGGTAAAGACCTCCTCCATTTTAAGCCTATATCTAGCAAGTAAGAGCCACCTTTGGCTCTTAACAACTTTAATAACTTTAATCTTAATCATCTATACTTACTGGATAATTCTGCGCGCCATATCCACACATGATGTTAACCAACCCCGAAGATATATCAGTCGCATTGATACAGCAAGAGAAAGGGACGCCGCACTTCTCTACTGAGGGCGAGGAACAGTTGAAGTATTCGTTCTTCGACCAGTCCATGTAGCCGTCTGATGAGAGGCCGCAGCAGTGGAACTGGGAAGAGAAAGATATACGTTATTTAAACCTGTTAGAGAGGGACGTCATCATCTGTTATGTTTGTTCTAGCAGTATCAACCAGGGTCAACTATAGAACAAAGGAAACATCAAAATGGGGCCGTATTTTGAAATAAGTTTGACAACCTCTGCTCTAGCAGAAAGTAACTAGTTAGAAAGGACTGCGAATCATTTTTAGGGTTCTGAACCTCTTTTGGGGAAGAACCATTAAGACTCCGGTGGCTGTCTGTGACACTGTCTGTACAACCTTATACCAGGCGTTCATATTCCTGAAGTGTGCTGGCTTCGTTCTGTGCAACGTCGATGCGGGTGCAGCATGCGAGGAAATACGAAGCCACACCTTAGACAGCTTTGTCGATTGTACCAGAAGTCCATATCTCTAAAGAAGGTAACTCACGTCGCTCTTCCTGTCGGTGTAGTAGCAGCGTTCGCAGGAACACAAAACCACACCTTAAATAGCCAGTTGACTGTACCAGGCGTCCATATCCTATGAGGAGTTACTCACATCACTCTGCGCGAAGTCGATAAAGTTCTGCAAGTCAGGGTCGTCCCGGTACGCATGCACCACACGCTCCGAGAAGCTGAGCTCGATCAGAGGATGCAGCGTGCGAGGGAACACGAAGCCGCAGACAGCACCCGCCATCTCAAACAGGAACAGGACCAGCAGGCACAGCGAGTACTGGAGATTACAATCTTGTTGTTATTGTTAACATGGACTCGCGTAATGAGGAAAGGGTATGCTTAACTGAAGAGCCCATAGTACTCACTACAAACAACTTACTAAGGGACCAACCCGGAATTTGCGATAAAAAATCCGTTTTCCATCCATTTTGTTGAGTGTCATTGTCATGTTTCTATGGAGCCTTTTCCAATTTTGCATTCCTGCCTTTTTTTGCATTCCCTTTCCTTAGAACGTCAAAATAGCTCTCAACGCTACGTTAAAACGGCGTATTACGTAAATGAATACTTCAGTATCCGTTACATAATATACAAGCGGTGTGATTTAAATTTTCAGTAAATAGCGGTCTCTAGCAATTTAGCTCTGAACTGATCTTCGTTCAAAGACTTAGCAATAAAACAACTTTGGTACAACTTACGGTATTTGCAAAAACTTATATCGGAAATCCTGACCCCCTTATTTCCCCTACTTACAAATTTGAGCAAGCAGGTGTTTTCCCTCAACGCCCCCACACACCCCGCGAAGCTGACTGTGAACACAACCACCCCGAGCATTGCGATCAGCAGGCTGATGTTCAGCATCAAATCGTAGAGAGTGTCCAGCTGGAACAGAAAGAAAAATACAGAAAAACAGTATTTTTTTCGAAAAAGCAGAATTTTTCTCTCGTCAGTCAATAGCATAAAATAAATAATAGTTAAAAAAAACTAAAAAAACACGCTTTTTATAAAAAACCGAACTAAAAAAATAGAAAATAAAATTTTATAAATTTAAATTAAGAATAGGGTTGAAAATTTCAATAAATATAAATTAATAATAGTGTAAATAAATAAATATATGTATTTTATTTTTAAAAAGCGTGGGGTGCATGGGTCAATAGATATTATATATTTTGTAGATACATTTTGTATTGACAGACATGAGTAGAGTGATTAGCATTTTGATAATATCTTAGAAAGCACCCCACGCTTTTTTAAAAATAAAATACATATATTTATTTATTTACACTATTATTAATTTATATTTATTGAAATTTTCAACCCTATTCTTAATTTAAATTTATAAAATTTTATTTTCTATTTTTTTAGTTCGGTTTTTTATAAAAAGCGTGTTTTTTTAGTTTTTTTTAACTATTATTTATTTTTCGCTTTTTAGTTCGATTTGCTAACTATTAACCATTATTAATATGTACAAATGTGTTGGTGTTATCCGATTTTGGCCATCTGCTCAAGCAAATTAAAAATAAAATTGATGCCTAACAAAAAATATTGAGCAAAAAGATTTGTAGCCGCGTGGTTTCGATCCTCAGACCTCATAAAATAAAATTGATGCAACAAAAAAATATTGAGCAAAAAGATTTGTAGCCGCGTGGTTTCGATCCTCAGACCTCATAAAATAAAATTGATGCAACAAAAAAATATTGAGCAAAAAGATTTGTAGCCGCGTGGTTTCGATCCAGGGACCTCTGGGTTATGAGCCCAGCACGCTTCCACTGCGCCACTCTGTTCTCTGACAAGATTGACGAAATTACCATTTGTAAGTTAAACGGTATTAAAAGTTAAAGAAACTTTATAGAAAAAGCGTGTTAAAAAAATTAATAGTTAAAAAAACTAAAAAACACGATTTGTTTAGTGTATTGTCATCGGTCCTCGATATATCTACAAAGTTTGAAAGAAATCTGACCGTTTAAAGTGGGTCAAAAACGCGCTCAAAGGAGTCGGTTACATACAAACATACAAACATACAAACATACAAACATACAAACATACAAACATACAAACATACAGGTGAAGCTAATAAAAGCGTGTTAAAAAGGGTTTAGATTTCCCAAAATCTTTTCTTGATGGTCACTTATAAAGAGTTTCTGTGGAACATGTCATACATCGAAATCCACCAGTTTCATTATATCCTATTCATACATATCTTCTGTATGTGTCTTGTGTGTGTGTACACAGAATGTATATGAATTTATGAATTAGACCAATTCATAAAAGTAATTTTATTGCTCTTATCAATAACATTTGCCTTGTCTTTGTTTGTTAGTTAAACCCAATTACATAGGCATAGTTATGTAAATAAATATTCTGGTTACAACTAGGTACCTATTTATCACAGCGCCTATAAATAATTTGTCATTATGGCTTATCAATCCTATGTATTAATAAAAAAATATATTTTTATTGTAAATTATGTTTCAAATTAAATATTATTGTTTATACAAAGAATATTCTGGGATGAAAAGATAAATAAATTAAACCCTCAAAAAGGTATTCTGGTAATGAAGACCTGGTTTCGGACCACTCTCGACACCTCGGTCTACGTTGCTCTTCACATTGCTAAAGACAGGAGACGTTGGCGCATCATCGTGAGAGAGACACTACTCATTTTGCGGCGGTGGAAACGAATCTCAGACATGAGGAGCATGATTAAGGAGGAGGAATGAAGATTTGACTATACCTTGATCAATCCCGTGGAATGCCATTTGTCAATGAATGCGTAGAAGCCTACTCCAACCAGCAAAGTCCCGAATAGCTGAAACAAAGTGCAAGATAAAGAAGCTATTGAAATTTTAAACCATTACTCGTCAATTATCACACAATGTATTATACTACCTCTTTAGCAATCACACCATAAGTTAAGGACCATAAAGGATTATAACACCTAAAACTAGTGCGACAACTGGCGGCCTTATCGCTAGGAGCGATCTCTTCTAGGCAACCTTAGGATGGAGAGGATAGATAGTAAAATAGAAAAACGGAGTAGTGTAGGGTTGGCAAACCTCTATGAATCATCATGCCAATTTTTCAAAAGAAATGTTTAGTGGGGTTTTAGACATGCCGTTAAATAATTTTGCCTAATGATAATTGGGTGGTGGCGTGCCTAAAATATTTTGATGCCATTGGTTTGGAGTGACTCATTGGGAAAAAAATTCCCAACGAGTCACACTGTGACTGGTTTTGGTGTGACTGGATGGGAACCCCCTTTGGTTTGCTATACCTGAAATAGTGTATAATTAGAAGAGGTTGCCTAAAAATGTGATCTCAGCAAAGACTTTAAACACATCTAAACTTATATTATAAAGAGGAAACATTTGGGCTTTTGGATGTTAGTAACAAAAACAAGAACATTATTTATACAAAACAAAAAACAAAAACCGACTTCAAAAGACCGACTATTGAGTTATTCATCTATTTGTCGCGCACATACTATTAAGTATGTAGTGTGTGTGTGTGTCTTAAATTTGCATTAGCAAATTTAAGACTTATATGGTTTTCTCATGGATACCATTATCAGAACTGGACTAAATTGAAATGGGACCAAATAGGAAGCGTCAGCTTTCTAATAAAAAAAGAATCATCAAAATCGATTCACCCAGTCAAAAGTTATGAGGTAACAAACATAAAACATACAATCGAATTGATAACCTCCTCCTTTTTTGAAGTCGGTTAATAAACTCGAAAAGTGCTGGACCGATTTTAAAAATTCTTTCACCAGTATAAAGCTAAATCATTAGCAAGTAACATAGACTATATTTCATACCCATGCAAAGCCGGGGCAGGTTGCTAATTTAGAAATAAATTGGACCTTGGATAAGAGAAGATTGTCCAGACGGATAAATACTGAATAACTATCGGTATTTTAACACTGCAAGATATCAGCTTCATGCCTATCATTAAAGAAATCGTTGGCTTACTGCAAGAAGTCGTTAACTGCAAAATCAGTGCCAGGTTTCATAGCAAAACAGTTAGTGACGTTTTGCAGTGACTTCTTGCACTAAGCCGATAAAATGTATTTCCTAGTATTAATTCATATTACAGGTTTAGGTCAGGCTATTGTACTACCGAGAATAGTAACAAATTGAAATTCCTCAATTTAGTTACATTTTCCTTGTATAGGAAATATCAGTGATGTGAGGTCATTATGAGTATATGGAATTATACTTCGCACTTTGTCCTCGAAATTAGTATTAGTAGATATTATATACACATGTAGTTTCGCTAGGTGACACCACTCTTTGCACTAATTGTTGAGAGAATGTAGGTAGAATTAAACAAGTTAAAATATCCGAGGGTAGATATAACCCACCTCGCCATTTTGTCGTTCTTATTCTTCATTCGCAATTTAGTGCTCAACCACTCCGGACACTTTCAATTCAACAAAAGTATAATACTTAGTGTTCTTTTTGTTATTCAAAAAATACCTAAAAGAAAACGCTCGAAAGCTGTCAAAGAAAACCGCGGAATTTTAATGCGTAAAATTAAAAAATTAAAGTGAAAAATAAGTCGTATAAAAGTGACGTTTCTAGTAGTGATTCCGAGGACTCATTGGAGCAACGGATAATAGTACGAAGTACAGTAGGTACATCGACAAGGTATGTAGTGGTATTACTATGTATTCATTACCTTAATAATTATAAAGCAAAGTTCATAAGAATGCAACCGAGATCGCCAGCGGTGCTATTTCGCCGCATTCGATATTGTTATCAGTTGGAACTGATAACCTCTGGCACGGGGCAGCCTTAAAGCCCATTAATCTGTCAATGCAACCGAACTAACCATCAGGGTTTTTTCACCGCATACGACATTTTATCAGTTGAGACTGATAACCTTTTTCTCTTAGCTGGCACCGGGCAGCCTTAAAGCCCATTAATCTGTCAATGCAACCGAACTAACCATCAGGGTTCTTTCACCGCATACGACATCTGTCAATGCAACCGAACTAACCATCAGGGTTTTTTCACCGCATACGACATTTTATCAGTTGGGACTGATAACCTTTTTTCTTTTAGATGGCACTGGGCAGCCTTAAAGCCCATTAATCTGTCAATAAATGCAATCGAACTAACCATTGGGGTTCTTTCACCGCATACGACATTTTATCAGCCGGGACTGATAACCTTTTTTCTTTTAGCTGGCACTAGGGCAGCCTTAAAGTTCAATTATTATCTCAATGAATGCAACCGAACTAACCATTGGGGTTCTTTCACCGCATTCGACATTTTATCAGTTGGAACTGATAACCTTTTTGCTGACACTAGACAGCCTTAAAGTCCACTAATCTGTCAATGAATGTAACCGAACTAACCACCGCGTTCAAAATTTGATCAGTTACTCGAAACTGAAAACACAATAACTTTTAATCATTTACTTTGAGCAAAATTTTAAGACCTTTGGACTTGTTGTTATTATATAAACTAAACGTATATTATATAAGGTTAAAAACCTATACTTACAAGTCAATATCGACTCATTCCTGAGTCACCCCAACCAAACCTGGGCCCAGACGACTGAATCCCAGAGCCTCCAAATCACGTGACTGTATAGGACGTTGATAATTTCGGCGCAGATCTCGTCGACACTTATGGAGGTAAAGCGGCGACGGTCCCTATAGTTACCAGTAACTTAGTATAGTTAGTATTTGCGATCTCAGGACCGCAAATAATATCGCGGACATAATTGTCGACGATCCAACTTCATCGACAACAGAACCTTTAAAATTAGATGAAGAGGTACTGGAGGTTTTGGGCAAACACCCGATAATCACAATGAAAATTGCAAACGACACCCGTTCAGAGTTGCAACCGCCTCAAATATATCGCGCCTGAAGGTTACAATATACAAATATTTTGACTAAGTACTCAATGCCTGCATGCTATGCCAGCAATTATGCTTGCACATCAATGCTCCACAGCTTAACCCTGAAACAAAAGCTGCCCTTCCGGAACGGCACTGAAACCGGACAAAGAAATCGAAGCCGAACAAAAACAAATGGCACGTGTTATATCATGCCTTGCTGAAGTTATTACTATTACTTGCTATATGGCGACTTAGCAACTTGCAACACAAAAAATAAAATAAAATAAAAATATACATTTTTGTTATAAGTAATTAAGAAACATTTAATAAATAAATAAAAAATTTACCGGTCAAACCTACACATACGAGCACATAAACCGCTCGGTCTGTAAAGCGCAATCAGTCGCGCGCTTTTTTGCGCTGATTAAAAAAAAAAAACTGAATACAGCATTTTTCTTCTTGTAATTTTTATTTTTTTTCTAAAATTTATTAAAAATTTATAAAAACAGGTAATGTTGCATATTTTACTTATGTTGATGCATATTTTACCAATTTCACGAATGTTTCACCAATTTATTATACATAATTATTATAAACTTTTTATGTTGCATATAATCCGGTTCTTATAAATTACAAATGACCATAGTACTATCCTCTCTTGGATAGCTGGAAGTTTTCCTCATCGGTCGTTCAGGAATCTGTTCCTAAACCACGCATATATACAAATTCTGATAAACAATCGAAATAATTGTATTTAAATTAAAATAATAATAATATAATTAATAAGTTTACAAAAACTGAACATTTTAAACTTGGATGGGGACTTACGCACTGCAGTAAAATTATTTTCTCAGAAATGCTATATGGCACCTTTGATCTCAAAGATGCATATTTTCTTTTAAGATATCACAAATCACAATGGCTTTATAAAAACCTTCGGTTAATTTTCAACGACAAATACGACTATTCCAATGTAACATTGTGCCGTTCGGCTTAAGTACTGCAAACTGCACCGTTTGCTTTTACAAACATTATGAATCTGTATTTAGTCGATTGGCTACTAATAAGTCAGTGCCCTGAAATGCTACTGATAAATATTGAAATGACGAGAAAAACATTTACTTCTCTGAGTCTTACGAGGAGAAAAGTGTGTTGACACCTTCAATTACATGCTAATTTTTAGGCATGATCATAGACTCTTATCAGATGTCGCTAAGTCTAACCTTGGACAAAAAGTTACACATTAAAACTGAAATAGATAATTTTACTAAAAAGAGACGCTGTTGATTTAGGAAATTCACACAAATCAAAGGTTTATTAGTGTCGGCTTGTCCAGCCATTGAGTATGGGTATGGGCTTTATACTAAGGAAATAAAACGCTGCAAATATCTTAACTTATGATGTTGTGATAAGTTTATGAATGTACCCGACACTCTGTTGCCCGATATTAAGTGGTGGATTAGTGCCATAGGCCAATCAACACACCATATCAGAAACGACGTGCTGTGCACGTTACAGAAATTTATTCTGACGCCTCAACTACGGGGTGGGGGCGAACTGTAAAGGTCAAACTGCAAGTGCTCAATGGTCAAGTAGTAAACAAGAAAGGCATTGAAATTACCTCGAGCTGCTTTCATAGCTCTTAATTTTTTTCCAAGGATTTATACGGCTGTCTGATACTTTTGCGCATCGACAACACCACCGCAATTCTGCGATAGTTTACATTAACCGCATGGATGGAATTCTATTTCCAATCTTACTAAAACAGCAAAAGAAATTTGGCCTCACGGCTACAAAGATTTTTATCTTCACGTCCTATAGTAGATCATGTATCAATGTTCTCGCTGATTTTGAATCACGTAAAACACACCCAGATATCAAATAGGAGTTAGCTGATTGGGCTTCCCAATACTTAGCAGCATCTTTTGAGCTGCCTGAAATAGATTTGAAAGTCGAATCATCAATAAATGTAATAGATACATATCGTCACACAAAGATCTTGACGCAGTCGCTTTTAATTCATTTGCAGTCATGGTCAGACATCTTATTTTTATTTACACCTTCCCTTTATTTTCAATAGTCTTATGAAGGCTGCGAAAAAACATTTCAAACAACGCATGTGGCATTGTGATTGTAGCAATGTTTCATTGTACCAATGTTCCTACACAAGCATGGTTCTCTTTGTTCAAATCCCTACTTGTGTCTGATATCGCTACGTTTACACCTAACGATAATATTTTGATATCGCATTACAAATCGCAGATATATTCCAATCTTACCCTGGCTGCAGGAGTGTTATCAGGCTTTATCAAGTCGAAGCCTACAAGTTGCCTCACTGACTAAAAGCTCCAATAAACAACATGACGGATTTCTCTGGAAGTGGTGGTCGTATTGCTTAAACAATTACAATGTTGTTCTATATAAGGCCTCAATCCCTAGCGTACCTAATTGTCTTTCTATCGAAAATGTTTAGCGACGGTAAACCTCCTTTACCTAAATACAATGCTACCTGGGGCACCAACAGTGTTTTAGGTCACTTATGCATAATTGACAATTGTCAATTGGTAATGAAAAGCTTGATATAAATAAACATTCCTGGTTTCAAGCAGTCAGTTTTCTTCTTACCTTTTTTCTACGAAAACCCAGCAAAAATACTACAGGCATACATAGACAAATGCGATATTTTATTCACTTAAACCAGTCGGCAAACTGCGACTGCCGCACGCTCGCTTGGTGTCAGTCTTGACACTATCCGCAACACTGCGGGATGGAGCCACAGCTCCACTACCTTCGTTCCGTTTTACAACAGGGTTGTTACCGATGCCTGTCACCTGTCCTTAGCTCGAGCAATTATTAATATAATAATAATACACCATCAGGCGAATAGATGCCTAGATACTGTTTAAGCTAAATATAACAATTAAGTTAAGTAATAAGGTAGTAACGTAAAATATGAATATTTTCACGTAAAATATACCTACAGTACCTATGGTTGTGCTTAATAAACATTAAGTTGATTTCACACGATTAACGTGTCATTGACAATACTTCTTTACATTACTCTCAAAGTCTACATGTGTATATAATATCTACTAATACTAATTTCGAGGACAAAGTGCGAAGTATAATTAGTGATTAAACGAACTTACCTTTGTGAAGTTCTATCATAATTATACGTAGCACTTTGTCCGAAGAAATTAGTATGTACTCCCGCCCCCCCAGGAGCAAACGCAACCCTTGAATATCATTAGAACTAAAGAAGCATGCCAATGACAAAGGTGTAATTAGGTGTGTAATATAAATATGTATATCTCTAAACTAAATGAAGAATAAGAACGACAAAATGGCGAGGTGGGTTATATCTACCCTCGGATATTTTAACTTGTTTAATTCTACCTACATTCTCTCAACAATTAGTGCAAAGAGTGGTGTCACCTAGCGAAACTACATGTGTATATAATATCTACTAATACTAATTTCTTCGGACAAAGTGCTACGTATAATTATGATAGAACTTCACAAAGGTAAGTTCGTTTAATCACTAATTATATACCCTATTTGCAATAACTTGAAACTGATTTTAGTTCGGACTCCATTAACACTTTGGCTGAGAGAAACATATGTTGTGTTTTCCTTTGCGCGACGCGTAAAAAAGCGTTTGACTATTAGCCGCACCTGGGGTTAGGGCATGTGATTACTAGCCGCAGCCAAAGTGTTAATACTTATCAAAGGGTGAGGTTAAGTGAAAGACGCATGAATAGGTGTGTGCTTTACTAAAGCACCAGGACTGGTCACTTTAGCTCATTTGTAACAGAAGTCTTATTAGCTTAGTGTTTGAAGTATGTGGAGTAGGTGATGAATAGTCCTACAGTAGTTACATCTAAACTATACCTTAGACTGACTACTTTATTATAGTTACATACATAGCTGATTATTTACTATATTCATTGATAGAGTTTAATTTGACCTTCATCTCCTGCTGTGAGGCAATGACACACTATGATGAAGTGCGCTTGTACAGTAGATACTAATTCTAATACTATATTATAATCTAGAAGCTATAGAAGAGGCTTCCAGTATACTAAAGATTATTGTCATATTTTGTTCAGATAGTATTTCAGTTGGTCTCCTATTAGATTCTTGGCTAAGTTGGTTACAGTGTGTTAACTAGAGACAAAGAAAAACATTTTGCCAATAACAAAGATGAAGGAGAACAAAAAAGAAGAATGACAGTGAAAGACAATTTGTTCTTTTTCAACATTTGAAGTCATAAATATTTTAACTGGCATTTTGTGAGAGCTAGTTTTCCTCAGCTTGCTCATAAATAAGATTATTTTAAATGTTTTTAAATATTTTACGAAGTTAGGAGAGATAAATCAGCCTGCTGTGCACTTCCAGATGGATGCATTTCCTTCCATAGAAACAAATAAATACAAGTCGAAACAGAAAATCTCAGTTTCTGCCAAAGTCATCAGTAAGTTAGGGATTTTTATCAGTTCCCTGCAGTTGTGGTAGAGTTTAAACTAATGTTATCTCGACAGGATGCTGATTGGGACGTGAGAACCCAGTTTAGGTAGTTAAATTCCCCACCCATACGAACAAAAACACGAATGATTCACCCAAAACAATGGTTCATTAACTAGCAGGAAAATGCTTACTAATATATGAATTAGACAAAATATCTATATTTTATCAGATAAAATAGAACCACAAATACCTTTAAAAGACATATAAAGGAAAGATACGTACCCAGAAGACGAAATTCAGCACGAAAATCATGTATTTCACACAACCACTAACGTAAGTGAAATGTGGCCCTCGGCGCCGTTGCATCCTTATTTGAGGCTCCATTTCGATTGAAAAACTTATACTAGATCACAAAGAAAAAGCTATAGGGTACTTTTGTTTGCATTTATGAATACTTTAATATATTTTCTGTAAAAATGAGCAATCTCTAAATACAACAATATTTCACTACTGTCAAGTTATCATAGACAACGAACGAAACGCATTTCTGCACAGACTGAAGCAAACAATGAGACTTTCGATTTAATTGTCTATGGACAACGATAGAATGTAAATACATATCGTAAAATAAAAGCTAGAGCACACGACTTAGTCTTGTGAAACAATGACCAGGCATAGTTTAAATTTTAATGAACATTAACACTATACAGTTTCCATTTACCATTTCCATTTTTTCCATTTTTCTGTCCCATTTTTCATACATTTTGAATAACGAATATTCGCTAGGTATAATTATTATTTATGTACGTCAGAATTTATGCTAAACCTACTGCATGAGGAAATTTTACTCAAAATCGCCCTGTTTTGCAATGATTTTGCATAAATTATGTGGTCATACATGAGACAAGATTAATGTACTTTATTAATAATAATCAATTATTGTAATTAATTTTTATATCCGTCTTTTTTTCTAGACAAAATATTTTTAATCCTTAATTTGTCTTCTAATAGGAAAGTCGATCGATTTTACCATTAGTGGTTGTTGTTTTTTATTCTTCGCCCTGCGGAATAGTACGGCTTTATTAGCTTGGTATTAATAAAACAATGAAACAAGAGTTTTTTGTAATATGTTTTGTTTCATACCATATTGTAAGAACTTAGAGAGAAAGAAAACAAATAAAAAAAAAAATACGAAAAATTTAAAATTAAAAAGAACACATAATTATTTTCCCTAACGAAGTACCTACTTAACTTGCAGTAGGTAATAGTATGTATCGCCAAACAGTTAGGTACAGCTTGTAAAAATTTTGATATAGCATTAGAGCACTGTCCATTATTATCTGGTTGTTGACATTTTCAAGTATATTATTTTGTTTTCTATGATTTATCAGTCACGTTGTTAATCCTGTCGTGACATTTTGTATCCACTTAGCTATATCAGCTTTTCATTGATAACAAATGTGTTATATAACAACCTTTTCTAAGTAAGTAGCGACCTCTAGTATAATAATATAGTACTTACTGCACTACTGTAATGTCATAAAATTTCCAAACAAGAATAATATATTATTATATTTTGGGCATTTACATAAATTGAAAATTTATAAGTATAAATTCTCAACGCCCTATTGTGAAACGAATTGAAAACAACGGACGTGGAGGATGTATCAAATATCTGAAAATGATAAACAAGGTTATTTTTAATTAATAGAAAATCTCTAGGGCAAACAGTGCTTAAAGAGAAAAAAAATCATTAAATCAATTTGTACACGCCAATCTAAGAATAAATAGAGGTATATGCTTTATACCTAACCGTGGTGGGTGGTGGGTAGGTTATAACCATGATGAGTACGTGATAACACTTTATTTATTTTAAACAGGAATTTGTCACATGACTCTTAAATACAGGGTTATACTGAAAGGGTATGCTAAGCCGAAAAGCACTCGTAGTAAACAATCAATCATTATAAACAACTTTTAGTATGGAACCAACCCTGTTATTTAAAAAAAACAACTGTTCCATAGAAAAATGTGAACAACACTCAACAATATGTAGGTATGGAATAGCTGATTTTGTCGACAGTCATTGACATTTTTCTATGGAACAGATGTTTTTTTTTTTGTGAGCTCTATGAGCCCTTTTCGGCTTAGCATACCCTTTCTGTATAACCCTGTAGATAAGTAAAATATTCAATTAACCTCAACGGGACATCTAGAACCTTCAGACTGACAACTCTAAAGTATGTCTATGTGTATTAAACTCGGTCTCAAAACTCAATCCAAATAATGAAAAGGCCGAATTCGAAGTACATCGAATCTATCGACTTTTTATGCTTAGTAATATCTAACGTAACACTATATTTGAGCATTAATCTAATAGGCATTATCGGAAAATTTTAAATCACTTATTAAATTAGTAAAGATAATGAAAAGGAGAGGATTTTTTTCTGTGTGAATGATGGTCCATATATTACATTATTAGTATTGGATTTCACTGCAAGATTTATGATTAGTTAGCATAAAATATAGGTATATTGAATAAAACAGAAGTGTTCTAAAAAAAATTACAGTCTACATCTACACTACCTAAATCTCTCTTGTTGACTCTTGTTGTAAGTTTTATTATCAATTTTTATAAAATAACATACGCTCACCAAATTTTATTACTACATCAAAATGACTGCATCAAAATAAGCCAAGAGTTGGTAAAGATTGTATCTAGATTCGGTAATCTCAAGTGGTCCCCCTGACAAGAAGTGATGAGGCACTTATTCGGATTACACGTGTGAAAAGACTATAAAAAATAGAGAAAATAAGAATATAGTGCAGTTGGCACGATGAAGCTGGCTGTGGTATTGTGGTATGTCAGTGCATATTAATAAATATAATTTGTAATTTACATTCACGTTAGCAAGGTCTCTAGGCCTACAAATGTTTTATTTTGACAATTTTTTTTGCAGACTCATAATTGTCTTACTTTTTTTTCAAAATAGAGTCAAATAACTCGACATTAGACTTAGAAATATTTTATCTTGACATAGTGTCTTTCTTTTTGTTTTTAACTAGTGATTATACATTAAAATATGTTTTTGTTTTTACAACAGTTTAGTAGCGGTAGCTGTGAGCTGCCACGCTCTTTCAGTGAAGCAAAGCAGGAAGTTCCCCGATGACTTCCTCTTCGGGACCGCCACTGCTTCTTACCAGATCGAAGGAGCCTGGAACGAAGATGGTAACTTCTTTTTATTTTAATTCTATTTTATTTAATAAGTATTTTTATCCGTATGCGTCAGTGTGTACGACGTATGATTGTATTTATTTATATCGTAAACATTTCTTGATCTTATCATAGATCAGTGAAGCCTTGAATCCTAGAGTATTAATAATGATGACGTTCTCGTACTGATACATGTAAATTATTTGCATTATTGGCATAGTTGATCCAGTAAACATAACAAATATTGAAAATATAGGTAGATAACCAGGAACTTGTAAGTTTAGTTTTTATAAAGGAACGCATCGAAAACAATGAATATTAGTTCTAATTAGAGGTCAAATGTGCATTGACAATATGCATAATTATACTCATATACTGAACTATATGACAATGCTTTTACTTCAGGGAAAGGTGAAAATATCTGGGACCACATGGTTCATAACAACCCCACCGTTATTAGAGATCTAAGCAACGGTGACATCGCCGCCGACTCCTACCACAACTACAAGCGAGACGTGGAGATGATGAGGGAGCTCGGCTTGGACGCCTACCGCTTCTCTTTATCCTGGTCTCGGATCCTCCCCGACGGCATGTCTCACAAAGTAAACCAAGCTGGCATCGACTTCTACAATAACTACATCGACGAAATGCTTAAGTACAACATCATTCCCATGGTCACTCTTTACCACTGGGACTTACCGCAGAAACTCCAAGAACTGGGTGGATATACCAACCCTCTAATCGCTGAATGGTTCGAAGACTACGCAAGGGTTGTTTATGAAAGCTTCGGTGACAGAGTAAAGCATTGGATTACATTTAATGAGCCTAGAGAGATCTGTTACGAAGGGTACGGAGCAGCCACTAAAGCCCCTATTCTTAACGCCACTGCTGTGGGAACTTATCTATGTGCTAAGAATCTCGTCATAGCCCACGCTAGGGCCTACCACTTGTACAACAATGAGTTCAAGGCTAAACAGAATGGACAGTGCGGTATCACCATCAGTGTGAACTGGTTTGGACCCCTGACCGACTCAGAGGAAGATAAGATGGCTGCTGAGCTGAGGCGACAAGCTGAGGTAAGAAAAATAACTCGCTCCACACTAGATTTTTTGTAAAATTTGACTTGGAAAAAAAACTTTGATAAAATTACTTGCCAGTTAAACATACATTTTAGGATATACATTCTAGGTTTAATAAACACAGTTTTATCGTTTAACATACACAGCTAAAAAATTTAGATAGTAATTACAAGCAAGCAATCTTACTAAACTTTCTCCAGATTTTTTTTCACACTTTACCAAAAAATTCTTGTTTGTTTGTATTTTACACTGAAACATAAAAAAAAGTTATAAATGTTAATCTACCGGGTATAGGTATCTACTAATAGATTTTATTATACTTTTCATTCAGTGGGGTCTATACGCTGAGCCAATTTTCGGTGAAGGTGGTTTCCCCAAAGAGCTTGCCCAGAAAGTAGCAGAGAAGAGCGCAGCCATGGGCTACCTCCACTCTCGCATGCCAGAGTTCTCTGAAGAAGAGAAGGCTTTAACTCGAGGAGCAGCTGACTTCTTTGGAGTGAACCACTACACTGCCTATTTGGTTTACGCCGGGAAAGACGATCCAATTGAAAACCCGAATCTGTACTCGGATTCTGGTACTGAATCGACTGTTGATCCTGAATGGCTCGCATCTGCTTCTGCGTGGTTACAAGTAAGTAGTTTCTCTACCCACCTAACGTATTTACAACAGATCAATACTTTTGATAGGTTTTTTGTTGTTATCCCAGCAGATACTTAGTTTCATTTGTTTAAATTCCTTGTAATGAATTTGTACAACGTTTTAGATGCGTATGTTGATTTCTTAATTCCAGAAGAACTCCTAAATGCATCAGCCGACTTTGATTTTCCATTGATTAAAATTTCGTAACCGGTTTTTTAGGTTTTTTTTAATAATTCACTCCTTCTTATTTTTTCTCAGCTCGCGCCTAACAGCATCCTGAATGCGCTGACTCATCTTAGGGAGAAGTACAACGACCCAGTGTTCTACATCACCGAGAATGGCTGGTCCATGGACCCTGACACCAATCTCATTGATGAAGACAGGATCACATACTACAGGTGAGGAAAAAATGTACTACACAAACACTGATTTGAAGAATACAAAAAAGAGCAAAAATCATGTGTGTTCGTTATTTCATCACTGAATATTTTAAAAAGAGGCCCGAATCAGCAGCTCACGTGTTAGCTTAAGCTTCATCAATTAAGCATCAACTGGCTTGATTAAATATTTTTCTTGATTAAAGAGCCGCATTGGAAAGCGTGCTGGATTCCCTGGATGCTGGTATCAATCTGAAGGGATACATGGCGTGGAGTCTCATGGACAACTTCGAGTGGATGGAGGGATACCTGTGAGTATTCCCTAAAACAGTACTCGTATTTGTGTCAATGTCATCGGATCGACTATCTTAAAGAATGTAGGTACGAGTAAGAGATTAGGTTGTTTGTGAAGTGTAAACTTATTTAGCACTTTTGTGATCAGTGAACGAAACTGAACCGTCGCACAGAAAAAGTAGTAGTGAAAATATGTCATGATATAGTCACCGCGTTACCTACTGAGTCGTAGGGCCTTCGTCGTAGTCGTCGTAGTCGTTAGTCGTATGTTTCTATATGATTTTATACTTATCGATATGCGCCTATAACCATCCTACACACATCACTATGTGGCTCCATAAGACCCACAAGTGCGAGCGAGATAGACATGATAAATGATTTATGGCCGCACGACTCAGTTGGTAACGCGGTGACTATAATATTTTTTTTTCTCAAAGGGAACGTTTCGGCTTTTACGACGTGGACTTCGAGTCTCCCGCCCGCACCCGCACCCCGAGGAAGTCCGCCTTCGTGTACAAGCAGATCATCAAGGAACGCGCCATCGACCACTCCTACGAACCTGACACTATGACCATGACTATTGATGAAGGACATTGATTTTGATTAGTGTAAATAAGGAAAAACATGTAAATAAAGCGCTATTTTAAAACGAAGCATTAAATGTCTTTTTGGCTCATTTTTACTTTTAGCCACTTAAGTAAAGAATTTGTCCCAACTCCTTTAGGATGTACTTAGGTTTACGCTGTAAATTATTTGTATGCATAAATATTACTTATTTTTATTAGGCATAGATACTAATAATAATTCTACCAAGTCAAACGAGTCAAAATGAAGTCACACACACTACAGAAAATTAATAAAAATAAATATTAATTCGTAGGTATATACTGTGATCAAAATGGTTATAAATTATTGTGACTAATTATACCTATGTTACATAAGAATAAGAATACATACTAACTTTATGTTATTGAATCAGCCATATAATATAACGCTTCGGACAGCTGTCAAGTTTAGATGAGTTTAAATAAAATAACCCTGAACATTATTTTGAGTTAGATAAAAACTTAACGCCCCATTGATCTTCCCTATCAATGGAGACGTTGGGAATTAAAATTAAAACGAAATTGAATTCTCAATGCAAATGCTAGTTTATATTCTCACCGTCTTATTACCAAATAAAAAACAGAAACGTTAACAGAGACGTTGGGAACCTATTTTTTTTTTTTTTTTTTAAATGGAAGCGTTGAGAATTTATCATATAATTATATCAAAGTCAAATACAGGGTTGTTTTTAATTTTGGATGGAAAAACCAAATATAATTATTTGTTATGGGACAAAAATGACTGACATTAAGACATAGTTTTTTATATCCAATGATGGGCACAATAGGTGTGATAACGCAGTTAATTTTTTCAAACAATAATTCGTAAGATGACGTAACAATACAGGTACCTAAGTACTTAAGACTTCGAATTCAATTGCTCTAACCTTAGAAATTGTCCAGAATTTTCTAGTTGCGACTTTGCAACAACTCAAAAGTACCTATAAATACATAACTAGCTGACCGACAGACGTTGTCACAGGACAACTTAACGATGTCTTAGTTTCTACTGTTCCGTTCAACTTCCTTAATTTTTTCTTGCATAAAAACCTTCTCCTGACAATAATTAACACAACGAAGGAATTAGCGAATATAAAAAAATATAAATATTTAGATTTTGTGATCTTAAAATAACTTTTATGTATGAAATACATATGAAAAGTCAAAATACTCGGCAAGTCAGCGCCTATCTACTCGTATTTTAACTATTTTTATGCTTTGGAAATGACATGACACCTATTAAACTTCACAGAATTCTCCCCTATCTATGTCTTTGTATTATATAACTAATTTAGGTAGGTACTCATGTAGTCTATGCAAAATTATATTCATACAAATAAAACAGTACCTTATGCTTAGCGTAATTAATGGTTTGTAATTATTTCTGGTTCTTGTTAAACTGGTATACCTAGTTAATTAGCCAGTATTACCTATAAATTATTCAGCAGGCTGATTCAGCTATCTGAACATCGAATGTATTCGACGATTATCTTCGAGAAGTCATACGAAGTCTTGAAAGATTTGACACATTCTTTCCGAGGGCGGAAGACTTTTCAAAGATAATTGTCGAAAACATTCGATGTTCGGATAGCTGAATCAGCCTGCTGGTCGTTACCGTGGCAGGTATCAGAAACTCTTAGGTACATTCTACTCGTAACATACACTTACCATATTACCACAACATTTTGACTGCATCAACATGAGCCAAGCCAAGATAATGTTTTGTTTAGATTATATTATCTAGAATTCTAGATTGTAATCTTGAGTGGTCCTCCTGCTGACAATCAGTGAAGAGACACTTATCTTGCTTATATAATAGACTATAAAATAGAATTAATAAGGTTATAGTGCAGTTGACGGTACGATGAAGCTGGCAGTGGCATTGTGGTAAGTGTGCATAAATTCTTAAATATAATTTGTAATTAAAATTTATATTAAACAGGTCTAGGTGTAGAAATATTTTAATTAGACTTTCTTGCAATTTATTACATGTAGATACAAGAAAATAACGTTATTCTTGACAATAAATAATAATAAATAAAAATAATCAAAATATAAATCTAAGAAAAAAATATTATTTTGCTAAAGATTTATAGTCTTTTGTATCCAGAATTCCAGATCCACATTTAACTTAATGTAATTATAATTGAATATAACCATAGGGATGGTTTTTAAATTGTTTTTTTTTGTCTTGACAAAACATACAAAAATAAATGTTAAAAAATATAATAAAAAATTATCGTGTTAATTTATTTAAATTAGTATTGTTTTGGTTCATTATTTTTACTGAATCTACTAGAACCCTGAAACTGGAACTAATTGTTCAAAAAAATATTTTATTTACCAGTTTAGTAGCGGTGGCTGTGAGCTGCCACGCTCTTTCCGTGAAGCAAAGCAGGAAGTTCCCCACTGACTTCCTGTTCGGGACCGCCACAGCGTCTTACCAGATCGAAGGAGCCTGGAACGAAGATGGTAAGAACTGTGACCTTATTTTATTACGTCTATATACTATTTAAATATCTTCTCATTCTTGATAGATGTAATAATTTGCAAAGTTGCTAAAAAACCTAGCTTGCATATCATTTTAATTCATGAGTGTACCTATAAAATTACCGACAAACTAAACGAAAATACTTTTGCTTTAGGGAAGGGTGAAAATATTTGGGATCACATGACCCATACTAACCCCACCGTCATCAGAGGCCAGAGCAACGGTGACATCGCCGCCGACTCGTACCACAACTACAAGCGAGACGTGGAGATGATGAGGGAGCTCGGCTTGGACGCCTACCGCTTCTCTTTATCCTGGTCTCGGATCCTCCCCGACGGCATGTCTCACAAAGTAAACCAAGCTGGCATCGACTTCTACAATAACTACATCGACGAAATGCTTAAGTACAACATCATTCCCATGGTCACTCTTTACCACTGGGACTTACCGCAGAAACTTCAAGAGCTGGGTGGATATACTAACCCTCTAATCACTGGATGGCTCGAAGACTACGCAAGGGTTGCGTATGAAAGCTTCGGTGACAGAGTGAAGCATTGGATTACATTTAATGAGCCTAGAGAGATCTGTTTCGAAGGGTACGGAGGAGCCACTAAAGCCCCTATTCTTAACGCCACTGCTGTGGGAACTTACCTGTGTGCTAAGAACCTCGTCCTAGCCCATGCTAAGGCCTACCACTTGTATAACAATGAGTTCAAAGCTAAACAGAATGGACAGTGCGGTATCACCATCAGTGTGAACTGGTTTGGACCCCTGACTGACTCAGAGGAAGATAAGATGGCTGCTGAGGTGAGGCGTCAAGCTGAGGTAAGAGAAATCATTCTACACTATTTAATATTTTATCAAGCCTGCTGTGGGCGGTCCCGTACACGAGTGCACTCGAATGACGTCAAACAGAGCAAGATGGCAAGATATTGTGAGGCGCATGGGACCTGCCACTGCCAATAATACTGCATTATGACCACGACCGTTCGGACCGTTCTCTCAAGAGCGTTACGAGTTAGGAACAAGAAGAAAAATTATTTACCTAGTGAATTTTGTAAGCTTGAAGATGAAATTGTTTTTTTTTATATTATTTTTTACAAACAACAAAATATGTTTATTCGTCAATCTTAACACCGAAACATCTACAACGGTTTAAATGTCAGGCTACTGTATCTGATTTTTTCGCTATTTTCTTTCAGTGGGGTCTGTACGCTGAGCCAATTTTCGGCGAAGGTGGTTTCCCCAAAGAGCTCGCCCAGAAAGTGGCAGTGAAGAGCGCAGCTATGGGTTACTCCACTTCTCGCATGCCAGAGTTCTCTGAAGAAGAAAAGGCTTTAGCTCGAGGAGCAGCCGACTTCTTTGGAGTAAACCACTACACTGCTGTTTTGGTTTACGCTGGCAACGACGATCCGGTTGAGAACCCAACGTTGTATACTGATACTGGTACTGCCACAACTGTTGATCCGGAGTGGGCCACGTCTGCTTCTTCATGGTTAAACGTAAGTAACTTGATTTCGATTAAAAAATTTAACAGTAGGTACTTTAAATACTTTTTATAGCTTTAAATTCCTATAACTTTGAACATTTAATATTTCGAGATATTTATAAAATTAAAATTGGATTATCTAGATAAAGATATCCCTAACATAGGTGCCTATCAAACTAAAAGTATTGGTTATGGCGCATCATCAAAATTAAACACGAATAATTATGGAAGATTACCTACTCGTACACGCAACCTAAGAAAAATCAAAAGAGAGCTTAATTTATTTCTCTTTTTTCCCAGCTTGCTCCCAACAGCCTCCTGAACGCGCTCACCCATCTGAAAGAGAAGTACAATAGCCCAGTGTTCTACATTACTGAGAACGGCTGGTCCATCGACCCTGGCCGTGACCTCATTGACGACGACAGAATTACATACTATAGGTAAGATTTAGAAGTTGCCTGGAAAATAAACCCTACAATACACACATTCTATTATGTATATTCGTATTAATCTTCTTTCATGTATCCTCTCCAGCCTAATATTACCTGGATCAGATAGATTTTAGAGACTAGGACGCTAGTAGCACTCATTTCGATTTACGACGAGATTTACGATGCTTTTGCTTGTTTGTAACGTGAATAATAAAGTTTTTTCTATGAATTTATCAAACTCCCCGACTATTTTACACAACTTTGTACCGCTAAAACTTTGTGTATTTTATTACTTTCATGCGTAAAAATTAGTAAAAACTTAGAGAATTGAACACTTTCTTAAACTTTGACAATGAAGTACTTGCTAAATCAGACAATAATTTGACTACAGAGCTGCCTTAGAAAATGTGCTGGATTCCCTGGACGCTGGAGTCAATCTGAAGGGATACATGGCGTGGAGTCTCATGGACAACTTCGAGTGGATGGAGGGATACCTGTGAGTATTCGTTTGTCTAACATAAGCTTATTTGTTAGCATCTACGTCAATAGGTAGTCGCTTTTAAGTATTAATTTTCATAGAAATGATCAGACAAAACCAAGGTAAAAATTGAAAAACACACTTACGAAATAAATGAATGCATACATGTTATGAACAGATAGGTACTATTATTACGGAAATTTAGCAAAATCTATTTTGAAAACAATAGAAATCTCAAGATTTAAAATTCGACAAATGCAAATGCACAAAAAAAAATATTTATCTATATGCTATTGTTTGGGCAGTCTGTAATACATTTATTTATTTAATGTTATCAAAATCAATAGCCAGTTAATTTAAACTTTGCAAATTTACCGAGCCGATAAGGAGGTGATTTTACATCCTTTTGTTATGAAATAATGTATAAAAAAAGTTTAAGTGTTTACTAAAGGTAGCAATTATTTTATTAACTTATGATATTTTCTCGGTAAGAAAGCTGTGAATGTTAATTCTTGTTTTTTTTCTTGAAGAGAGCGTTTTGGCCTCTACGAAGTGGACTTCGAGTCTCCCGCCCGCACCCGCACCCCGAGGAAGTCCGCCTTCGTGTACAAGCAGATCATCAAGGAACGCGCCATCGACCACTCCTACGAACCTGACACTATGACCATGACCATTGACGAAGGCCACTAAGACACTGACCATGAGAAACTATGTAAATAAACCGATAATTGAAAGCAATTTCTTGTGTTTTACTATCTGCATATAAATAAAACGTGTCACTAAAATTGGACGTTTGTCCTTTAGGGCTACCCTCCATCAGAAATTATCCGAACACCTTTGTTTACATTTTTCTATCTATTACTCGCTACGTATTTTTTGACAGAATTTTATGCTGGACCTCTCCGAGACTTTGAAAGTATTAGTGTACATAATTATCTCTTTCTCCTAAATAAATAATTATGTTTAACCAACTCACGAAACTCAGTTTAGGTCATGACGTCTTTGCTCGGCTGACTAGGGTAGGTAGGTAGGTAGTTTGCTAGTGAAAACTCGCCTAATAAACGCTTTTAATAAAATTGCCGAATTTACGTTCTACGGTTTCTACTTTTTTCTTTTAGTTCTGTCAGAAAAAAACTGTCAAAAACTAAGTTAATAAGCTGTCAATGTCAATTCGTTTTGAATTGACATTGACAGCTTATTAACTTTACTGTCAATGTCAATTTAAAAATTGTGCGGGAACGTTTGTTTACTTCTTCATTCTTGTCAGGTAATTAATCTAAGATTTGTCTTCAGTAAGATTATAGGTACTGTAATTACACGTAAGTATTTTAAAATTATCAGATACGGTGATATAATCACATTACAGTGCGTTTTTTTGCTTCGTTCACACGCTACTAAAAGGAGTATTCAATCATCATGCAGCTCTGCCTGACATGTTTTTTGAGGTGAGAATATTTAAGAATATTTATTTCAATAAACGCACTTTATTTCTATCAAATTTTTACGTTTCTTCTAGATAGTTACACATTATATCTTTCGCATATTCACTAGAACAATTTGATTGTGCACAAATGCAGAACGCACTCATTTCTGCGCCCCTGAATGGTTTTTACTAAAATTTATCAGAATATCGAATTTCATCAAAATTCAAAACAGAGCTACTGGTAGCATAATTATTCTAACATATAGGCAGCTTACCCTGAAAAGAATGTAATACTAAACCTATAAAAAAACTCGCTATACAATCTATTTTATTGCTATTTTAATGCTTAAATTTTTTTTATTCATTCCCAAGAATTAAACTGAGTTGACGTCATGTCTATTGTTAAACCGATTCAGACTTTTAATTACTTTTTTATGTTAAATTATTACCATTATAGATAATGTAGGTGGCTGGTATAATGCTGAAGACTGATTTTAGCAAGCAGACCGATATAACTGTCTGAGAGTGAGACGAAATAACACCTTAGCATTGCAGCACTTATATTAAAATTGCTGCTTCTCATTGGTACAATATGATACAATCAAATTCAATAAATATTTATTGGACACCAAAAAATAACTTTAACTAAAATTAAGTCAAATAACTTTCAGTATTACTAGGACGTCAGTATCCCTAATTTTAATTTAAAGGGTTTTCACTAGTGTATAAATTCTATTTTCAGTGTCCTGGCAATAGCCAACGGCTACACAGATACGAAGAAAAGAAGCTTCCCCGATGGGTTCCTGTTTGGCGCAGCATCGGCGGCGTACCAGGTTGAAGGAGGCTGGAAAGACGATGGTAGGTTCATAAACTTAATATGGTAACACGCACGGTTTCTGAGCGCGGCGGCCGCGGCGGGGCTCCGCGCGCCGATGTCGCTCGTGTGTGCCCTGCTCTGCGCGCGGCTCATGTACCGACCGATCGCTCGTTGCGGCTATTACCGTTTAGCGCTGACGAAGTATTTCGTATTGTGACCACCCGCAAACCAGCGAAAACGTCGAAAGACGTGTATGGTATCTCGATGAAGCTGGTCAAAATGGTTATACGATCCTTAGCCCCAATACTTGCTGAATGCTTTAACAGGTGCATCAAGGAAGGGTCATAGCCGATTGCGATGAAGATAAGTAAAGTATACCCACTATATAAAGGTAAAGGCAAACGCGAAAGTATAGACAGCTATAGGCCGGTGTCGGCAGCAGAAATTTTCATGTACGCTGATGATGTAGCCGCAGTAGTGACATTAGCCACCGTGGATCTTCTAGAGCAGAGACTAAACGATACGACCTCTGAACTGGCGAAATGGTTCAGGATAAATGGCCTGGCTCCCGACTTCGGTGCCTGGCTCTCAATTTTTCTAAAACCCACTATGTTCATTTTTTAATAAGAAAATGTTGACTGTTTTTGCTCCAAGAAGAATTTGGTTTTTTTACTCTATAAATACTAAACATTTCACACTCACAAACATTAAACTAGTGTAACAAAACAACTGGCAGCCTTATCGCTAAGAACAATCTCTTGCATAGCTCCAGACTTCAGCTCCTAGCTTAATTAAAATAAAAAACCATAAAACCAAAAACCAAAATAGTATCTCATTGCTTTTTATGACATATTTATTCAATCCACATTAAATTGATTACAGGTAAAGGTGAAAGCATCTGGGACCGCTTTATGCATACGGACCCTAGAATGGCCGACATACCCAACGGAGACGAGGCAGCGGACTCTTATCACCAGTACAAGAGAGATGTCGAGATGCTCAGAGAATTAGGAGTGGACTTCTACAGGTTTTCTTTGTCTTGGAGCCGGCTGCTGCCTAAAGGTACGGCTTGAAACCTTTGTTATGATTTTATGGGCAAAACTGATGTTTAACATCAGTCGAGCGATTTGCTTGTCTCGTCACTCAATTACATAAAAAAATATTGTAAAATAGGCTAGCGTTTTGACCGCCATCTCGCCTGATGGTAAGCAAAGATACGGTCTGCGATGGAACACTTATCATTAAAACCCTTTTTTTCTTTGTAGAGAGTTTTAAGGAAACAATGTGCTAACCCGAAAAAGGCTCACAGTACTCATCATTATGAACAACTTTTACTATGAGACCAACTTTGAAATCGCAAAAAAAATCAGCTGTTCCATAGAAAAATGTCAATGACACTCAACAAAATGTATGGAATAGCTAATATTTTTTTCTCAATTACAGGGTTGATCCCATAGTAAAAGTTGTTCATAATGACGTGTACTATGAGCCCTTGTCGGCTCAGCAACCTACCCTTGTAACCCTGTAGTGTCCCACTGCTGGGCAAAAGCTTCTATGAGCCCAAGGCCTCTCATTACCAAAATTAGTTACAATCATCATAATTATTATCACCTCCAAAATCATCATACCCTAGAAAAGAAGAGCAGACATTTGACATAAATATTCTTATGTTGTCATAAGAATTAGTATAAGAATTAGTCGTGATTTAGTTCTGTAAGAAACTAGGTACACACAGCGGTTTCACCCGCTTTTTTCTTTTAAACCTTCCCAGTATCAGAGCAAGCAAACAAAAACACAAATGTTCTCAGTCCAGCCGTTCTCGAGTTTAAGCGAGACAAACAAACAGCATCCCTTTTATATATAGGGTTATTCATAAAGGGTATGCTAAGCCGAAAAGGGCTCATAGTACCCATCATTATGAACAACTTTTGTTATGGGACCAACCCGAAATTCGCGAAAAAAAAATCAGCTGTTCCATAGAAAAATGTCAATGACACTCGACAAAATGTATGGAACAGCTCATAGCAGCTGATTTTTTTTTCTCGAATTTCGAGTTGGTCCCATAGTAAAAGTTGTTCATAATGATGGGTACTATGAGCCCTTTTCGGCTTAGCATACCCTTTATGAATAGCCCTGTATACAAGAAGAAGATAATGCATAATTATAATATGTGTGCAATGTAATAAATGTACCTTATCTTATTTTATTCATAAAAGAAACAGATAAACACAAAACTACTCTATGGAGATGAGGCGGCAGATTCGTTTCATCAAACAAGAATGATGTAAAAATGCTATGACTGACAGTCATCATTATTATCACCAATCATCATCTTATTATCACACGTCATGGTTTCACCATCATCATCTATCGACAAGAGCAGTGTTTGAAATATTCACTGTCAAATAAACAAGTAAGTAAAAAAACATACGGAGTTATTTTCAGCTCGATGCTAAGCCGAAAATGGCTCATAGTGCTCCAATGATGAACAACTTTTACTATGAGACAAACCCGGAATTCGCGAAAAAAGTCAGCTGTTCCATAGAAAAATGACAATGATACTCGACAAAATGTATGGAACAGTTTTAACCGACTTCAAAAAAGGAGGAGGTTATCAATTCGTCTGTATGTTTTTTTTTTATATCATAACTTTTGACTGGGTGAATCGATTTTGATGATTCTTTTTTTATTAGAAAGCTGACGCTTCCCATTTGGTCCCATTTCAATTTAGTCCAGTTCTGATAATGGCATCCATGAGAAAACCATATAAGTCTTAAATTTGCATTAAGTACGTGCGCGACAAATAGATGAATAACTCAATAGTCGGTCTTTTGAAGTCGGTTTTTGTTTTTTGTTTTGTAAAAATAATGTTCTTGTTATTTTCGAGAATTCCAGGTTGGTGGGTCAACCAAAAAAAGTTAAAAGTTGTTCATAATGATGAGCCCTACTCGGCTTTGCATCGAGCTGAAAATAACCTCTTAAACACATCATATGCAACCTTTAAATCCTCCCACTGCTGGGATACAGGTCTACCCTCGAAGGGTGGTTAGGCCGTTTTCCACCACGCTGGCCAAGTGCGGGTTGGTGGATTAAACACATCCAGTCATGTTATCCAAATAAATTAATGAAATTTTCAAACATTTTTTATCGCTCACCTTTTTTACAAGCTTTTATGATTGAGTCATATCTTGCAACTGCATTTTGAACCACTTCCCGATGTCCGATCAAACTGAAATTCGTATACCTAAAAATGTCACATTAACCTAAAATTCGGTACCTATCCCAAACCATTTAAAAAAAACTCTTTAATAATTTTTTTCAGGATACACAAACGAAATAAATCCAGCCGGCCTGGAATACTACAACAACCTTATAAACGAGCTTGTAAAGTACAATATAGAGCCAATGGTCACATTGTACCATTTCGACTTGCCCCAATACTTGCAGGACTTGGGCGGGTGGGCCAACCCGCTGTCCGTGACCTGGTTTGAGGACTACGCTAGACTGGTGTTTGTCGCTTTTGGAGATAGGGTAAGTCTACTTTGTAAATCATGTTTATTATGGGAGCTTCAATGATTTAATGAGTCATCATCATCATCATCAGCCTACCGGATTTTTGTCCACTGCTGGACATAAGCCTCTCCTAAAGAACGCCACAAGGCACGATCTTCTGCCTCACACAAACACTTACTCGCTGAGTACTTACTTACATATTCACTGAGCGCCATGCATAAACTACTTTTTTATATCTACCCTCATTTTTATGATCAACTAGCTGCGCCCCGCTGTTTCACCTGCGGTCAAAAAGTTAAGATACGGAAAACACCAAGAATTTTTTCTTCTGATGTTCTTCAAATTTTCACTGATGTTTTTCTGTAATTGTTTTATTTTACAATATATTTGCATTATATTTTATTGTGCTGACCGGCTAGTAATTTGACCACACCTCATCTGGCCGAAGAAGTTAACACTTCCATCTTTCCAGGTAAAATACTGGCTAACAATGAACCAGCCAAACAGCATCTGCATAGATGGGTATTCCGGGGACATAGCGCCCGGGGTCGCGGCCTCGGGGGTCGCGGACTACTTGTGTGTGAAACATGTGTTGGTGGCGCATGCAAGGGCATACGATATATATAAGAACGAATTTAAGAATAAATATAAAGGTAAAATAACAAAAATAAAATAGAATAGTTTAAAAAACAAAAAAACACGTATTGTCATCGCTCTTTGACAAACGCGGCACGTAGCAGAATATGTACCAGTAGCCGTGGGGAACCACAGCTTAGCCAGCAGTAGTCACAGAATTCGCGTACCGAGTCACAGCTTAGCTAACAGTAATCGTAGAAATCGCGTTCGGAGCAAAAACACGATTTATTAGCTTCATATAATTATTTTAATTTATTTAAAAGCATATTTTTTTTATTTTTTTTGTATAATAATTTATTGTCATCGATCCTCGATATATCTACAAAGTTTGAACGAAATCCGGCCGTTTAAAGTGGGTCAAAATCGCGCCTAAAGGAGTCGGTTACAAACATACAGGTGAAGCTAATATAAGCGTGTTAAAAACTATAGATTTTTTTTTTGTGCAATTGAGTGTCGAGACGAGCAAATCGCTCGCTTGATGTCAAACGTAACGATTGCCCATAACAGTAGGCCCAACACAGCTTTAAATTACGTAGTATTCGATAGAAAAGTGTACGCCATTTTCGCCTGTCACATGCGTCACTGACTGGCATAAATGGCGTACACTTTTCTACGTAATTTATATCTCTATAACTCGCTACGTAATATACGTCAGAAGTTGCGTTAGGCCTGCATGTCTGCGCCACCTAGAATTTTGAACTCTTAAAATTCAAAACCCTTTGTGGCACACTTTCTTTTATTAATTACTTGTTTGTTTGTTTGTTAACCGACTTCAAAAAAGGAGGTTATCAATTCGTCTGTATGCTTTTTTTTTTTTTTTTTTTTATGTTTGTTACCTCATAACTTTTGACTGGGTGAATCGATTTTGATGATTCTTTTTTTATTAGAAAGCTGTCGCTTCCCATTTGGTCCCATTACAATTTAGTCCAGTTCTGATAATGGTATCCATGAGAAAACCATATAAGTCTTAAATTTGCATTAAGTACGTGCGCGACAAATAGATGAATAACTCAATAGTCGGTCTTTTGAAGTCGGTTTTTGTTTTTTGTTTTGTAAAAATAATGTTCTTGTTTTAGGTCAAGTGGGTATAGCTTTGGCGATAAACTGGATTGACCCCCTCAACAACAAGACTGAAAATGTGGCAGCGGCGGAAAAGGCGAGGGCTTTCCATGTAAGTTAGGAACTAAATAACAACCAACAATTTCTTTTGCAACTGAATTTTGAACCTTCCCCAAGAATAAAAAAATCATAAAGATTTTTTTTCCAAACTTGGAAATTTTGGTATTCTGTGTTTTTTTTATCAATTTGTCAACTGAATTTTTATCCACAGACCGATGATAAAAAAAACCATTAAATTTTTTTTCCCAAACTTTGAAAAATATGAAAAAATTGTTGAATTAAAAAGGGGCTTAGAACCCTTAGGGTTGAAAGTTCGGGGTGCAGCTCAAATTCAAATTCAAAATAATTTATTCAAATATGGGTACATCAATGTACACTAAACTTATGAATGTCAAATACAATTTTTACGAATAAATTAATACACAATAAATTAAATGTCAAAGAAAATAATATTATTAGAATGTCAAAACAAAATATATAAATAATTGCAATGTCAAAAATGCTCACCTCACGTATTACATTTTCTAATTATAAATGTTTTTTCAGCTCGGTCTATACTTAGACCCGTTGTATTCTAAAACCGGCGACTTTCCTCGCGTAGTCAAGGAGATAGTCGCTAAGAAGAGCAAGGAGCAAGGGTTCACCGGATCAAGACTGCCTTTGTTGACGGCAGAAGAAATCAAGCTGATTAAAGGTTACCGTCATGTTTGTTTTTCATGTCATGTTTTGGTTGTAGAATACAGGGCTATAAGGAAAGGGTATGCTAAGCCAAAAAGGGCTCATAGTACCAATCATTATGAACAACTTTTACTAAATGCACCGCGTTACCAACTGAGTCGTGCGGCCATAAATCATTTCTCTATGTATATGTATCTCGCTATCTCGCTCGCACTTGTGGGTCTTATGGAGCCACATAGTGATGTGCGTAAGATGGTTATAGGTGCATATCGATAAGAATAAAATCAGAAAGAAACATAGTAGATAGTATTGTCGCCCTGAAAAGGGCCCTACTTTATGGCCCTATTTTTTTTTTTTTTGGGGGGTGGGAAATCATCAAATGACCCCTCCCACTCTTGGGCAGAGCGGAAGGGAGTGTCAGACTTCTACTGACCAAAAACCACCCATGTTCCTTCTACGCCCTTGTGACGCCGAGGCCGCGGTAACTTCTACCCGCAGCCCCGACGGGCATGTCCTTCCATGTTGCTGACATCTCTTTGAGGCGCGCGTGGAACACGAACGCGCCGTCGACACGGCCTGTGTCGTCATAAGACGGACGGACAGCGAGCTATACTTATGGCCCTACGACTCAGTTGGTAACGCGGTGACTATACCTATGGGGCCGACACTAAAACCACGAAAAAAATATATAAGCTGTTCCATAGAAAAATGCCAATAAATGTCAAAGACACGACAAAATGTATGGAACAGATGATTACATACTAAAAGTTCTTTAGAATGATGACTAGTGTACTGTGAGCCCTTTTTGGCTTGTCATACCCTTTTCTCATATCCCTGTATAAATATAAGCTAACCACTTTTCCAGGCTCGTCCGACTTCATCGGCATGAATCACTACACAACTGTGTTCGCGCAGCCGGCGCCGCCGCCGCCTGCGCAGCAGATGTCGTTTGCTGACGACGTCGGGGTAGCTTTCACTCAGGGGGAGCTGTGGACGCAGGCACGGTCGAGATGGCTAAAGGTAATAATATAAATGTACATGGGTATTTAATTTGGTAGTAGAAAAAAAATATTATACTGGGTTATTCAGAAAGGGTATGCTAAGCCGAAAAGATCTTATAGTACTCATCATTATGAACAACTTTTAGTATGGGAGCAACTAGAGATTCGCGAGAAAAAAAACAAGTGTTCGATACATTTTGTCGAGTGTCATTTGACATTTTTCTAGGGAACAGCTGTTTTTTTTTTCGTGAATTTCGTGTTGGTCCCATAGTAAAAGTTGTTCATAATGATGAGTACTATGCCCCCTTTTCGGCTTAGCATACCCTTTATGAATAACCCTATAATATGATTGGGTCGCCGGTACCAGCGCTATGATGATCATTTTCCGTTCCGTCATTAGCATTACGTAATTAGACCCCTGAAGGGTCGCCAAACCGGTAAAAATGAACGGGAAAATTGTGTCGCCATCTCTCGGCCTATGATGTACCTACGTAAATTTTTCGCAATTTTTTGCTTGTATCACAAAACAAATACCTTTTTAAGAAAATTCCTTCTATTCGTTTTGCGGGAGTTACGTTGTTTGAAATTAAGTTTTGGCAAGTCATTGAAAAAAATGTTGTTTTTATCTTAATAACGAATTGAAAAAAATATTGTCCATTTAGCAATGAGATTAATCAATAAATTTTTAATCTTCAATTAATTTGAACAAAATTTTTTTTCGAGAAAAACAAAAAATCTTTATTATACTTTTAACAGAGTGCCCCCTACGGCCTCTACAAAGCTTGTATCCACGTGAACTTGAACTACAACTACCCAGCGATGATCATAACTGAACATGGCTGGTCGACTGACCGGGGTCTGGGAGACCAGTCCAGAGCTGACAACTTGAGGAAGTACTTGGGAGCTCTGCTGCTGGCTTTGGAAGGTAATTTCACCAACTGCACAGAAAGAGGGGAATAGACGATACGGCCAGATGAACTAGAAATATTAATAACGGTAATTAAGCATAGCTGGTTGATGGGTTGGGGACTGGGAGACCTATCTCGGGCTGACAACTTGAGGAAGTACTTGGGAGCTTTACTGCTGGCTTTGGAAGGTAATTTAATAAGTTAACTAACAGGGTAGAAAGAGGGGAAAGCTTTATGTAACTAAGTTATGTTATGTAACTCCTTCCTCCTTCCTCCTTCCTCTATAATAAACTAAACAAATATTTATTTTTTTACCCACTCCCTACTTATAAATGCAAACTAAAATGTGTTGAATGTCTCCTATCTATGTCATACCAAGATACTGAGGATTTCATCACAGTTTCTACTTAAGTCACCACACGCACACACACACACACACACACACACACCTACATGCACACCTATATATACACACCACACAAACACCACACAAACACAACTTGTCACAAGAGTCTTTAAGCTTTCTTTCGTTTTTAAGTGTTTTTTCTTTTTAACCGACTTCAAAAAAGGAGGAGGTTATCAATTCGACTGTATGTTTTTTTTTTTTTATAATTTTTTTTTTATGTTTGTTACCTCATAACTTTTGACTGGGTGAATCGATTTTGATGATTCTTTTTTTATTAGAAAGCTGACGCTTCCCATTTGGTCCCATTTCAATTTAGTCCAGTTCTGATAATGGTATCCATGAGAAAACCATATAAGTCTTAAATTTGCATTAAGTACGTGCGCGACAAATAGATGAATAACTATCAATAGTCGGTCTCTTTGAAGTCGGTTTTTGTTTTTTGTTTTGTAAAATAATGTTCTTGTTTGCTTCTAAATTTATCAATTTGTTTATTTAAAATAAGTATAATTTTGTAAATTCTTACATCGGAGGTGGGCGTTGCTACCCGCGACACAGTTATTTAGCTACTGCAGGTAGCATCGTTTCTTCTTGTTTTTAGCCAGTAAGTTTTTGCACGAATAAAGAATTTGATTTGAAAGTTATGTTAAAGTATGACTTAACCCGGCGGTGTTGTTAAAAAAGCATAGCTGGTCGATGGGGGGTCTGGGAGACCAGTCTCGGACTAACAACTTGAAGAAATATTTGGGAGCGCTACTGCTGGCTTTGGAAGGTAATTTAACCAATTAGGCAGAAAAAGGGGGAGGTTTTGTGTATACTTTGAGTTTGAAGACCGACGATAACTTGAGTATGTTTGATCCGAATTGATAAAACTTAGCAGGCAAGTAGTTTATTTCAATTCAATTTTTAAACTCTAACATGAACTAAATCGGTCTTCTGTCGATCGTTAGACAAACAAACATACATACATATAAACGCCGCGCCGATTGGTTTCCCTAGAATCTAAGACCTCAATTCGCTTGATATATATTTTTTGTTTTATTCGTTTATAGATGGGACCAATATGAAGGGGTATACGGCGTGGAGTCTAATGGACAATGTTGAGTGGAACTTCGGAACCAGGTGAGGTGAATCGTAAATGGATCCCTTTTCCCAATTTTGACGTGACGTCTAATAAATCGATGTACGCCGGCTGCACGCACGAAAAAGTATCCCGTTACGCTCATTGTGACGTCACGATCGGAGCGAGAACAGTATGCAATCATTTCATCAATGGTTTCTTATGACGTTGTCACTTTAAACTATCGTCCGTAAACCAACTTTACAGACAACCAAGTTTTTTTCACAAAATTTACTAAAACTATAAAATTTACTAAATTGCAGTTTTTTATAAGTTCATATACTCCTTTTTAGTTTATACATTTACTTATTGTCCACATTTAATGTATTTGTTTATAATTTTTAGGGTTCCGTACCCAAAGGGTAAAACGGGACCCTATTACTAAGACTCCGCTGTCCGTCCATCTGTCATGAAGAAGATCAAGACTGTATATCATGAACCGTGATAGATCGACAGGTGAAATTTTCACAGATGATTATTTCTGTTACCACTATAACAATAAATACTAAAAAACAGAATAAAATATATATTTAAGGTTAAGGGGGCTCCCATACAACAAACATGATTTTTTTGACGTTTCTATAGATCTAGAATTTATTTTTTTCCAGCGAGCGTTTCGGCCTATACGAGGTGGACTTCGATTCTCCAAACAAGACTCGTACGGCGCGACTGTCAGCGCTGGTCTACAAACACATCATCGAGGCGAGAACCGTCGACGAAGAGTGGAAGCCGACCAGTTTGAATATACGCATCTCTGATAGAAGAAGGAAGGTTAAAACTGAACTTTGAACGGAATATAATAACATTTAGGAAAGTTACAGGGTTGTAAGTATGCTAAGCTGAAACGGGCTCATAATACTCATCATTATGAACAACTTTTACTATGAGACCAACCCGGAATTCGGGAAAAAAACAATCAGCTGTTCCATACATTTTGTCGAGTGTTGACATTTTTCTATGGAACAGCTAATATTTTTTTCGCGAATTCAGGGTTGACCTCATAGTAAAAGATGTTCATAATGGTTCCATGATGGGTACTATGAGCCATATTTTGGCTCAGAATATCGTATCCTTATAACTCTGTTATAATCATAAAAAGTTACAACACAGTTATTGTTACATAAAAAATTACAAAAAAGTTTATCATCTAGTCGAGAACTGAGAATGATTGAATTCATATGTATTTGTATTATTTTCTACCAGTGTTTAAACATACAGGGATTGTTATGTTTGTCTGTAAATTTTGTTAATAAATAATAAGTTGGGAATGGTGGTTTTCTTTGTTTGTTTTTTGTGGAAATTGTTCATAATAAATTTTAAAAGCGCCATCTGTTGATTTCATGACAAACTGTTTTATATTTCTGACGTTAACGTTTGAATTTTAGCATCTTGATTTTAGCGCCATCTGTGGATTTCATGATGAACTTTTTTATACAATTGAGTCCTGCGTGAAATCCATGAATCCATTATATAAAAGGTAGTTTCTTCACATTCTACATATCTATATTTACTCGCCAGAGGACGCCACAATTTAAAATTAATCCAAACCTGAATTTTTAGTTTAATATGATAATAAATTGGTACCCTGAGATTGGTACATTAACCGTAGTGTAAAAAACGGCTTAGCTAAGTACTTACTTTATTTCAAAACTTTCCTTAGTTGGCAAACTATTTAACTTTAGCGCAAAAGAAAGTCATTCACAAACGTCACTTAACTTTACACAGCGTTTTTAAGTACTTAGTCTCAAATTTGGAGAGTATGTACCTATATTAAAAATAGAGAAATAAAAAGTTAGTACCTAGATAGAAGAAGTGGCTAGCACTGGTGTCAGTTTTAGGCCGTTTAAAGGTACTTAGGTGTTAAGGTGTCTATGACAAGGCAGTTGTTTACAAAAACTTATGTTGGTTGTGTTGCATTACTAGTGTGTTAGTGTTAGTGATTTGTCTACATTAAAACTTGTTGTACCTACCTTTTGACGTTTAGTCCAAGCGGCTAGCGGCTACCTAAACATCCCCCTCAAATACATTATCAAAACAAATTACAAAAAACATGACAGCCCCACAAAGGCTCATCCAATTTTCTCTCTCATACGATATTTAGCCCCACTGTGTAATACGTTCAAATACTGCAACAAAAGAAGAAAAAAATATAGTCTATGAAAAAAGGGCGGGAATTATAGGCGGCAACTCAAAACACACCGCGGGTGGTAACGCACGTAATACTTATTCATCCAAACATTGATTTTGAAACAATTACTCCCTGCAACCCCTATTTTTTGGAGTATAAGGGTGATTTTTGTTTATTTCGGGGTAACAAAAGCTATTGAAAGCCAATGAGTCGTTCTGCTACTGAAGTGATGTGTGATCCGCTTTGTCGATTAGATGCTTAATTTTTGATGGTTTGTTATTTAAGTTTATTTGGTTACCTATCTATGAGGAAAAAATTTGAGGCTCTAAAAAATATTGTACTTTTTAGCCTAACCATAAAAGAGCTGCAAAAAGGTATCTAGTTAAGAGACATTCGTTAATATAGTACTAGCATAAAATAAGTCTATATTAGTCTGCACTGCGCGCTTAATTTTTGTAATGCGAAAAGCTAATTCACATTTTGGTTTTTAATTAGTTTTAAATCTTTTTAGCTGATTTCAAAAAGGAGCCGGTTCTCAATTCGACTGTTTGTTTTTTTTACTCCAACCGTTAAATAGGTGATTTATGTAAGACCGTTTTTCTTTTCAGTAGAACGCACCATTATTCTTCATAGTAGGTACCTAACGTTTGAGGTTCCACTCCGTACATTTCAATAACCAAAACGTTATTATAAACTTTACGATAGAGTTTCCTCTCTAACAAAGAGTATTTCAACTTCCACTGCTTTTAGCGGGAAATCACACGTCATGGATGTCTGTCTACCAAAGAGTATAAAGCCAGCGGTAAACACTATAGGTAGGTACACCCCGAATTTTCCCTAATTTAAAAATAAATGAGACGCATCAAATACTCCAAGAAGGGGAGTGGTTTTTATTATATTTGGCAGCTTACTGGAAAATGTATGGCGGCTTCGGTGCCGACACCTACTTACGGTTTTATATCGTGCTGGGCTGGAATGGAGAAGACTTCCTGTCTATTTTAAATGTAATAATAAGCTAGTAAGTTTATATAGACTGAGTGGCTTTATAGTTGTGAAGTTTTTAGGCCGCCTGAAAGCTTCTGACTAGGTAGTTTATAGGACAAGCGAAGAATACAATTTAACGTGTCATCCGATTCACACAGATATTCACAAATGCAACCAGCGGTCACCCATCCGTAGACTGACCGTGTTGTCCATTGCTTAGCATCAGATTCAGGAATACATAGCTAATCGATGTACCTACCTACGAGCGCTGCTAACCTAATGATAGGTAGTTCTGTAGGATATTGTTAAATGAATGGGACGGCATACGGCCTAATCACCCGAGTAGATACGCAGCGGCGTCTTTACCTATTGTGCAGGGTGTGCGTTGCACACGGGCGCAGCGGTCCTAGGGGGCGCCGAGCGCCGCTCGCTACGGAGCCCCACTCGGCGGGCGCGTGTTGGCCGCGCGGGGGGGGGGGGGGGCGGGCGAGCCGGGGCCCATGCCCCGGGCGTCAAGTTCAGGGGGCGCCAAATTCACACTTTACAGACGAATAGACATCTCATCATTTACTAAACTTTGACCACGGAATAAATAATAGTACAAGTACAGTCATGTCCATATCAACTCGACCAATACCCAGAGCGCGGAGTAAGACTTAGTAGTAAGTAGTTTCCTTAAGTAGTTTCCTTTGTAAACAGCCTGTTCTAAATTTCTAAAAACGTCCCAATTTTTTGCGCTCCCGTTTGATGCATTATTTCAGCTCTGTTTACGCATTACTAAGTGTAATTTCGTTTGTAAACAGCCTCTTGTATAATAAATATATTCTGAATTGCTAAAAATACGTCTTAAATCATTTCCACATCTTTATTATTTAGTGTTTCGTATGACCTAGCGCGTGAATTTTAGTTTCAAAATGACAGAATATAGCTCAAAATTTCGCGCTCGCTGCGCTCGCGTATTCTTGATTTCTGATATCTATTAAATACACACCGTTACGTAATAGCCCGTCCTAAAAACAAAAGATCTTAAAATCTCTGTGCTCGCTTCATTCGCGTATTACTATTATTTTATAAAGGCCACAACTATTTCCGAATTGATTGAAAATATCTCAAGTTTTTTACCCGACGCGAGTGTTGTGTAATTTTCGTTAAATCTATCGTAAATTGATTTAAAAATCTCAAATTTTCGCGCTCGATGCGCTCGCGTATTCATGGTGTTTAATTTGTGTTGTAAGTTTAATTCGTGAAAATTCTATGTTTTGAATTAATGAACCATCTCGAAAAGTTTCGCGCTCGCTGCGCTCGCGCATTTATTTATTTGTCCTTTTAAACTTGCTGCGCATAACATCCAAATGCCGATTGATAAAAACTACTATGAGATTTGAAGTTACATAATCAAGCACTGTGATGTGGGTACTTGATTCACAAAGCTCTCCAAAATTGAATTATGTATTTGGTTTATTGAAAAAAAAAAAACACGTTTTTATTTGATTAATGAACAAATGCGGCCCGCCACTATTTGAAATTGTCACTATGCGGCCCTCGTCTGCCAAAAGGTTGCCGACCCCTAATATAGATGATAAAGGTAAAAATGAATATAAGTGAGCGGGGGCGGCATAGATCTTAGATTTTTTATCCATTGGGGAAATTTGACAGTTTGTGGCAACTTGATGTGCTGTTACTTGTACTTTGTATCCATTCCATTTTGACCACGCGCACGCGCTTACTAGGGGGCGCTCGGGTAATGTTTGCACACGGGCGCTACATGGGCTAGAGACGCCTCTGTAGATACGTATGCCTAGCAGAAATGTTTACGTAAAATAAGTACCGAGTTTACGATAGATAAATGTATGCAAAATGGGACAGCACCTGTCGATTTTTCTATCGAGTACTCAACGTAAGTATTTTACGTCATAATTTGTGCTACGCTTACTTTTATGGATGATTGATCTTGTATAGTTACCCAAGCTTATTAGCTACTAAGTTATATTCACGTATTTATTTAGGATCTTAATTTTTAAATTTTTTACAATACAAAATAAAAAAACAATAAATTATTATAATTAACTTAAAAACTAGGCTGCCACCGGCAGCGGGGCAGGGCCCAAGCTACCGGTGGTTAGGGCTGCAGAGACAGAAACCTCCGGACGATTCGTGCCGTGTCGAGACCACTGCCTTCTGCATCTGACCCTTAAGCCAACCGTCTAGCGAGAGCCTCTTGAGATGTTGGTCGAGGCTTTTCGCTATCAGGCCGTTCGCCGAGACGACTATCGGGCAATGATCGTCGAATCAACATCCCTCATAACCTCGTGAGCCAAGTCAAGGTACTTGCTGAGCTTGTCCTTCTCGGCCTTCACGAGGTTTTCGTCATGCGGAATGGTGGTACGTACTTATAGTTTTGGCGTTGTATCTTTAACAGTATAACTTTATATGAATGCTGTGTACAATATTTAGATTGGCAAAATAGTGTTACATTTTTTGATTAGTTTATTTAAGTTTTAGTTTGTCAATTACTTTTGTACCTTACTTAAATAAAATAAAATAAAATAAAAATAGTACGGTACCTCAGACTCTACAAGACCGTATTGAAGGGCAAGTTGCTGGTGGATGATCCTGGCCACTAGATTGCGCCTGTGCAAATACTCGCATAGTTATATTATTATTACTTATTATAGTTACATTTGCCTTTTTGACGTGATAACATCTTATAATTCGATGGAGCCGGGTGCAAGAACGAAAAAAGTGTGACGTATGTGCCGTTACCTCGATGAGGCGTTACCGCTATCGCTATCGGTACGGTGAACTCGGGATGTCCGATCTCTTTTGTCTTTTTAGAAATAAATATAGTGTCATTTGGTTGTCAAATATTTTTAGGTCTGTTCAGAAATTGGTACGATCTTTTTGTACAAATTAAAATTTTCTTTTGAAAAATGAAACCATTCTATCAGTATTTTCTTATGACTTTGTCACGTTCAACTATCGTCAGTAAACCGACTTTACAGACAACCGGTTTTTTTTTTACTTTAGGTACCTAGTTTTCTTTGTTTACCTCTAGCTTTTTTCACCTTACTGGTTAGATCAGCTGTTGTAAGATTTCTAATTAAAAAGGCCCATTAAAACTCAAATATTTTAACCTAAAGCCGTCTCCACACTTGCCCCCATTTCCTCATCCTATATGATACAATGATACACCCCGCTGCACCCCGACCCCTAAGAAATCCGCTAAGTAGCTCCTTATATCTCTACAGCTATTTGTCGGCCTGTTTGTCACGATACTCTTGCATATACTGGGGCCATGTTATTACGTTGATCTTTCTTTAACATCATCAAATCATCATCATCATCATACTCGTAAATATAATACATTTTAAAAACAGCACCCCAATATTATTTGGGTGCTGTTTTCAGGGTTCCGTACCCAAAGGGTAAAATGGGACCCTATTACTAAGACTGCTGTCCGTCCGTCCGTCTGTCACCCACCAGGCTGTAAGTATCTCATGAACCGTGATAGTTAGACAGTTGTAATTTTCACATATTATGATGTAGTTTTTTATTTATTTTTTAACTTGATTCAAGTCCGCGTTTGACCACCAACTCGCTTGATGGTAAGCGACGATGTGGTCGAAGATGAAGCACGCAGACTTAGAAGATACCTATTCACTCTGACCTTGAAAAGCCCAGGATTGTATCTCAGGAAACAAGGAAGCCGGCAGTCTGTTCCATTCCTTGGCTGTACGAATCAACTCTAGTATTATTACTTTTTAACTAATTGTAACGGTTCGTTACCGTCTCTTATATTAGTTTTTCATTCCTTATATTTATTTTTAATATTTAAATGCTGTGTCATTACTTTTTGTCGGGAGCTATTTCCGTAAACGCAACTAGTAATGTCACAGGTAATAGACCAATGAGCGCGCACCTCGTATGCGCGGGCGTCGAGCTAACGGTTTTGTCCTGATTGACCTCGACGGCAGTACTGAGCTGGCGGCCGCTGCGGTGACTTGAACGGAATACCACTACGCTCGTCCGTCTATCCTACTTTCTGCCATTTTAAAAATTATTCGTGCTAAACACACGATAATTTTCTATAAGTATAAATTTTAGTGCTCTGTGTTTACCCCGAATTGGGTGAGTGTTTTAAATAATCATCTTATCAGTGCATTTTGCTTGTATGACGTGAGTATATTCAGATATTTTCATCAATTCTATCGTAAATTAGGCACCTTCCATAACGGTCCCCGCTATCGGGACCGTTAATTATTTTTTTAAGAAACATATCTGAATATACCTAGATAGTTTAATCCTCATTTTTATTGTATTTTCCATCTTTAATGTTTCTCCCACTGTGCTAGTTTTTATAGATGTTATTAATATTCCGTGTATACTAAAAACACTGTACGAGTTTGACTGCCTCATCTCAGTTACTATTCACTGCATTAGATACCACTAGGTGCTTGCTTTTGCTTTGCGTGGCACAAAGGAATGCGGCAGTCAAACCGTGAACATGGACGATTCCTAAGACGGTCGATGTACTGACTTCCAGGGTTCATCCGGAGGCTAAGGGCTGCTACCCCATTTCCCCACTCCGTGAATCGGAGGTGTCTGCTGCTGACCTGGTGCCGGCCGGCTACTACGTGCGCCGGTGCAGTCTCCGGTCCCCACTTTGTCGTCTGGGTCCAGACCTACTTCGGGGCCCGTCGACGAGTGTGTCCTCGCCCTACGAACCAAGGCCAGTGTGTCTAAACGGTCGAATCACGTATCTCAGTCGGTGAATGATCTCGAACCCCGACCTAAATTCTCCCTTTGACCTATTCTTAATTTTTTTTGTCATCTACCCTCTTTTCGTTTTTTAATATACTTTTGTTAACTTACTGGCTGTTTTATTTCGCTACTAGCTAGGTAGGACAGCTAGATATGTTACAATGGCGCCCGGCTACAGGTTTCATTCTTGACTGAGATGCGTGCTCCTCTTGTTTGCTTTTAATAGTCTTCTAAGGTGTTGGCTATAAAATATAGTTTTAAGATTGATTATTGTGCGTAATCAAAAAGTGTGTGGATATTTTTTTTTTTTACTTCTATAAATATTTTACTTTTCCTTGCTGACCATTTCATGTTTTTTTTTTAGATCAGAAATTTTTTCCAACTACCCACACATTAGTTGATCACTAGTATTAAGGTGACTTGGTTGCTCCTCGCTTCCGCAATTAGTTAAGTTCTTATTAATTTTCTCTCATTTCATTTTTTTTTTCTATTTATTTTGTTGGAACACTCACCCAATCAACGAAATGGCGTATGTTGTGAAATTCCTTTCACTACAAAAGGCGGAATTAGAATACGAGGTGGAGCTTCGTGGTGGTATTCGTGAGTCTGTTCAGGAACTTCGCAAACAGATCATTAAACTGTCACAGCTGCTACCGTCTGAGGATATTCTAGAATCGTTCTTAGAACCGTCAGAGGACTTAAAAGGCGTGAAGGAGTCATTAATAAAATCTCAGGGTAATCTTTCTGCCTTGAGAACTAAACTAGATAAAAATTTGCTAGTAAGGGCTGAGAACTTGCTAAATCATATTTACCATCGGCTGAACAGAATTAATGTTATTCCGGAGGTAGCAGATTTGCATAAGATTTGCGTTTCTAATTTTAATTCCCAATATAAAGAACTTGCTAGCATTAAACCACAAACGCCTCAATCTCTACCTCAAACGTCAACCTCTCCCACCGCTGAAGACATGGCTATAGCCGTTACTTGTGAACGAAGTCTGACTACGGATATTGCTAAATTGAAGTACTCTGGAAAGTCTTGCGTGCGTTCTTTTATCCAGAAAGTGGAAGAATTTGTTCTTTCGAGGCGTATTTCTTACGATAAAATTCTGTCTTTCGCTTACGAGATTTTTATCGACGATGCCCTACATTGGTACAGATATAATAAAGATAGGGTACAGACTTGGCAGGAATTATGCGTTTTGCTTAAAGCAGATTTTTCAAGTAGTGACTACGACTACAGGTTTGCTGCAGAAATACGATCGCGAACTCAAGGCGAGAATGAAAATATAACTATTTACTTTTCCATTATGCACGGTATGTTTTCTCGTCTCACGAAACCTTTTTCGGAGCAGGAGAAGCTTGAAATATTGCTTCACAATATTCGACCGTGTTACGCTAGCTCATTGGTTGCATCTTCGGAAATTCAGAGCATCGATGCATTGAGATCGCTATGTCGGAACTACGAGAGTATCCAGTCGCGTTTCGCTCACTTCCATGAACCTCCGAAGGTGAGTGGTTCTACTCTGGCTCCCGAGTTCGCTTATAAACAAGCAGCGACCACATCGAATGTACCGTTGAATAAATTCCGATCGTATGCCTACAATAATAACAATAAAAACTATACTAATCCTAATCAAAATATATATGCTAAAACTAATCCTAACCTTAATTGCGTCACCGACAATTGCGAAACGAACCTCGAACAGGACATTGATGTAGCTGCTTTAGCATCTGGTTCGTTTGGACGATCTAGGTCGATGTACTGTCCTAGATGCAGGACAGATGATCACACACTCGGGACTTGTAAAGCGGAGCGATTCCTGATTTGTTTTAAGTGCGGTAAGAAGGGAGTTCGTGTTGGCGACTGTCCGGTTTGCAAATCAGACCACGTTGATGCATCAAAAAACTGATAAGAGCGGAATGCTTAAACAGTATTGTTGAACCTTCAGTACCTTCATTACAGCTTAAAACTAGTACATCTGAATGGAAGGAGTGGCTAAGTTTTGTCACTAAATTTTCAACTTTTAATACGGTTTCAGCAATCCGCGATAATGATACCAACATTAATACGTCACGGCTTTATGTTTCGGTTAATGTTGATGATAAATCTCTGACTGGACTTCTAGATACGGGTTCCTCTGCCACTATTCTAGGTAATGGCAGTCATACTAGCATACTAAAAGCAGGGTTTCACTTGGACACCAGTGACTCCACTCGATTTGTAGCAGCGGGTGGGGAAAAGTTGGATTCTGTAGGACTAATTGATCTCCCTGTAACCTTTCAGAACCAGACATACACTCTTCAAGCGTATGCAGTTCCTAGCGTAAAACATGACTTAATATTAGGCATGGACTTTTGGCGACTCTTTGGGCTGCTGCCCAAAAATCTAGATCAGATCGCTTTCTACAAAAATTTAGAGGTTTCAACTACTGACGTGGAAGACAGAAAACCTAAACTTCTGTTTTCTTACGATCACTTATCTGTCAAACAAAAAGACACGGCGGATAGCATAATATCGCAATTTCACGGTATTTCATATGAAAAACGCGGTCTAGGGCGCACTTCGCTAACTACGCACTCTATCGATACGGGGGACGCTATCCCTATTCGTCAACGGTACTATAGGATGTCGCCGGAAAAGCAACGGATCCTCGTGGAACAGCTAGACGAGATGGTTAAGGAGGACATTGTAGAACCGTGTGAGAGTCCTTGGTCTTCTCCTGTCCTCTTAACGCCGAAGAAGAATGGCGAGCTGCGTTTTTGCCTTGATAGTAGGAAACTCAATGCTGTCACAAAAAAAGACGCTTATAGTCTGCCCTATATTTCTGAAATACTTGACAACCTACGAGATGCAAAGTACCTGTCTAGTGTAGACCTTTCTAAAAGTTTCTGGCAGATTTTAATACGGAAAGAAGATCGAGAGAAGACGGCTTTCTACATACCTACCCGTGGCACTTATCAATTTAAGTCTATGCCTTTCGGATTGACTAATGCACCCGCTACTCAACAAAGACTGGTAGATACTCTGTTCTACGGGCCTGAATTTGAACACAGGGTCTTTGTTTTTATTGATGACGTCATAATCGTGTCTGACAGCTTCGAACAGCACATATCGCTACTAACGCGAGTTCTTGAAAAGTTAAAAATGGCTAACTTGACAATCAACTATGGAAAGAGTCAATTTTTTAGGACCCAGCTAAAGTATCTAGGTTATATAGTTGACTCAAGCGGCTTGCACGCCGATCCCGAAAAAGTAGAGTCAATTGTTAGTTATCCTACTCCTACCAATCGTAAAGAAGTTAGGCGTTTTCTAGGTACGGCATCCTGGTACCGGAGGTTTATCCCTAACTTTAGCAGTCTATCCTCCCCCCTGAATAAGCTGACGTCGCAAGGCAAGAAGGCTGCACCATTTGCTTGGTCGCCAGATGCTGATAAGGCATTTAAAGATCTCAAAAAGTGTCTTATTTCTGCGCCTATACTATCCTGCCCCGATTACTCGAAAGCGTTTGAAGTCCATACCGATGCGAGCGACTACGGAATAGGTGCGGTATTAACTCAAACTAGAGAGGGACAAGAAAAAGTAATAGCGTACATGAGCAAATCCTTGTCCAGTACAGAGCGGAATTACAGTGCTACTGAACGCGAGGCGTTAGCCGTGCTCATCGCTATCGAGCACTGGCGTTGCTACCTAGAAAACGGCCTCAAGTTCACTGTTTACACTGACCATTCTTCCCTTAAATGGTTCTTGAACCTGAACAATCCTACGGGAAGACTGGCGCGCTGGGGCGTGCGAATATCTGCGTACAACTTTGAAATTAAACATAGGAAAGGCTCAGAAAATGTTGTACCAGATAGCTTGAGTCGCTCAGTACCGGTCTCTGCTATCAGTACTACATTAGACAAACCATTGCGCACAACTAATGATACGTGGTACTTAAATATCTTCAGTGGATGTCAAAGTTCCCCGACATCTTTCCTTAATTACCGCGTAGCTGACGGAAAGTTGTTCCGTTACATGAAGTCACTTAATCCTCTAACCCGAGAATTTGAATGGAAGGAAGTAATTCCTTCGGAGTTTCGACAAGATATCATAGCCCAAAACCACTCTGAACCTACATCGGGGCACTTTGGCATCTTTAAAACCCACAAACGTCTCTGCTTAAAGTATTTTTGGCCTAGTCTTCACAAAGATGTGATTAATTTTGTTTCTAGTTGCGAAACATGTCTCTCCTATAAGTATCCAAACCATACCACCTTAGGAACAATGGGAAGGCCTAAAGATTGCTGCCGACCCTTCCAAATGATTAGTGTGGATTTGGTGGGCATCTTGCCTGTGACTAGAAAACAGAACACTTTTCTCCTTGTAATAACTTGCTGCTTCTCTAAATACTGCTTGCTTTTCCCTATTCGACGAGCTACATCGGACATAATATCCAAGATAATGGAAGAAAGAGTCTTTCTCGTTCATGGAATTCCGAGCACTGTCATAATGGACAATGGGAAACAATTTACAAGCAATATGATGCGCAACTTATTTGCTCAATACAACATACCTAACGTATACTATACCCCACTCTATACTCCACAAGTCAACACTGTAGAACGCTACAATAAAACTATAATGACGGCTGTGTCTACCTTCATTGAAAATGACCATAGGTCTTGGGATACTAACATCCCCAAAATACAATTCGCTTTGAATAGTGCGGTTAATGAAGTAACGGGATTCACTCCATCATTCCTCGTTTTTGGACGCGAACTACCAAGCGATGGTTCACACTATGTTGATGCGGATCTAACGAATGAGATCATATTTACCCCCCGTGATAGCTACGCCGAAAATTTGGGCACACTTAGAAAAATCTTTGATAAGGTACAACTAGCCCTTATTAAATCACATTCTCGCAGTGCCTCCAATTATAATCTGCGCCGTAGAAACGTCGACTTTAACGTAGGTGACATAGTTTGGAAACGGACATTTTATCAAAGTGATAAGGACAGTAGGTTCTCAAAAAAATTGGCTCCTGAGTTCATAAAATGCCGCATAACGGCTAAGAAGTCAAAGCTCGTTTACGAACTCGAGGACATGACGGGTCGTAACCTAGGAACGTGGCATGTCAAAGACTTCAAGCTCACTTAGATAGTTCGTTGGTTTTTCCTAGAAAAAAACCAAACCTAAAAAGGGGGGTATGTAACGGTTCGTTACCGTCTCTTATATTAGTTTTTCATTCCTTATATTTATTTTTAATATTTAAATGCTGTGTCATTACTTTTTGTCGGGAGCTATTTCCGTAAACGCAACTAGTAATGTCACAGGTAATAGACCAATGAGCGCGCACCTCGTATGCGCGGGCGTCGAGCTAACGGTTTTGTCCTGATTGACCTCGACGGCAGTACTGAGCTGGCGGCCGCTGCGGTGACTTGAACGGAATACCACTACGCTCGTCCGTCTATCCTACTTTCTGCCATTTTAAAAATTATTCGTGCTAAACACACGATAATTTTCTATAAGTATAAATTTTAGTGCTCTGTGTTTACCCCGAATTGGGTGAGTGTTTTAAATAATCATCTTATCAGTGCATTTTGCTTGTATGACGTGAGTATATTCAGATATTTTCATCAATTCTATCGTAAATTAGGCACCTTCCATAACGGTCCCCGCTATCGGGACCGTTAATTATTTTTTTAAGAAACATATCTGAATATACCTAGATAGTTTAATCCTCATTTTTATTGTATTTTCCATCTTTAATGTTTCTCCCACTGTGCTAGTTTTTATAGATGTTATTAATATTCCGTGTATACTAAAAACACTGTACGAGTTTGACTGCCTCATCTCAGTTACTATTCACTGCATTAGATACCACTAGGTGCTTGCTTTTGCTTTGCGTGGCACAAAGGAATGCGGCAGTCAAACCGTGAACATGGACGATTCCTAAGACGGTCGATGTACTGACTTCCAGGGTTCATCCGGAGGCTAAGGGCTGCTACCCCATTTCCCCACTCCGTGAATCGGAGGTGTCTGCTGCTGACCTGGTGCCGGCCGGCTACTACGTGCGCCGGTGCAGTCTCCGGTCCCCACTTTGTCGTCTGGGTCCAGACCTACTTCGGGGCCCGTCGACGAGTGTGTCCTCGCCCTACGAACCAAGGCCAGTGTGTCTAAACGGTCGAATCACGTATCTCAGTCGGTGAATGATCTCGAACCCCGACCTAAATTCTCCCTTTGACCTATTCTTAATTTTTTTTGTCATCTACCCTCTTTTCGTTTTTTAATATACTTTTGTTAACTTACTGGCTGTTTTATTTCGCTACTAGCTAGGTAGGACAGCTAGATATGTTACATAATTATTAACTGTATTTAACGTCATCATCATCTGGTGCTGCTCCACTACTGGAGGTTAGTCGTCAGTTTAGCGAACTTCTCCTTATCCAGCAGGGCTAGACGAGACAGGGAGAAATACTCTTTCCTTCGTTTGTATTATTTGTATTCCTCTAGAAAGAGACAAACACATCCATAATAATTATGTAGCTTTGTCACATTTGGTATAAATAGGCAGGTACACTTTATTAACACGCTTTTATTTTATTAGTTTCACCTGTATGTTTGTAACCGACCCTTTTGGACTGGATTTTGCCCTACTTTGAACGATCAGGATTTAATTCAAACTTTGCACACCTGTTAAAGACCGATGGCAATGCGTGTTTTTGATGTGAAACATCTATTGGCGCACGTAAAACCGATTTCTGGCGTGGCGACGCATGCCGTGGCGACGCGTCGCCACGGCGTGCAGTATTCAAGCAAATAAATGAATGACGACGCGCGCGTACCTAATTGAGTTTCAATTTTCGAACGGTTTTGTGTTCTGCATATTACTTTCAAAGTAATGTCGATGTTTCACATCTGCCAGGCATCCCGTGACGGCTCACATTTTTTAGTTTTTTAAACTATATATTTTGTTTGTTTTTATTGTTATTGTTAACTTGTAAAGATTGATTTATAGGCAGCTGTATTACCACTTTTGAATACGTTCATTACAATCTTAATCTCACTGTACTCACGAACCTTTATCTTCCATCTCGCTCCCTTTTACATATTTTTCAGAAAGGTACAAACGCCGCGATACTCCCCTCGCGGGTTATAATATACAAATCCAATTTTGTAATAGACGAAATACTGAGGCCTTACCATGAGCTCTTCTGTCTTTTTTTTCAAGCAGATAGAAAGGAGTCTAAGAAATTGCGATCCTGTTTAGGCACGCGCTATGAGATAGATAGATAAACTCTTTAATGTTCACACCAGAAATTACAACATAAAGGACCATAACCCGTAAAACTAGTGCAACAACTGGCGGCTGTATCGTTAAGAGCGATCTTTTTCAGATCTCTTCTCTGCGTGAGTTCGTGGTACCTACGGACCAAAATATTGTATGATAATACCTGCTTTTTTTTATTCAGTAATAGGCTTGCATTTGCCCGCTATCTCGCCTGATGGTAAGCAACGATGCGGTCTACGATGGAGCACGCGCGCCTAGAAGAAACCGATTCACTCGCGACTTGAAGACACCCAGATTATATCGCTTTGATCTCAAAAGCTTTTTTTCAGTAATGTGGGTGTGTCTACGTCCTATCGGGTTTGCTTGTATTCTCGTAATCAAGAAAAGATGCAAGAAAATGAATAGAAAATTAATTCTGTAAAATTGAATTTCTGTACGCTTCTCCGAAGATGACTTTTGTGAAATATAACGACAACTGCCGTATAATAATTAATTAATTACTAATAATTACTGTTTTGGCTTTTGTAGCAAGTCAATTTAACTTTTATAGCAATTCCGTTTAGTTTTTGTAGCAGATTTATTTAGCTTTTGTAGCTTATAGCTTGTGTAGGAATGTAGCACGTGCAATGTTAGATTGCGAAGAGTTCTCAGTTCTTGGTTTAAACTCTATTGAAACAGTTTTTAGGAACTGTTTCTTAACAATTTACTAAAAGTACATAATTATGGTAATTGAAAACAACGTAAGGTTTCACAGCAAAACTCATGGTATAATATAAAATATACAGGGTTATAAGGAAAGGGTATGCTAAGCCGAAAGGGGGTCATAGTGCTCTTCATGATAAACAATTTTTACTATGAATGGACCAACCCGGAATTCACAAAAAAAAACTGTTCTAAAGAAAAATGTCTTGATGAAAAAAAAATTATTAAATGAAGAGTAGTACTGTGAGCTCTTTCCGGCTTATCATACCTTTTCCTTACAACCCTGTTTACTTGCCTACTGCGTCAGACCGTGATAAACGTTTGTACAAAAATATTACTAACGTAAAAGAGGAACAAATAAAAGTCCAAAATCTGATTACCTACTAGATTCTTTGTCATAAGAGTTCAGTTTCCCTCAGGAGATTTTCTCAAGGAATAGTGGAATAATCCAGCATAAACAGATGTGGTACCTTTATCAAATTTGTGGTTCTCTCTAATGCTTATTCAAGTAGATTTCGTAAAGTAATTGATCGGAGCTTTTGGGCTCGCGTCTTGCATCAAAAGACGGGAGGAGATCCCCATTATGAGGAAATATGATTTGGCGTTTGATCTCTGAGAATTATGTAGATAGGTGGGTGGAAGCTGGAAGGCATTGACTTAATGTGTATTGGCTTAAGGACTGGGCGTTTTGGTGGTGCTGACAAGTGTACGTTGCACCAGGGATAAGTTATAGTCCAGTCATCCAATTTTAATTTCAATGTAATCTTTTGTGTTTATTTTGATAAGATTTTAATGTAATTTTTTTTTATGTTTTTTTTTGTATGGATTTATTATATGAAATAAAATATTTGAATTGAATTGAATAGCATGTAACTGGCCTGCCGTTTTCACAAGGCCGGTCGTAGCGCTTTGTGTAGTAATCTTTCTTGATGTTACACACGTGCTTATCTCAAACACATCTAGATAACCACGATGCAACTCAACTATGTCATATTTTTAACCGACTTCAAAAAAGGAGGAGGTTATCAATTCGACTGTATGTTTTTTTTATTTTATTTTTTTTTATTTTTGTTACCTCATAACTTTTGACTGGGTGAATCGATTTTGATGATTCTTTTTTTATTAGAAAGCTGACGCTTCCCATTTGGTCCCATTTCAGTTTAGTCCAGTTCTGATAATGGTATCCATGAGAAAACTATATAAGTCTTAAATTTGCATTAAGTACGTGCGCGACAAATAGATGAATAACTCAATAGTCGGTCTTTTGAAGTCGGTTTTTGTTTTGTAAAAATAATATTCTTGTTACAGTTCGCATGTAAAGTTATTCAGTTTTAGACCAAGTGAGTAGCACCGGTCAAAGTTTTAGGCCGCCTTAAAGCTTTCACTTGGACTTTGTTGCTATAAAGAACAAGCAACCGGGACCTACAATTTGACATGTCAAAGTTCTCGTATGACAAATAACCGAGGTTTACAATTTTACTTGTCATCCCACCTAAGCTAGCGCTGTTGTATAATTTGTATATGCCAATAACGATCACCCATCCGAAGACTGACCGTGTCATCATCGGTGATCAGTTACAAATAATCGAGCCATGCTAGGAGCGCTAGAATAAACACCTAGATGAACATATTGGACGCAAAGAATCTCCGCCTCTAAATATTTAGCTCTATGGAGAGGGATATTGGAGAATAGCTACGTGGGTGTTGTTTGTAAAGGTTACTTATGAATAAAATATCAAAACGTATATTAGACCAAAATTACTACAAAATCGACATCAAAATGTTGAAAACAATGGTTGAAAATATATCTACTTAGCTTATTTACTTTTCATTGTGGGTTGAATAGGTACCTACACGTAACGAGTACCTACAGTGGGGAGACAGTCGGCCGATACTCGGTTTGTATAAACAGTTTGACGAGGCGAGACAGTCACTAGAACCATGGTTTGTTTGCCGGCCGAGTGTGCCCATTTACTGTATCTATTATTTTCCTATATTTATCGATGTGTCAACGATATACTTAGTGTGCCTAGGACACTCAGCGTAGTTGTTTTTCTGATGTAAGTAGCAGGATATTGGATTTTACCTCATGTTTTAATTTAGTTTTAATACTTATTTTATCGTCCTAATAAAATATCTTTGCTCAAATAAAAGCAAAAAACCGTCGGGTCAGATAATCCTCATTTATCAAAGAAACTATTCACTTTCTAGAGATTATCGTCAAAGTGATTTTTTTTTTCTTTTTCATACCGGACAATGACCAATAGCGCAACCAATTTTACAGTCGAATAGGGCGCCACAATCGAATTTCTCAACGACTGACCATAGAAAATGTTAGTTCCATTATTTTGCCAACTTTACAATTGGTAGTCTCTTGTAAGTTTTAACAATGGTGACCGCCAAAGAATAAGTACCTATTTTAATATTAAAAGAGATCCGCCAAAGCAAAGTATAAAGTACCTATTTATAAGTAAAGAGATTATGGTATAATGTATGCTTGAGAAATTATTGAAGGAAGGTAGGTATCAAAGGTTTTGTTGTAGTGCTTTACTTTACCAGATTAGATGGACTGTATTTAATTTTGTGCTAGCTGTGCCGTGCGGTTTCATTCGCTATCATACAGGTATCTACCTAATGACAGTATCCACTGTTATTTTTATTTAGTAGCCTATGTTTTAGTCCGGATAACAAGCTATTTTAATTTTAAATTACATTTGAATTCGTTAAACCGTTGTAGGTATACACTGAAACATATCTTTGTGAATTCAATTTGATATTTTAAATTTTCTTGTTGCATTTTTTTAAGTTAACCATTACACAAAAATTTTGTGGAATAACCAATTATGTAGGTACAATTTAAAAATAATGTTTGACCTTGATTGATGATATATTATTGATTGGTTCAATACACAATACTTAGGTCAAACCATTTTATATAAGTAGGTACCTAATCCTAAATCCTATTAAATAGCAGGCTTGGACTAAAATAAAATAATTGGACAGACTTTTGAGTGTTAATCACCAAGCATCATTATTTCACCATTCACAGCTTTTGCAATACCTATTTTTTCTTTACTCTTCTTATTTAATTCCCGCCAAGAATAAGTAAGAGCACTTCAAAGATAATCGACCTACTTTTTGCCCCATTTTTTTTGCCCCGTGTCGGCTCTTCAAAACTGAACTATTCATCCCAAATTCTTCAGAATTACGCAACAGCTCTCTCTACAGCTCTATTGTTGCTTATTTATCACAGAGACCAGTCAAGTGTGATTTTAATACGATAAAGGTGGGTACTTAAGTTTTTTATTATTCTTTAGTGAGGGGAGTGCGTCTTTGCTCTAGTAAATTAATTGTTAAGTTATGGTCACGGTATAATGGCGGCTTTACAAAAAGTTGATAGGCTAATATAGTTTTAAGGGTTGATCTAAACTAACTAAAAAAATATCTGTTTTTTTTTCATTGCAACCTATTAGACAAGGAAAGAAATACTTTTGATAAAATTAGATCGGTCAACGCCTTCAAACTTGGACCTAATGTGCTAATATAATAAGTAGCTGTAATAGGTTATAAGATAATAAAGATATAAGTTACTTTTTATCAAGGAAAATGCGGAACCGCGAGCACAAATTTAATGCTAGAATATCATTACTTTAAACTCAGTACTCCAAGTTTGTTATCAACTTTAGTCAATCGCATCAAATTCACATCCAAATCTCAGTCAAGGCGACAATGTGTTAATCTTTAATCCCAAAAAAATATAAGTAGCTCCTCAATCACATTGTCTCCTAAATGTATTGTTAATTCTCGAGATTGAGTCACACAAACAAGCGTATAATGTTACCAAAATAATGGCACCGAAAGTGTTTCTGGCAACACCGATCGGGAGATAGCTGGTCGATGGTAAATGGAATAGGGCCCATCCCTATTCCATTTGAAGTGAAAAGTATCGATATTATTTTAGCGTGTAATACGTAGGTAAGTACTTGCTGATGCTTGGAACTTTGTGCCTGGTGTTGCTCGGCCTTCGGCTTTGCGAGTATGGAGCTATGAAATATAGCACTCAGAGACAGTGTAGCTGTCCATTAGTATTAAAATTTATTTTTGGTTCAAAAGGTAAAAGGTTGTATGTATGTAGTGTAGTGTAGTAGAGTCGTAGAGTATGATGACCTTTGATAAGATGCCTATACCCTTGATAAGATTAAATAATTTTATTAACAAAAAAAAAACAGTTAAAACATCGATACATAAAATCAATCTCTAATATCGCTTTAGGAAATTAAAAAGAAAACGTGGTCCTTGTAAGCGCGACATTCAGCCAGTGTTTTGTGCGTGACCGATGAAGCGTCGCAATGTTTTCGAATTTCGAACGCGCAATGAACTAAAGAGCTCTTTCTATTTAAACCGCTTTCGACGTGGGCAGAATGCATAAGTCGTGCAATGCCAAGAAAAAAAAACTTGTCTAATCTATTTTTTTTTAAAGCTATTCACCATAGATTTATTACTATCTAAGCTATTCACCAAAGAGCATCCAAAGAGGATTAGAAAAGAGAAGTGTCCTTTGCGTCACTTTCTGGGAACATGTTTACTTTTAAAGATAAATCTCAAATAACGCGTTATACGCGGTAGAAGAAACTAAAATAGTATGATATTAAAGATTCTTACCTACTTATAAACACTGCTTAAAGTTAGTTACTGCTTAAAATGTTTTGCAAACTTTTCACTGATGTGAAAATTAAATGTCACGCGCTAAAACAAGACGGAGAACTTTAAGCAATGTTTAACTTTAAACAGGCTTTACGAGTAATGCCTAAAGTATGTCATATTTTAACACCAAGAAATTAAATTTTTTGGTCAAACGCATCCTTAGAAAATTGTGAAAAAATTGCTAATTTTTTTATTTTTTTTTTATTACGAGCCTGATATTAAGTATGTCTCAATGTTAGGAAAAATTGGGCAAAGTCCTTCGTTAAATTTCACTTAATTCTTACATATTAGGTACCTATTTAGTTTAGAATTAGATAAATAATTAATGTTTTAAAATTACATTGACGTCAATTTAATTTAATATAAATGTAATTAAAAAAACAACAAACACTTTTTTACTTTTTTTCGTCCAGTTTAAAAAAAAAATTAACTTTAAATAAAAACAAATACAATATCTATTCTATTCATTATGTTCCCTAACCTAAACTGTGAGTAACATGTTAACCCTCCGACGCACGCGGGGGTGCACGCGCCCACTATTAGCGTTATGGTCTTAATTATCATAATGTCTTCTTAGGGTTAGGGGATGTTGTGACATCTCCTGTCAGCGGGAGAATGATAGGTGCTTTTAGCCGACTATAAAAGGAGGGGGAAGTTCTGAGAAAGTAACGAATTTTTCTAGCACTTTACTAAACACTGATAGGTATTAATATTTATGAAAACTAACGTTATTTTGACACATTTTCTTTTACAAATACATGGACGTAAGATTAAGTCGGATTTGTAACGAAACAGCCTTCGTATCTCTCACAAAAATAACAAATAAAAATATTTATAACAGGTTGATTTTTGATAAATCATAGCAATGCTCTAGTGTTTTGCAAAGAATGCTCAGGATCGAACGCAGACTCTAAAAGTGATGCGAATAAAGGTTGATAATGTTAAACTATTATTTAAATAAGAAAATAAGATTAATTGTACTGATCTTGGTATATTTAGAATCCGTCTATCATTAATAGTTAAGTAAAAAATCAGTCAACCAATTCAAATCCGTAGAATGTTCCGCCGTTGTAAAATTGTATTATGTAGTATTTTGTTGAGCTAAAATTAGGGATTTTAAAGTATTTTAATATTAAATTAGGAATTGTTGAGTCACATAAATGCACATTAAGGCTTTCATTGGAACATTTAGGATTAAACTATCACGAATAATTAACACATGCCTGTTAGAAACATAAAATAATGCAATGGCAACATTCTAATTTTCTGGGTTTTTTTAGAATCCAAGGCATGGCAACAAATAAACTGCGTAGAAAAGAACGGTTCGATTACTTGATAAGAATTAAGTTCTAAAACAAAATAAATCTGCGTAGAACGGTTTTTGCAATAGCGACGTGTTTGGTTACTAGGAAGTAATTAAGATACGTTATTTTTCATACTTTAGTAATATTAGGTATTGAGCTTTAGCGAAGATCGGAAAATACATTATTATTATAATAAGGAATTGTTACGTCTTATTATTATAAACTAAAACCTTAAATCAACAATAAATAAGATAACACGGCAGGATGCTCAGAAGCAGGTACTCTAGCCAAAAAGGTATTCATTATAAAAGTTCAAATAAAGAAACATTCTTATTTAAAAATGAGTACATGGTTATTACAAAACAATAAATCAATTAGTTATCTCAATCGCAAATATCACATTAGTGGATAGATCTCAGACACAGGGAGAAAATGAATAAACGCGTCAATTATTAATACCTGGTTTGAAATCCAGAAACGTAAGGCGCGAGGTGGCGTGTTGGTCGAGCGTCCAATCATAGGGGAGCATTGGAGAATATGTGATTGTGATTGGTCGTCGACGGATGGTTAAGCAGAGCTTGGAACGAATGGGGACAGACAGCGTCGGGCGACTTTGGAAATCGGCCATGTTCTTGTTTTGTATTTTCGGTAGTTTTTTCAAAGTTTATGAATAGGTATTTAGGTGGGATTCAATAAGTACAGGTAGAAAAGAAGATAGGTAAGCGATGTTCCAGCCGTCGGGAGTTGCCAGATAAGGATTCTAAGATGGACTGCCGAACTTTTAAAAGGTTTGATGGAACTGCAACGTGGTAAGTATTGCGTCGAGTCGCCGTGTCGTAAGAGAACGCCGCACGGGGTGAGTGACCTTAGAATATCTTGAGGAGTTCTTGTGCGCATTTTAACTATGTGTACTTCCATATCAGTGAATACATTGTTTTAGAATTCAGGGATCATTTTAAAATAGTTTGAAAGTTAAATTCATAACGTAATGATGGGGGCCACTAAAGATGGAGGTTTGGTTATGGATATTGATCAATAGTTTTGATTTATGATCGTGTATTTTAAGCAAAGATCATAAACATCGTTGATGGTTGATCTTGGACTTCCTTTCGGTCCGACAACAAGGTAGTACCTATTAATATAGTACCACAATTTACTAGATTATTTAAAAGACGTCGTCGTAGCTTTATCAATTCAATTCAATTCATTTTAATCATACCGTAGGATGCTATTTACAACATTTGGTAAAGTCAACTTTGTACAATAATAAAACATGTCCTAATATTAGAAGAGTAATAAATCACGTCACAATAATTAAAAAATATAAAGGATAAAACATGTCACAATAAATATAGAGAATAAAACATGTCATAATAATAAAGGTAATAAAACATGTCACAGTAATAAATATATGGTACTTGTCTGCTATTATGTAAATACAAAAGAAGGAGCGCTTAGGACATAGTATTAGTCACTGACTGAAGATACTTGTGTCCTTTTGTGTTTTAGGATGTGTTTTCTTAAGGGCCTGTTCCTGTTCGACGGGGAGCTACTTTCCTGAGATTATTATAATCCAGTTATTTAATTGAATTTATTCCTTGTGCATGTGTGTTTGTTTAGCATCTTTTATTCGCATTTTGTGTTCTTTTTGGTGTTTGTTTTCAGGACGTATCGCGTTGTGTGTGTTAATTGTGTGAAATACTTAGAGCAGGATGACATGCTTAATAAACAATATTCTTGAATAAAATAAAATAAATTAGACTTGAACCAAATAAAGTGAAATTAGATTAAATTAAAATAAATTAAAATAAAATCAAATTAAATCAAATAAAATCGTACTAAATAAAATAAAATCAAATTAAATCAAATAAAATCGTACTAAATAAAATAAAATCGAATTAAATCAAATAAAGTGAAATTAGATTAAAATAAAATAAAATCAAATTAAACCAAATAAAATCGTACTAAATAAAATAAAATCGAATTAAATCAAATAAAGTGAAATTAGATTAAATTAAAATAAAATCAAATTAAATCAAATAAAATCGTACTAAATAAAATAAAATCGAATTAAATCAAATAAAGTGAAATTAGGTTAAATTAAAATAAAATTAAATTAAATCAAATAAAATCGTACTAAATAAAATAAAATAAAATTAGGTAAAATAAAATAAAATTAGATAAAATAAAATAAAATAAAATTAAATAAAATAAAATAAAATTAGGTAAAATAAAATAAAATTAGATAAAATAAAATAAAATTAGATAAAATAAAATAAAATTAGATAAAATAAAATAAAATAAAATTAGATAAAATAAAATAAAATTAGATTAAATTAAAATAAAATAAAAATAAAATAAAATAGGGTAATCAGGACCGGTGGTATTAAGTTCGTGTTAAGGGCCGGAGGTCTCGGGTTCGATTCCTGGTCCGACGGTTGTTGAGTAATGAGTTTGAGTACCTGTTCTGAGTCTGTTCGTTAGTTAGGATCTACTATAGCGTATACACGATTACGTTTATGTTAGGTCGCGGGTTCGATTCCCGACTGATATGTAATTAGAGTTTGGGCGTTAGTTAGAATCTACTTTAACGTATACACGATTACGATTATGTCAGGTCGCGGGTTCGACTCCCGACCAATATGTTATTAGAGTCTGGGCGTTAGTAGGATCTACTATAGCGTATACACGATTACGTTTATGTTAGATCGCGGGTTCGATTCCCGGCCGATGTGTTATTAGCAGAGTCTTAGTTAAGGTTAAGCTTAGTCAAGTCTTAATTTAAGTCTTGGTCAATTAAAGTAAATCGGACAGCCGATCAGATTGCCGAATCTATTATAGGATATACATGCTTACGATTAAAGTAAATCGGACAGCCGATCAGTTTGCCGAATCTATTATAAGATTCACATGCCTACAATTAAAGTAAATCGGACAGCCGACCAGTTTGCCATGTTAGCCATTCGAAGTTATACGAACTATCTCGAATGGTTGACAATAGTTGCTGTCAGATGAGCGGCCAACTATAGTTTGACGAGTAACTATTTAATATACGAATAAATGTAAAGTAGATCGGAAGTCTCTTTACTATTTTAATATTATTTACATAACGTGAATTCACGTGATGTTTGACTCACCAAGTCTTACATATTATAATATTTTGACTCACCAAGTCTTACATATTATATTTTGACTCACCAAGTCTTAAGTTTAATGGAACATAGGTTCTGAATCGACACGATGACATTTAAGTCAATTTACCTCTTCAATTCGAAGGTCAACGATGATCTTTCTTTACACACTACTTTTATCGAAGGTTTCTATGGAAAGATCCTTTTGCTGATAATTATCTGAGCTGTAACATGGAGCGATATCTCCGAGGTTACCCTTGACTCCAACGGGATGACAGGCACCTCTTATGTCTATGGTTTAGTAATTGTTGGTTGTCTTCGTAAGATACTAAAGGCTTCCACGGAAAGTACCTTACTATTAATTATCTAACCTAAGCATGGAACTATGTTTCCGAGGTTACCCTTGATTCCAACGGGATGACAGGCACCTCATTATGCCGATGGTTTCTTAATTATTAGTCTTCTTCATTTAGTCTACTGATAGAAAGTTCTATCTGAGACTGACGACTTGAGATGGTAACGGGAGAGTTACATTCATCTTTATCACACTATGTGTTAGACTTGGGTGTCTAATTAGATGCTTTTAGATAAAGGTTCCAGAGTATGTATTTACGCGCTAACTTCAGAATAAAACGATATTCTAGTTGGTTGTTCACTGCAGTCGCTATATTGCGTTAGGCAGTTAGGTGGTTAGGTAGGGTTCGAAAGGGATTGCATTCGTTCTTCCGGGACCAGATTCATTACCTTAAGGTAATGAGTAAGCTCTTTGAAGAATAAATGTGTGAAAGGTAAAAGATGAAGTATGTAATGACTGACAGACTGACTGACATTTGCCAAAAGATTATGTCCTCTTCTCTTAGCTTTTGGGTTGTTATAATATTCAAATATGTTGAATATGATAGTTGAATATGATAACGACGTTTAAGTCAGGCGCTCTAATGTTAGGAACACACAGAGGTGTGTATTTGTACACGTAAAAACGGAAGAGTGTATCCAGTCTGGGCCGAAACACATTGCTTACCGCGGTGGAGGGGCGGGGCCATAGCCAACAATTTATGTGTACAAATACATACAAACATAATACATAAAAACCATAAAATAAATAACAAAAAAATATTTGGTGTAAAATCTTAGTAAAGTCTTAGTAAAATATTGTTCTGAACTTATTAGGCTTGAAACTAGTCCAAAACTATAATTTAGAATATATTTCGTATCATATTTGATAATTATTTAAGTCAATTTTACATTAGGAATACTAAGAAAAATAGTTAAGGGTTAAAACCTAGCATACCCTTTATGAATAACCCTATATAACTTACGTAGTAGGAATCTTGTAGCTTAGAGTAAGTCAATTTGTTAGGAAATCTATTCAGGTAGCTCGGTTGCTCATACTTATTCGTAACTTAGGTTCTACGATCACAACGCAAGGTTTTCCCACTAGACAATCACTTGGCCAAAACAGTAGGTTAACGTTAGCAATCGGAAAATTTAAGTATAGCTAGTAATACATAGTTTGCATATAGGTAGATAGGATAGATATAAATAGTTAAGTAGATATGTTTTTAATAATAGGGTAGGGGTTTTTACAGATTCAGCGCTAGCCTGGACGCGGTCGAGAGCGTGTCTCACTTGTAATTATTCCTTGAAAAAGATCACGCAATGTGATTAAAATTATAGTGGTAGTATCCGACTCAATATTCTGCGAATAGTTCCGTGTATTTGTAACAAAATATATCAATAGCTATTATAGTGATCTATTTTGCATAAAAAAAAGACTACAAAAAAGTGCTCATTATAGGTGCTTTGTAATCAAACCATGTGAAATCTTCTTTCCTAATACATCCATCCCTTTTTTACCCATTTTGTGTACATTACAAAAAACTTATTTGTAAACGTGACCAAATGCATGAACTAATATGTTACAGTAACTGCTGTCAGTATTGTGAAGAGAATGTGATAGTGGCGCCCTCGCTCAGTTTCCCAAGTATGTTGGTCGCTCAGTACTTACAGCCCTCGTTTGTAAGTGAACCCGTGCCGATAATTACACTAAAAATGTTAAAAGAATCGCTTTCATAACAACGCGTAGTGCTGTTGAAGTTTACATTGTGTTGCTTTTAGTTTGTTTGTGTATGTTTCAGAATACAGTAAGAGATCTTTGTACAATATTAAATTAAATTATTTTTTTAAGGGATTGCTGTCTAGGCAACGAAGTTAAACTGGGCTGGCATAGAACACAAACAAACAAACTAAAGACTAAAGACAACATTCGACTGAGAGAAATCCTCGACAAAATAGAAAAAGGTCGAAAAGGTCTCTGACGTATAAGGGGAATCAAATTGGCGATTGTATTTTTTATATTTGTCCCACAAAAACTTGACTACATTTAATCTGATCTGCATGAAATGTTGCAAGCATGCAGTTACGAGTAATTACATTACAAGTTTTAGGTATGATTATGAGCAAAATCAATTAAAAGGTTGTCCGTGGAGATATTCATGTCACGAAGCCCAGCTCAAAGCCACTATCATATGTAACTCTATAATTATCTCTACGTTCAGCAAGCCCCGACATCGGACTAACCTACAAATGTTTTCCCCTACGTCACGCGCTATTAGCCTGTTAAATAGGATCTCCGAAGACACGGACATATTTTATTGTAACCTGGCAGAATTCACAAGAGCCGCTCACAGACTCTGTGAGAGGTGTGAATTGGTAGTTTAATTAATTTCTATTGTTTTATTATTATTGTTGTTTTTAGTTTATTTAATTTTTTATAAATTTTGTGTAATTTATTATTTATTGCATAGATATTTTATAAGGGTAGCACCGCCTTGGTACAACTGTAAAGGTGTTGTCAGAATATTTTGAATAAATAAATAAATAATAAATAAACTCTATAATTATGGGCGCAACTGTTGTAAAGTCCATACTGCCATACCCGTACGTACCACAATAAAGTACATTATTAAAGCACCGCACAGTGGCGCTCAAAAGTGAAGAGCTACGGCTACACGGTGAGAGCCGTATCAATGAGGCACGCGCGGGACATGCTCCCGGGCAGAGCTGGCTATCTGTAACGGTAGACATGGCGGGGTTTTGGGTATTTGGTACCTATTTGGGTTTTGTGTATTTCGGTATTGCGTTATTGGGTAAAATAGATGTAGTAGGTACATATTGATAAAACAAAAAGTTTTGTAAGTAGAATAAATTTTATTCAGAAAGAAAGCACTGAAGTCAGTAGCACCTAAATGTGAACAGCTAAGGCTACACTGTGAGAGCCGTAGTGTTTGGTGATTGGTTAATTCCAAATTAATTCTTGGCAGACTGATCGGATCTGGCCATCTGGCGGGTAATCGCACTGTCTAAAATGAGATGGAAATGACCCATACATTGGTAGGTCAGGATTCAGCATAGGCGGATGAAAAAAGGGTAATAATTTTGTAAAATTCATGGGTCGAACCGAACATGAATGAGATTAGCACTGGACCGGGATGAGTGGCGTTTAAAAAGCGAGGTCTATGCTCAGAAAATTACGGGATATAAATGAATAAATTGATAAATGAGAGAATGAGTGTTCATCATTGCATACCGTTAGTATCAAGCAGGATGGCGGTCAAACATAACCTCATCACAAAAATTCATTGTTAAAAATTTTGCTTCTTAATCAGTGCGTATCTCTTTGAATACTGGCTTAAGATAGAAAACTATTCCAAATATTTAATCCTATAATTAAATAAAAAAAGTATGCCAGTTCTAACCCTTCGACAGGCACGGCCACGTGAGGTCCGTTTCGCACGGCGCGGGCGCGGGGCATATTCCGTCGTTTTATTTAATTAAACGCGTAATGGGTGACGCGTGCCCCCACTCGGGGCGCAGGGTTAACGACGCTGTGTTGTCGATTTGTGGGAGATATGGTGATTTCATTACAGGATGTCGTTATTTTATGGGAAAAAGCTACACTGAGAAAAATGTCCATCTAAATTCCGCTAAAAGAATGATGAATTCACTTCACACAATTCATCAAAATTCCGATGAATTCACCTAAAGTACGGAGCATAGGTACTGATGTTACCAAAAAGTTCGATGATTAGCACGTTTTTACGGTGACAACTATATATCTTACAGTACGTACCTACATCGTACTTTTTGGTGATATTCGTATGCTCTGTACTTTAGGTGAATTCATCGGAATTTAGATGGCCATTTTTCTCAGTGTATAGTCACATTTTATTTGCCAACCATCCATGCGTCATCGTAGACCGCATCATTGCTTACCATCAGGCGACAAGGAGCCAAATTCAATACAATTTTTATGTTCAAATTTAAGAGTTTAAGTATCTATCTTTTTTTTCTTTTTTTTTCTCTTTTCTTTTTCTTTTTTTTTCTCTTTTCTTTTTCTTTTTTTTGTTTCGATTTTAAGTACCTATCGAAAATGTCCTAAATGTCCTGTTGAAAAAAGATGATACGGTGTGCCTTTGCTCGACTTGGCGGAGGTACTTCCGTGCCTCTATGTACTTTTTTCCACCATCTTTTGTGCGATATCAAAATATCACAACAAAAATATTAATAATTTCCAAGAAAAACCATTTTAAAGACGATCTATCACGTAGCTAACGCGACATCCAAAATGGAATCGAAATGGAGCTCAATACCAACTTATTTCTAGAGACGACTAAAAGATGGAACTAAAATTTTCGATGTAAAGCTCCGAATTTTGTAAAGAAAACCCGATGGTGGCTCCCTCGTCGACCACGACACGTAAGTTGGCAGAATTGTGAATATAAACAGAAACACGAAAATCCCATCACGTGACTGTGTCTGTCAACGTACGAAAATACGGATTACGATTTTTATTCTTTATACAAAGAGGTTTCATTGTTTAAAATACGTACGTCAAGAAATAAATAGGTATCCGATGCTTATATCTAGCATTTGTATATACAGGGTTATTCATAAATGGTATGCTAAGCCGAAAAGGGCTCATAGTAAAAGTCAATGTCAAAGAAAAATGTCAATGAGACTCGACAAAATGTATGGAACAGCTGATTTTTTTTTCACGAATTTCGGGTCGGTCCCATAGTAAAAGTTGTTCATACTGATGAGTACTATGAGCTCTTTTCGGCTTAGCATACCCTTTATGAATAACCCTGTATCTAGAGTAAATCGGTTTCTTCTAGGCGCGCGTGCTGCATCGTAGACCGCATCATTGCTTACCATCAGGCGAGATGGCGGTCAAACGCAAGCCTATCATAGAATAATAAAATAAACTATCTAAAACATTCATATTATTATAATCCAAAGACAAAGTCTTTAGTTTTTCTTAACTTTCGTTCTCTTTTATTTAGTACACTCGATTTTTTTGGCTCTTTCAGGCAAGGATCATTAATTTTTTTTTTTTTTTTTTTTAATGTAATTGAGTGACGAGACGAGCAAATCGCTCGCCTGATGTTAAACGTCACGTTTGCCCATAACAGGTCTTCGCTACCCAGAATTTCGAACTCGCAGAATTCAAAACCCTGCTGGCACAGCACTGCGCTCGTCACCCTGAGATATAAGTTGTTTAATCTCCCATTTGCCCTGTAATTTCACTGGAAACAATGCCCTTCCGACCGCAACACAGTAATGTTTGCACATTACTGCTTGGCGGTGGAATAACTGGCAAAGGTGTGGTACTTCCCCAGGCGGGCTCTGCAAAAGAGCCCTACCACTACAAAAATAATTAATTAATCATTAAGTAGCATTAAAAAAAACAGATAAAATATAGAATATAAAAGGCTAGTAAGTGCCACAAGGTGTCCTTATCGCTACGAACAATATCTACCAGTCTACCATGAAGAGTCGAAGATCGTTTATTTTTGACGGGATTATTATTATCACTTCACAAAGTATGATAGTAGTAAATCTTATTTTTTAAACAAATCGAAAGGTTAAATCTTTTTAAGCGCACTTAAGGGTTAACCTGTCTGAAGCTAGACTGCTCCGTAAGTTTTAACACAACCTTAATTACTCTAACTTTTTAAAACTGTTGCTAAGTGCAAAGTTCGCAACCGGGCGTATTCAACCTCTTTTGTGAAATTATGAAAGAAATAGGTATTATACGCTAAACTTTGGTCTATGGTTTTGCGGGTGATTTTCTGAATAATTTTCTGATGAATTACTGTATTTTGTTAGAATATCGCATTAGTATATACAGGTATACCAAATTTCAGCTCAATCGGACATCGGAGAGTGGTTCAAAATTCAGTTGCGAGATTTGACGCGAACATCCATAAAAATACATACTTACGTACAAATATTTGGCGAGATGCACCCAAAACCATACAATACAGGGTCATACAGAAAGGGTAGGCTTAGCCGAAAAGGGCTTATGGTACCTACTCATTATTATGAACAACTTTTATTACGAGACCAACGCGGAATTCGCGAAAACAAAATCAGCTGTTCCATATCATAATGTCAATGACACTCGACAAAATGTATTAAACAGCTATGTTTTTGCGAATTCCGAATTACGCCATAGTAAAAGTTGTTCAAAATGACTGCTATAAAGCCTTTTCGACTTAGCATACCCTTTCTGTATAACCCTATGTAGCTAATTAGCGTAACAACCTATTTACAAAAAGCAATTCATAAAATAAATCACAAAATTAGTTCTTTGACACAACCCTTTCGTAAATTTTCCGTTAACGTCCTGGCTGAATGTACATCCCTTCCTTAGCCGCAGGCCGAGCGCGGGAAGGCAGCTAATTATTTCCCGCGCTTTCCACATTTCCCGCCATCCGTTTCCGAGCCCAATCGACGCGGTTTCGAGACTCTGCATTTGAATTTCGAATTGGAAAATCTAACTTTTGGATTACAGAATTTGAATATTCTCGAGTTTTTTTAGTAAGAAGTATTTATGGATGGTTGATTAAATAAATAAAATAATAAAACTGTTTATTTAAATGATTACTTATTAAACTTTGTAAATTAATAAAATTTCAATTACTAACTTGATCGATGATTACTATAGACCTAAAAAACAAAACAAGAACAAATAAGACAAGCCAAATAAAACCGTTGTTTCAACGGCTGAACCGATTTTGATAAAACATGTCTCAGAACCACCGATAAAAAACCAATTTTCAAATTCAAAAGAGGGCGCCATAGACAAACACACACTTTTTTATCTCCCTTTTTTTAGATACTCGGTAAATGTCTGCATTTTTTTTTTGTAATTTTTAATTTAAAATTATTTGAACTTTCTGAAATGTAAACTAAAAAGCTGATATTCTGAGATAAAGATTTTTTATTTTCTTTTTGCTCAACTTAACAAGCCAATCAAAAATATAAAACAAGAAATTGTAAACTAAGATGCTTCCGAAGCTGATGTTTTGCGCGATTTCAAAGTCGGCCCCATAGTAAAAGTTGTTCATAATGATAGGTAACTACTACGAGCCCTTTTCAGCGTAGCATACCCTTTCCTTATAACCCTGTAGATTAGTTTTCGTCACGTCAAATATTTTTCTGTCGGAATTCTTTATTAATTTTTAAAATAACAAATACTAAATAATTCTTATTTTATCTTTTCTTTTTCTTTCTTACACTATCTTTTCTCTTCTTTTTTTCACAGATTACTTATTTTTTTTAAAACCGACTTTTAACAGGAGATGGAGAGATCTAAAAAAGATCTGCAAATACCTTATAAATAGATCTTTTTTATATTTGAATTGTTGAATAAGGATGCTCGTCAAGAGATCCATGCCAAAAACTTTCAATTAATTATCAAACATTACTATGTTGATTGTCTATCTTATATATATGTATACAACATTTCACAAGGAGAAATGTCCTGAGACTGGTCGATCTGATGAAAATCGTGACGATTGATCGCATCAAAAATGCCGCTCATACACGAAACGAGTGGTCGTAACGATCGATCATTAATTTACTTCTTTGAAGCTGAAGGATAAGGACGTGAATAATTAATTAAATACGTGCCCCATAAAATGGAAAATTAACTTCTTTTCCTTACCTATGTGGCGTTAGCGTTGATTCGGATTCAAAAGAAAAAAAGAAAGCCTAGAAAAATGTGAGTTAAGAAATGGCTATTAAAGCGAAAATATAAAAATCGTTACGATATTCATGATTGCAGGGGTTTTTGTTGCGATTTCCGACATCGTCTTCGAATAAGTAAATCGTTAACGATCTTAACATACACCATCGATTCATCGTTTCGATCGTTTTGATGCGACGGATCGTACAGATAAATCTTACCGTGTTTGGGGCCCTTAAAACCGTACGAAAACAATCATCGCGTGTTAACACTATACACGTGGCGTCATCTATCGGAACTTTATGGAACTAAAACGGGAACTTAGCACTTTTGGAACATGTACAGAGTTATCCGCAAGGGGAGCTACTGTTGCATTCATCATCATCATCATCGTCAGCCTGTATCGACCCACTGCTGGGTATAGGCCTCCTCTCCTTTGCGCCATTCTTCCCTGTGTCGGGCCAATCTCATCCACGGATGACCCGCGATGGGTCTGATGTCGTCGACCCATCGGGCTGATGGTCTGCCAACGGAACGTTTGTCCGCAATCGGTAGCCACTCCGTCAGGGCTCTACTCCACCTGCCATCACCACGCCTAGCCACGTGTCCTGCCCAGCGCCACTTTAATCGCATAATACGGTGTCCGACATCTGAGACTTTTGTCCTGCGTCGGATTTCCGTATTACGGACTTTATCTCTCAAGTTAATGCCTAACATGGCACGCTCCATTGCCCTTTGTGCGACTCTAATTTTGTGCACAGCCTCTTTGGTTAGCGTCCATGTTTCGGCACCGTAAGTCATTGTGGGCAGGACACACTGGTTGTAAAGCTTGGTTTTCAGGCATTGCGGTATTTTTCGAGCCCTGAGTACGTCTTCAAGTTTACCGAAAGCGGCCCAACCGAGTTGTATGCGGCGCGAGATCTCCTTTTTGCGAAGCTCTGGGTCAAAAGACAAACAGTGTCCAAGATAAATGTAATGGTCGACCAGCTTTAACGGCTCTCCACCAACGGTGATTGATGTCAACGAAATACCTGTTAGGCTGGTCATCACTTTCGTCTTGGACCTATTCATCTTCAGACCGACTTTAAGAGATGCATCGTATAGGTCTTGTATCATATTTTGGAGATCTTGCATGTTCTCACTGAACAAGATTAGGTCGTCAGCAAAGCGGAGATGCGACAGGCGGACACCATTGATGTTCAGACCTTTTTCGTCCCAATCAAGCGTTTTCATTACGTCTTCTACGACCGAAGTGAAAAGCTTGGGTGATATGTTGTCCCCCTGTCGCACACCTCGCCTTATAGGAATGTTATTGGTGAGTGTATGTACTCGAACCTGCATAGTCGCTGACTTGTACAAGTCCCGAAGGACATCCACGTAACGTGAATCAATCTGACAGCGATGAAGAGAATGAAACACGGCCCAGTGCTCGACGCTATCAAAAGCTTTTTCGTAATCAACGAAAGCGAAACACAGGGGCCGGTTATATTCGGCGCATTTCTCCATCAGCTGTTTCACGGTGTGGATGTGATCGATAGTAGAGTATCCGCTTCGGAAACCTGCCTGTTCTATTGGTTGGTACTCGTCGAGCTTGTATGCAAGTCTACGGCTTAGCACTTTGGCAAAGAGTTTATATGTTTGGGAGAGGAGGCTAATGGGTCGATAATTGCCTAGATTTGAGCTGTCTCCTTTTTTGTGGAGAATGGTTACAATTGCATTTTTCCATGCTTCAGGTGTATGGCTGTTTTGTAGCACTTTATTAAAGAGCTCTACCAGAATCTGCAAGACTGCTTCTCCACCTGCCCGTAAAAGCTCCACTGAAATTCCGTCCTCGCCTGGTGACTTTTCGTTCTTCATATGTGCTAGAGCCCATTCCACCTCATGAGGCAGAATAGCTGGTAGAGGTTCTTCGTTTTTATTTTCGACGGGTCGTAATGTAGGGTCGTCATTTAGTGTGCTACTGGGTTCTGGTGTCGATATGCTGTAGAGATCCCCGTAAAACTCTTCAATTATGTTAAGAATTTTCTCGCGATTTGTAGTTTTGTTGCCTTGATTGTCTGTAAGAGTTCTAATTTGTGGAGTTCCTGAATTTATTTTTTTCCGAAAAACTTTGGGTCCTCTATTATCTTCTATAGTTTTTAAAATCACTTGTGTATTAAAGGATCTCATATCTCTTTTAACAGCTTTGTGTATTTTTTTGTTTTGTTTTTCTAAAAGTCTTTGGTCTATTGTCGTGTTTTGTGCTAGTAATCTTCTATGGTTCATTAGTTCCAATGTTTCAGGTGTCAGTTTAGATTTCTTTTTGCGAGTGCTGCCGATGTGTTTATTTGCTGTTTCTAACAATGTTCTACACAGTTTTTTATTGAGACTGTCAGCGTCCAAGTTCAATTCTTCCAAGCCTTCAAATTTGTTCTTTAAATCTAGCTGAAATTCTTCTTGTAGTAGTGCAATTTCTTGCCTATCATGTCTTCTTGGGGTCTTAATCATTCTCTCTCTTTCTTTGGAAAAATTGAACCCTAACGCTGCACTCACTAATCTGTGGTCGCTACCGGTTTTAAACTTTTTTAGGATGGTCACATCTGTAACTATGTGTTTGTGGGATGATATGATATAGTCAATTTCGTTTTTAGTGACTCCATCAGGACTCGCCCAGGTCCATTTTCTAGATGGTCTTTTTTTGAAGAATGTGTTCATGGCATAAAAGCCATTCTTTTCAAGAAAATTTACCAAGGTTTGACCTCTAGAGTTTCGGTTGCCTAAGCCGTAATTGCCAACTGATTTTTCTCTGTCAAGCTGAGTGCCTATTTTTGCGTTAAAATCGCCTATTATAGTGGTGTAATGACTTTTTTGGTATGTTAGTGCTGATGCAATGTCTTCATAGAATTGTTCTACCTCCGGTTCTGAACCTTTTTTCGTAGTAGGCGCATACACTTGGATAACTTTAAGAGTGTATCGTTTGTTCAGTTTGATTACAACTAAACAGACTCTGGTGGAAATACTCTTGAATTCCAGGATATCTGGCGCTATCCGTTTATTAATAAGAAATCCAACTCCGCCGTATGATGAGTCGTCGTTTCCTCGGTAGTAGAACAAGTGGCCGGATGATGACAAGTTAATGAGTTCTTCACCTTTTCTTCGAACCTCAGACAATCCTATAACATCCCAATTGATGTAGTTAGTCTCATGTTCCAGTCCATAAAGCCTCGCGTCCGTTCGTAGCGTCCTGGCGTTAAAACACGCCAGGTTCAGAGTCGTCGTTTGGTGGCCGGATCGTACCCAGGGATTCTTCGCACCCTCTGCCCCACCGTTTCCCCGACCGCCACCTTGGCCAGGACTAGCGGGGCCGCTGGGGACTGAGGGCCGTTTATTATTGGCTTCGTTCATAAGGGGAGGGTTGTTAGCCGTAAAACGCCACGCTGGCTAGTGCATCTTGGCGAGTCTTCCTGACACGTTAGCCTTCAGTGTACAAAATCATTTTTTTTTTTTAATTTAGGTTTTGTACACTGAAGTTACCGGGGGCACCACGGGGAGGTGTGTACTCGGAATTGAGATCACTAAATATATACAGCTTATAGGACAATTATAAATATTGCCAAACATTCCATATATCGTTAGTGATCCCCTTCGCCACCCTGTTGCATTATTTGACAAATAATATTTTTGATAATTATTTAATTCAAACGTAGATGAAAAAAATAAAAAAAATAAAATGATAAACTCCAGGGTTTCAAAGAAAGGATATGCCAAGCTGTAATGGGCTTTTAGTAATTAAAAAACAAAACACACACACTTTTACACTTTTTTTTTTACTTTTTTAACACTTTTTACTATGGGAACAAAACGGAATTTGCGAAAAGAAAATAGCTTTTCCATACATTTATTTGAAAGTCATTGACATTTTTCTATGGAACCGCTGATTTTTTTTCACGAATTCCGGGTTGGTCTCATAGTAAAAGTTGTTCATAATTATGAATAACTCAACGAGTCTCTTTCGGCTTAGCCTTGCCTCTTGGCTTATAACTCTGTTTGAGTGTTTGAATGTGTATTACCTGCCACGTATCTCCGTAACTACTAAACCAATTTTGATAAAATTTGACATGGGGATACTTTTCATCTTTTTTTTTCACGGGTGAAGTCACGGGGCGCACCTAGTTACATTAGAAGGGCCATACTTTTAAAGCCTGCTTAAAGTTAGTCATTGCTTTAAATATTCTGACAACTTCTCGTTGACGTGAAATGTGCAATGATTAACTTTAACAATCGCTTAACTTTAAAGCAACGTTTAACTTTAAACATCGATGAACTTTAAAGCAAAGTTTAACTTTAAGTATTGACTAACTTTTAGCAATGTTTAACTTTAAGCGATAACTAACTTTAAACATTATTTAACTTTAAGCATTGATTAACTTTAAGAAATGATTAACTTTAAGCATTGATTAACTTTAAGCATTGATTAACTTTAAGCAATGATTAACTTAAAGCAAGCTTCATAAGTAAGGCCCTCTATGAGTAGCAAGCAGTCTTCGTGAACGGAAACTTGCAACGACAGCAAGTACAAACGAGAAGTCAGAGCTCGAACAGAAGTGTGTGATTAAAGCTTGCTTTGAGAACTCGTTGCAAGTCTGTGATTGCTTTTCGTTTTGTTTATGAGTAAACGATTCAGCTATACAGTAGGACTAGCATAAATTCTGACGTAATACAGGGTTATACAAAAGGGTATGCTAAGCCGAAAAGGAGCTAAGAGTATGAACAACTTTTACAGTGGAAGCAAAAATCTATATATATATATATCTATATATATAAAAATGAAACCCGTTTTCCTTGGTCACGGCATCACGCGTGAACGGCTGGACCGATTTCACTAATTCTTTTTTTGTAGTGTTAATTACTGTCAAGAGAAGGTTCTTATGAAATAAAAAATTAAAGAAGTTGACCGGAACATTAGAAAATTGAGACTATTTAAATTCAATTTTCATAGTTAAGACAGGACAACGTCTGTCGGGTCGGCTAGTATGTCTATAAAAATGAAACCCGTTTTCCTTGGTCACGGCCTCACGCGTGAATGGCTGGACCGATTTCACTAATTCTTTTTTTGTTGTATTTGTTATTATTAGGAGAAGGTTCTTACGGAAAAAAATAGTAAGAAAATCTCTCAGAAATATTGAAAAACCCTAAAAACAGCCCTTTTATTTTTCCCATACAAACGTTTTCTAACTAAAACGAGCTTTATTGCTATTGTATAAAGTTCATATTGAATTGCAAGCACTCACTGTTGTTTAAGCAATGTAGGTATGTTCCTAACGTCCAAGAGTCAATTTGCACTTTATTACCTCTGTAGAAAGTTCAAATTCAATCATATCTATCAAAACAGTGTGCGTTTTATACTGATAATTTTTACTATAAATTGACAAGTTAGCATCAACAAACTACGGTTGCTATAGTTACGCAATAGCATGAGAATAGAGGTTATAACAAAGAGTTCCTATAATTATTCTCAACACCTTTGGTCACGCCATCACGCGTGAACGACTGGACCGATTTCAATTTACTCTACGTTTATCCCAAAGTCTACCCGTTCGCAATAAAAACAGCTGTCTCATAGAAAAATGTCAGTGAAACTCGACAAAATGTATGGAACAGTTGTTTTATTTTTCGTGAATTCCGGGTTGGTCCCATAGTAAAAGTTGTTCTTAGTGATGATACTATGAGCCCTTTTCGGCTTAGCATACCCTTTTGTACAACCCTGTATTCTATGACAGAAATGTGAATCACATACATTGTCCTAGCTTCCTATAGCGTTTTGATTATAAAATTACAAGTCAGCTACGGCAAGTTGACTAGAGGCTTGAAAAAAAAGAATCATCAAAATCGATTCACCCAGTCAAAAGTTATGAGTACTTATGAGGTAACAAACATAAAAAAACATACATTCGAATTGAGAACCTCCTCCTTTTTTGAAGTAGGTTAAAAAAGGATATTAATTTAAAACATTAAAAAATGATTATACCAAAAAGCTTTACTTAAGTCTTTAGGACTAAATTAAGGCAAAACTCTCTAACTTACTCCGAATCCCCTAATTATCTCCCTAAAGATATATGAAAGTTGGCTTTAAACTTTATTACAGTAGGTAACACACACACACTTCACACACACACACACACACACACACACACACACACACACCGGTGTGTTTGTAATTAGCAAGTCTCTCTCTTGTAACAACTTTATTTATTTCGCGGAGTCGCCTTCATTTAAGAGATTTTCGTGTGTAGTAGGATCGAGCGGATTTAGTACTTTAAATAATAAGTTAATTTAAAAAAGAAGGTTTTATTGCATTGTCATCGGAGTTAAACACGTACACCAAATTTCAGCTCAATGGAATATCGGGAATATCGTTCAAAATTGAGTTGCATATTCCACCCGAACAAATATAGTTACTTAAGTACATAATATGTTACATTGCAAGTTACATAAAAGCTGTAATGCTAAATCATTATGAACAACTAGCATTAATTAGTTGGAAGTAGGATCCGCTTATGCTAATTGCAAATGACCTTGCCCGCGAAGCTTTTTACAATTTTTATACAAACATTTCACCCCCTTTGAAGGTTGTATATCCCAAACTTCTTTCTTAGTGGTTATTTATTTATTTAATAATCGAAGTAACAATGCTATGAGCACTTACAATTACCTATAAAATACAATACAAATTATCTCCATAATACAAAGTAAACACACTCCAAATTTCATGTTTCTAAGGCCAGCTTCAAAGACTGTTCGTTGATATTCTCAGTAACGTAATGCGTTTTACAATGCATAGAAAAAGATCAAGTAAATCCAAGTATCAAACCCTGCTAGTCGCCCTCTAAGAGTTTATTCATGCTCTTTACAAAATATCTCAAAGGTGTAGCCAAATTACAATATGCGGTATCATTACGGGCAAAAGTGCTTCGTGAGTTTTGGGTTATTTTCACTATACAGAACAGGCTATTTGACTAATTATGAAAAATAATTTTAAATAATTGTTTATGACGCAATTCATACTACGTTGATATTTCGGAGATATTTACACTTTTAATAATAAAAAATCAATTTCGGAGTTTGAGTTTTCAAAAACATACCCAAAACGCTGTTTCCGTAATGGCGCTTGACATATGGCAGCCATGACGTCACTAGCATGTAAACAGTCAGTAACCTTCGTTTATTTGAAGTGAATTTCATTATTTTTCTAAAAGTTTCCCCTTTAATATGGTATATAAATGGTGTGCAGTGCCACAATGTACAAATACGAGTATAAAAAGGCCAGACAAAGTGTTTATTTCCGTTCCAAAGGACCCCAAAAGACGAAAAATGTGGTTAAAATTATCTCGAAAAGATCTAGACTGCATTGGATCAGACACAAATATTTTTATGTGTGAAGATCACTTTAATGTAAGTAATATTTAACTTTAGGTAGATGCTACTAAATGTCGTAGTTAAAATATTTGATTTCATAGCACAAAATAACAGTATTCAACAACATAACCTAAAATTAGGTTTTACGTTATTTCAGAAAATTACTCGTTTGTAAATAAGTAAATTATTAATAGGTGGTAGTTACACAGCTGTTTTTACATTTTTGAATTCCGCAGCTTAATAATCAGCGTTATTCCTAAAGAAAAGTGCAACCATAAATGCGTCTATATTAGGAAGGTTGCGGTTGTCGGCTTTCACAAAACTCGGCTCCATTTTGAGATTCGTATATAGTACACTTACTAGGTATATAAAATAAATCTAAAAATATTAGAAAATTGCTGGAAATATCACTAAAATCAAATAAAACACTCAAGAAAACTCAAAACGCTAATGTCAAGGAAACTGTTTACATGCTAATGACGTCATCGGAGTTGGAACCAATCACGGACCGTTCACGTCCCGGGTGGAATTTCATAAATTATTACATTTTCTAATGTTTATTAAGCAAAATATAGACATATTTTACATCAAACTAAAGTTAAATATATATTTTTTTGCTGTTATCTTTTAGGATGACCACAATTTGTCGCGTATTTTCAATGTTGTCAAATAGCCTACTAGGAAAAATGCTTTTCAACACGAATAAGTCCGCGTTTGACCACCAACTCGCCTGATGGTAAGCGACGATGTGGTCGAAGATGAAGCACGCGGACTTAGAAGATACCTATTCACTCCGACCTTGTAAAGCCCAGGATTCTATCTCTCAGAACGAATCCAATGAATATCCACGGTGTGTGGGTAGTATGGCGTCTTTCTACTTGGCCTATAGTGGAAAAGGATTGGTCCTTTTCTTAAGGTCTGAAACACATTCTCCGAAACGAATCCTATAAAATAAATAAGTTCGTTTTAAGCTTTACATATTGTAGTTTGACAATTTAATAATATATTTGTATATATGTATTTTTTTATTAAATCTGGAATAGACCTTTCATTTCACATAAAATCACCGGCATGGGGATGGAAAGAAAAGACTAATATTAATTTATAAAAATTGTCCATTACTTTTATAATCATTGCTTTCCAAACTGGGTGTGAGAAACCCAAATCTTGAAAAGTAAAGTAAAGTAAATTAAAAATTTATTGCACAAAACTGTGTACAATGGCGGAATAAATTATGTTAAGTCTCAAAAGTCTATCCTAGCGGACATACAATGTAGTCATTGTTTTCAGACATCACTCAGACATCAGTATTTTCAAAAAATAGTCAAAATAATAGGAAGTCAGTGCCTTCTTCTGGTTTAATTTAGTAAGGTAGGTACATTTTACTTTACATCATTCTCATTTTTCATTTTATGTCATTTAATTTGGCCACGGCCTGGATCATATACCTCGATCCTTTGTAGTCGGTAAAACGTTGAGTCCCCGAGTGTCTCGTAGTCTCGTAGTCCCGTAGTCCCGAATAAGCAGTCCCGCTAAGACGTCAGACTCGGGCGTTGCTTAACATTTAAATGTTGAATCATACTTCGGATCGCGGGCCGCGGGGCGCGCTGTGGATACGACCTTGCCTCATTTGCGCGAAAACTCTTTGGTCCATTTTTAATTGACTTCAAAAAGGAGGCGGTTTTCAAAGCGACTGTGTGTTTTCTTTTATACCTAACGGTTTTTCATACCTATAAAAGAAAAATAGTCACTGACACCACTAATAGAGTTAACAATTAGTTATTAAAAAGTAATATTGAATCCATAATAATAAATAAATTTCACAACCAAGGACCACTAATAATTCTCTTTAAAAAAAAATGACGTGACAAACACTCCGACTTGACTGTTTTATTTTTAATAATTCGACTGTTTAAACCTTTACTTATTTATAATTAAAATCACAATTCGCCTACAAAAATAAATTAAATAATCCCAGCCATATCCATACTGGCCTACCCCCGCCCGACCACCCCAAAAGTGTCCTCAAGAAAGTAAACACAAGTAACCGGGAGAGCAAGGAGCCGCTAATCAGCCGGAGTGTAATCACTCTAATCACGATTAATGCGGCCCCCATGTCCGAGGCCGGTTTACATTTCGAATGAGTTTGAATTTCGAATCTTTTGGATGAATGTTATCGTTTTCTTTGGTGTCTTTGTTTTTAATTTCTGTAGAAATTGTGGGATCACTATCACTATCACGATTAATGCGGCCCAGATGTCCGAGGGCGGTTAAAATTTCGAATGAATTTGAAATGGAATCTTACGTTTGGATTTAGCTGAATGTTACCGTTGTCTTTGGTGTCTTGTTTTTAATTTTTGTAGGATTCGTTACGACTTATAGCATAAACAGACGCTCCGATTCGGTTGGTGCCAGCCATATTGGAACCGACATAGCAACCATTCCAACATTGCTACAGATTGTCCGACGGTTGGCCTTCCAGCCGTCAGTTGACTTTGCTATCATTGTTGCTACAGCACCGCTACAAAAGGAACCAAGGAAAAAACGAAGAGAATGGGCTAAATTCTACTATAGAAATAGAGAATATTACAGTCATATGCGGCTCCTTAAGGAATTGGATGATGAAGATTTCCGAACATATCTTCGAATGATTGGTAATTGGTTGATAATTGGTTTTCTAAAAGTCGCCAGATTTGTCGCTAAACAATTTTTGTCGTCAAAACTTTATTTTAGTCGCTAAGACTTGAGCAAAAGTCGCCAGTTCTAGCGTCTAAGTCGCTAAATTGGCAACACTGGTCGGAACAAAGCTTCCAAACGTTCCAATTTGGTTGGACTGGATAGGAATTTGGTTTGGTCGGATCGCCGGCGCATCCGACCACGTCCAACCAATATTAATAATAATTATGTCGTACCGACCGCTCTCTTCACTTTCCGATTTGGTCGTGGTCGGATGGTTGGCACCAACCGAATCGGAGCGTCTGTTTATGCTTTTAAAGCATAAACAGACGCTCCGATTCGGTATTCCAAATTGGAACGTTTGGAAGCTTTGTTCCGACCAGTGTTGCCAATTTAGCGACTTAGACGCTAGAACTGGCGACATTTGCTCAAGTCTTAGCGACTAAAATAAAGTTTTGACGACAAAAATTGTTTAGCGACAAATCTGGCGACTTTTAGAAAACCAATTATCAACCAATTACCAATCATTCGAAGATATGTTCGGAAATCTTCATCATCCAATTCCTTAAGGAGCCGCATATGACTGTAATATTCTCTATTTCTATAGTAGAATTTAGCCCATTCTCTTCGTTTTTTCCTTGGTTCCTTTTGTAGCGGTGCTGTAGCAACAATGATAGCAAAGTCAACTGACGGCTGGAAGGCCAACCGTCGGACAATCTGTAGCAATGTTGGAATGGTTGCTATGTCGGTTCCAATATGGCTGGCACCAACCGAATCGGAGCGTCTGTTTATGCTATTACGATTAATGCGGTTCCAATGTCCGAGGGTCCTTTAAATTTTCAATAATTTTGAATTTGGAATCGTACGTTTGGATTTCGAATCAATGTTATCGATTGTTACGTTATGTTTTGTTTTTAATTTGCGTATAACTTCACAATTTTGGTTCTGCAAGTACATTTAAACAAAATATAGGTATTATTTAGAGTTTGAGCATTAAAACTTCTAGATTTATTTGCAAACTGAAATAGTTAAGAATAAGTGTTACGTTAATTATCTCTATTTATTGATTTCGTCAGTAAGAAGCGCGGTACATAGCCCCGCAGAGTTTTGAACTGTTGAGTTCAAAGTTGTGTTGCACTAATTTTATATGCAAGCTTGATGATTATACTTCTTGCAAAGGACTTCGCCGTCTTGTCACTCAGTTACTTTGAATACCAAAAAGAGTTAGAAAAAAGAGTTAGAGGATTACCTAGTACTTAGGTAAATGGGCTCAAATCAAGTAGAAAGGCAGATACCTATAGTCCCGGCTTTGGTAGCCAATGTCCTACCAAATACGGTCAGACTCGTAGCCTTGTCAGTATTTTTACATAGGTACTTATTGGTCAAGTAAAATTAGGATCTGGATTAAAAGTCATGTAAAGTAAAGTTAAATTTTATCAAGGTTTTTTTACCACATTTTATGTAATAGGTACATTCCTTCTAAACTACTACATAAAAACGTGAAACAAAAAAAGGGGTAAAGTCTCAGTTGACTCTCGATCTAAAATATAAATAGAAACAACCCCACTGACATTTAAAGGTAAGAAATAGTACAAAGGAAACAAGAAGGATCATTTCCGCAAATCCATCTCGATAGTCTCTCGGAAATATAACGAAATCTCCCGGTTTCATCCACGTACTTACGAAGCCAAATACTGAAAACGAAAAAGGGCGACCTGTCACAAAATGGCGCGCTATTACCTTGGCTAATAAAAATTCAGCGCGCGAAAATCCTCGCGCCCTCATTGGCTGGCGCGCCCTCGAGTCGCTCTCCCATTGGTCGGTTTGTTCATTTCATTTTCAAATTAACTTTCGCTGTCACCGCGTTTCCCAGTTAGCTCAGAATTTATTTATTTCATTTCCCAGTTTATTACGCGTTGTGGTTGTGATGTGTAAATGGAATCTGTGAGAGGAATAATTTTAGGAGTGTTTTTCCATTACGCGTTGTATTGTTTTAGTATTGTCTGTGGTATAGGCGGGATTTGGCGGAGTCGGGACATTTTATCTTTTTATGTGCTCGAGTTATTTGAAATTTTACAGTTTTTTCACATTTTCCGGGATTCAAAGTATTCTGGGCTTGTTGTCATGATGAAGATTACTTTCTTGGTAAAAATGAATACTGTTTTAGCCGTTTGTTTTGGCTTTTAGAAGCGCCATACCAGAGTAAAATGTGTTAGGTCGCTTTTTTAATCGAAACTTTTTCTTTTTAACCTTTTTATTTACATTGAAAAAGAATTAAAAAGAAAATCGATTCAAACTAAACGAATCGAGTAATTACGCATAATAGGCATGACGACAGTATCAAAAAATCGCCGATTCAATGCTTTCAGGGGACTAGCCAGATTAAAAAAAATTAAAACACATGTTTAGTTTTACTTATTTTTAAAAAACAGATTATTAAGATTTTCAATAAATTAAAGCATTAAAATACAGCAATCGGCCATCTTGTCAGAAACAACAATCACAGCGTATGACGTCACGCCTAAGTGAACTCAGGTCATCCGCCGCTCATCACGCATAGACACAATGACATGTTTACTAGCCGTGACGTCAAATCGACGCCATGACACAAGCAAGCTGTTTTCGGGCACTGTTAAAAAAATATGTGAAAAATGGCTTCAAACTTCGTTAAACTTAAGTTTATTACCGAAATAAAGGCTTTTTTGTAAATAGTAAATGTGTACTCACATTATGGAAGAGGATTTTAAAATCTTTCGTCACGCCTATTATACTCCGTACCGTATAAAGCGCCATCTAGCTCGTACACTGACATTCGTAATTTGCATATTTCACAAAACACCAAAACATTTTGGCAAAGCGCGGCTCACACATTTAGCCAACACATTAAATATTTGTCACAACGTTCATTTCGCAGAACATTATACTTAATGGAGAGGCTTTTGGACTATCTCTCGTACAGTTCGCGACAAGGTTTGTGGCCGCTTTGAATATCGTCACAGTGCCATTTATTCATCTTTGAAGTCATCAAACTGAAGGTATCATTAATGATGTCAACTTTACCAGTTCTTGTACAGAATACTTACCTACTAAAAGTAAGTAGGTAACAAAAAATTTAATGGCGATGCAAAATTATCAAAATATAGCTTAAAAATATTATAGTAAAAAGTAAGCTAAAAGTTTTGCTGACCACGTCACAAACTGTGACTGCAGTCGATTTCGAAAGAAGAGAGCAATTTGGCTGATTTCACCGATCACATAAAAACAAGTATAATAAAGCTAAGTTTTACTTGAACAACTTCGAGCTTTGAACTTTGTTTATCGAGTAAACTAAGTTCTGGCTGAACTGATCGCGTTTAATTTCTACGGCGAAGTTGTGAATATGAAAAAAAGTCCAAACCGCTCAGATAATTGAACTTCGCCGTAGAGCCTAAGGTACAAAACAAGAGAAATTGGCCTTAACTTAGTTCTGATTCCATTTCTTGCCGATAAAATGGCGCTGTCCCATTTTCCATACATTTATTTACCAAATGCTTACTTGAAGCTTATTTATTATTATTAAAATAACTAATATAACCATCTGCCTACCCTTATCCCACCTACGTGGGGTCGGTACAGTATGTATTGTATACTTCCATTCATCTCTTTCACTCGTTATATCTGAAATAATCTGAATACACTCCCTTCTTTTTCAAATCATCTTTCACACAGTTCTAATATAATAACTAAAATAATGGAAAAAAAATCTTTCCACGAGAAAGTGACAAAAATATAGACTATCCATATTCTAGCATTGTCACATCTACACGTGGATAAAAATGGTGTAAAGACAATTTGTCCACGGCCCGTGCTGCGGACTGAAATAATGCTAAGGTTAGTTCATTCAGAGCGGTCATAAAACTTGTCGCGAACTGCACGTATATTACCAGGCGGTCGGGTAAACCCTCTTTAAATATATCGCGGTAATAAAACTGGTTACTGCGCCGATTTCACCGCAGTTCGCATTTTTATACTGTTTTGGGATGAAAAAGTTAAGCTTTTCGTGATTGGAAAATGTTTGGTTGTAGAGAGGTAGGTATATTATAATAGGTATATGGTTTATAGAAAAAGGTGTATACACCACAGCTAATTATGAAAGCTTACGATACATCTAAACCTCAGTGGCCAGCTAAGCCAAGAAATACCCATAGTACCTATATACTCATTATTATGAACAACTTTTGCCATAGGACCATCCCGGAATTAGCACGAAACCCTAATGAACTAAAATTCGATTAAAAAACGGAGCTTCCATTGATGTTTTTCTATTTTTCTATTGCAGAAAGGTTTGCACTGTGACCAATCAGTCAACACGAGCTACGTTGCGTTTCACACGTTCTTGCCGAACAGTCTTTGAGCCGTTTCTAACCATTTCGTAATTTGTAAGTGGAACGGAGCGTCAATCAGACAAATTGGAGGCAACGAGGTCTGCAAAGAACGGAACGCAACGCTTCTATACTCTATGCTTAGGTTCGATGAGGATTATGAGTAGGGATGGGAAATGGATCTGAAGTCTTGATGACAGTCTTTAAAAGAGTAGGTACTTAAGTAGACTTTAAATTTTATTTATTAAAAGCATCTCGTGATTGGTTATTTTCAAAAATCCTTGCATTTGTATTATGATTGATTTTGATACACATACAAAACATTGTCCTGGAGAAACAAAAAAATGTCGCGTAAAACTACGGAGCGTGGCTGACAAAATATTTATAGAAAACTATGTACGCGGTAGATTTAAACAAAATACATAATAATATGTAATTAGAATGTCCTTGTGTGTTAGATGATGTCCTTCGTCTCAAGTTAGTATGTCATCTTTTTCTAGAAATATAATATTAAACTTGTAAACAGTTCATCAAGATTTTCATTTTCACATTACGACATCACTATCAAAGAGTTCGAAATTTGAAATGAATGGGTGCTACGGTGCTACACTACTGATGGCACCTTGTATTTGCAACGTGTTTGAACTTCGAACTGGTACATGTTCTATTTTTAAATGTTAATCAAAATGTTTTCTGAATTTAAATAGGGACATATTTTTCATCGGGTAGTAAACATTGTTTATGGTAAATCAGTAAATCCAAAGTTTTTTTTAAACCAAAGGTATCGGTAAGCGTTTCAAAATCTAAATTACTTTATCAGTATTTCTAAAATGTGTCTAAGTTATACTAATATTGTAAATGCGAAAGTTCATCTGTTTATTTCTTATTCTTTCACGCTAAAACGGCTGGATGGAATTAGATAACATTTTGAATGGAGAGATAGCTTTCCCCAGATTAATTCAAAAGTCACTTTTCATCATCATTTGTTCTGCAGGCTAAACACTTGTAACATTTTTGTGAACTTGAACACGCCATGAACTTGTAACATTTTTTTTTAATTTTTTGGCTCAGCCATTCAACCACGATTAATCCTAACAGTTCAAAAGTAAAAGTAATAGCAATTACTCTAACCCATACAACAGTAAGACGGCATCAAAAAGCAATCAATCAGCTACATATGCGCCTTAAAACCTCCTCTCCAATTACGACCCTCGTTTATTCGCATCGGGCAACACTAAATTACCGAAACATGTTCGGTGGGTGATGACAGTAAGAGGAATTGACGTTTTCGAGATTTGTGCAACTTTTTTTGTGACAAAAAAATATTAAAAAAAATTAAGGGAAATAAATTAGAAACGAAGGCTACTATAATTATAATTATTGTCTACCATTATGTATATACTTATGTATTAATTATTAGCTACACACCGCGATTTCACTCGCGCAGCGACGTGTCCTTTGTTCCTAAGTGTATGATGTATCATGAGGATCAGCTGAAACGGCTGAACAGATTTAGATGTTTGGTATGGAGATAGCTTATACTCTAGATTAACACGGTCTATTTTATCCCGGAAAATCAACGATCCTGTAGGATAGCCGGTGAATACACCGCAGTCACAAATAAACCCTAAAACTTTATCTCTCGATTTAGTTTTTTTTTTATTCTTAAAATATTTCTTTTTATCTTCTTCTTTAGCCAAGATATTTACGTTTCAAGTCAATTACTAAAACTTACATTTACCTAGTGTAATTACTGTCATATAAGAATTTAAAAAAAAACTAAAACTTGCATACTTGTATGTACTTGTATATTGTTGAAACTTTGTTAATAAATCACTAAAAAATACACGCATCACAAGCAGTTAAACCCATACTGGCAACCCTGATCATACTACTCCGACGACAAAACGCTTTTCAATCTGTGCTAACAATATATTCCCCCAAAAGCGGCAAAGGAGGCCCCATTCTGCGCGCCCCAAATGCCAATCTGACAAGATTGCTTTTTTTCCTTTGTCAGTTTTGAATACGTCTCGTATGAGGAGAGTAGGAAGGTAGGACCTTTTGTGGATGATTAAATACTGTACTGGGTAGTAGTGATGGGCTCGGGACAGTATAATAGGTTACTGTAGATCTAGGATTAAAGGTATCGATGTATAAGAGAAAAATTCGAATTCGAATCGTTTTGTAATCGACACGAAAATGGATTAAAAATAAGATAGCAGCGAAAAGAATAATAATTTTGAGTGTGAATGGAAACTACATTATTCGTTTTTTTTTAGAAAAAAGGATACATACTTTTTGGGTAGTTTACATGCTAGACATACTTATTTCAGCTACTTCTTTGATAAAATTGTGAACTAAAAGGTAATCCTTTGCAAATTATGTCCAAAGAATTATTAAAATTTTGATAATTTACTTAGATAAACCATAACTTTGTGGTCTGAAAAAAGCTAGAAAGACATTAGAAGTAGCGACTGTATTCAATATGATAATTCAAATTATTATTAACTTTGACATGTCCGTTAGTTAACATATTTGTATATACGAGTATCCATAACGTATCTGCAACTTAAAACTTTAAATCAAAATATTATGGTAATTGGCCGTACTAGAGAGAAAATCGAATCAATATCGTCTATCCGGCGCTAATACAGTCATGTGTGGATGTGTGGTCCATCCCTACGCTACATACAAGTCTGCCACAGCTTATTCTATTTCTGCGAGTCTACCTATTTGGAAAAACGAATCAAACCTTTTTCCACTCGGCCTGACGTAGAATCGTTACCAGCCAGCATGCTCGTGCTTTTTAGCGCGAAATTCGAAAAAAGGTTTACTGAAACCAGCTTACTGTATTTTTATTATTGACTAATGCTTTGATGGTTATTATGGGCAACTTTGTTATCGAATAGGCAACTGTTAGTACTATAAGAGATTGGATTTTAAAGTCAGTTGTCCAATGGAAAATGTAATGTCGCTTCCGTAGTAAAACTAGTTTATATTGATGAATAAAGCTTCTTTCGGCATAGCAAGCCCTTTCCGTGTAACCTTGTATGTCAGAAGTTCTACGTGTCTATCGAACCCATATCTAACCAAATCAAAATGAACAAGCAAAAAATATATCCAATAACATCTATCTCATTAATATTTATTGAAAATACAGTCTTTAACTGAATGCTAATAATGTAGAAGTGTCAACTTAGGTGAGAGGTATAGTTAGGAACAGACTTACAATTACACTTTACTACGACCTTATTTTTTGTGCCATAAGGTTGAAAATCGGTAAAATTTTGATACATAAATGTGTGCCGGATTTTTTTCGACAAACTTTTCAGTTCTACCCACATTTTTGTTATAAAATCTTATTACCATAGAAATAAGGTCGAGTTTGAAAGGTAAGTTGGTTTCGAAGGTTTCGTTTATTTTGCGTTATGATAATACCATTTTTCATATTAAAAGTTGGTGTTGCCATTTTCAATATGCTCCCTTGTGCTTTGTTCAGCATTGGGTGTATCGACTCGGAAAATAGGTGTTGGATTATGAATATCAATATTTTGATAGGATTTTTCTTTTGTGAATAGGTTTTCTTTTTAGTTGGGTTGGAGAAAACTTGTTTATGTACTAGATGCGGTGCGACTTTGCTCGCGATTGTTTTGGGGATATTTAAAAAAATCGGTAATTTTTTGTTACTTTTGGGAAGTGTAATACACTTTTTTTATTTTTAAGCAACCAATTCGATTTTATAATTTTTTTTTATCATTATAATATATTAGGTATGTGGTATTACTGAAGTAAGGGTTTACTTTACATGTTGTAACGTATCATAAAAATTATGAATATTTTATATTTCCTAAGATATAATTCCTAAGATATATTTCTCTTCTAAATAATATTTGAATAATATTTGAATTTGAATCACATCTTTTCTTTTCGACTAAATACATTATCCGCCCATAGACAAAGGCTTAAAAAAAAAGCAATAAAAACCACGAAAGCGCGTCAACTTCAATCAAAAATGGAACGTCATATTTTTCCGTGACAAAGGGCCATAGCATAGCCGTCAAAATGCCATTGGTAAATGAGAACGCAGTCATTCGAGAGTGTGGTGAAACGGAAAAATCATCGGGAAAAATGTCATCGCACTTTCCCGCGTAAATCACGATTCGAATGAATGGATAAAATATTTTGCATTTTATTATTGTGTTGATAGTTTATCTCACAAGAAGAATCTAATCGTCTTCCATTATTCTAATTGATTAATAGTGATTGCTTGTGTTTGTAAATAAAATTTGATTAAAACTATTTGAATTTAAACTTTAATTAAGTATAATACAAATATGATTCACTTTGATTCTGTAGTTATTTTCACAAGAATTGATTTGCTCTACGGAATCCGTAGCTTTGTCTACGAAAATCGTAGCACGTAGCCCTGCTTTGTAGCACGAAGTTTGTAGCAAAATAGGTAAACTGTTGGCGCTCAAATCTCCGAAAATTTGAAATTCGATTCAATTTCGTATGTAGAACGTGAAAACTCGAAATTTAAAATTTGAAACTGTGAATCGAGTAGACGGCTTGAGGCGCGTTGATTAGGGAGGCGCGGTGAGGTATTAGGTGGGGTTAGGGTTGTCACGCAACACTTGAAGTGAAAAAGAACTAGATAAAGAACGATCCATCTGTACTAATATTTTAGAATTGTTTTGTGGTTAATTCTGGGTGGCGCAGACCTGTTATGGGCAAACGTGACGCAATGCACGCGCAAACGCGCGTCGCGTGGGCAATTTGCATCATAACTAACGATAATTCAAAAAGAGGAAAATAAACAAAGGAAAGAAGAACAGAACAAAATAAAAGAACACAAGATTCGATTGTAAGACCTTGAACATCAATGATATTGTGACTCGATCGTATAATTTTTACCGTACTGCCAAAAAAAGAACAAACATTGTACCTACATCAGCTAAAGCGCCAGCAGTAGGTACTGCCGTCCAAGAGCGATATCTAAAAAAACAAACTGTTTTTTCATGCATCCGACAGCTTGAAAAATTACGCATCTAATGCGTGAAAAAACAGAAATCACTTTTTTGAGAAACCGCTCTTTTGCTTAAGACGGCAGAGTAGTATTATTTTACTGCATCCTTACCAAAAATCAGATTAAACCTCCTTTTTGTGGTGGTTTCAAAGTGACGTGTAGCAGCCCTAGCGTGCGTCGGCGGGGCGGGGCGCGGGGAGCCGTGATTGGGTGCCGCGAGTCGCGCGCTGGGAAATCACCGCGCATACTCGCACCTACTACCCACCACAGTGACGACCAGTAAGGTGTACACTACCAACATTCTAGAAAAAGACGTGTGGCACTCGGGGACTGCCGCGGTAAAGCTTGTTAAATAAAAAATGCTATTGCATAGCATTTTTTATCAGCTTATGCAATTATAATTATAATTATTTCATTAACCAATGCCACCTAGAGGCGAGTTGCTGAACTAAAGAGACAAGCGTGATATTTCAAAAAGTCATTAAAAGTTCTGCTATTCATCGATAGATGGCAAAAATAAAAAGTATCACCGCTGTGCCTTAGGTTATTTTCGTTACGGAATTTCTGGATTCGGTCTCCACGCTCAAGGCCCGCGATAGAAGCTATGCAATAGCTTAAAAAAATATTCGTATGGTTCTTGTGGCTTCACAACTTCGGCAATCTTAAGTAATTAGACCGAGAGAATTAATCGAGTGCAGAGAATTACCATTTTAATTTTTCCGGTGAGATATGAGTTGCAAAGTTTTTCTTTCTCCATATAATACTGAAACAAATAAAGTTCGATTTATATTATATATCATTGAACTAAACAGAATTGATTGATCCAAAGATGTTAAGAAGATATTAGGCCCAAGTTTGAAGGCATTTTAAGACATATCTAAACTAACTAAAAATATATCTGTCTTTATCATTGCAAGCCATTAGACAAGGATGCCAATAGTTTTAGAAAATTTAGATCTGTTTTAAAAAGCCTTCAAACTTGGGCCTACTAACTATGTATGTAGTTAAATAAGGAAAAAAATACTGTTGTCATGTATAGGCAAGGCACTAACTTTAGGCAAATGAGTTAACGTTATAATAAATATGTAGAAGAATATTGAATTAAAAATAACCAACGCAGCGAATTGAAAATTTAATAAATTATCAAGATTACCTACTTTTACATCGCTACTGTGTGTAGCCGCGAGCTAGTCGCGACAACGTTCCAATCCGCGTTGTGAATTCGACAGAACAGACACCTCCGGACACTGTTCCGAGCACTCGAATTTTGAATTTCGAATCTTTTGTTTTTTATTCTCTCTGGAATAATGGCTGAAAATTGTCAGAAATGACGTTCCGGAGTTTTTGATACGGCTTTTGACAGCTTTTGTACTATAGAAATTTGCTTACTGCAACTTTTCACGTAATTATTAGAGATTTTGTTACAAGCTTTTATGGTAGATATTTAATAGATGATATAAAATGTTTTTAACCTCAGATCAAGATAAATATAATCAGTATCTCTCTACTTAATCTGAGGTTTTAACTAGCTTTGACAGTATTGCCATGTCAAAATTGTCAAAATCCGTGGCAACAGAAATTGCAATAATTATTTTTACAAAAAAAAAAAAAAATACAAAAACCGACTTCATGAGACCGACTATTGAGTTATTCATCTATTTGTTGCGCACGTACTTAATGCAAATTTAAGACTTACTTTTATGGTTTTCTCATGGATACCATTATCAGAACTGGACTAAATTGAAATGGGACCACACGGGAAGCTGACGCTTCCCGTGTGGTCCAAAATACAGTCGAATTGAGAACCTCCTCTTTTTTAAAGTCGGATAAAAAGGCCCTAGAGTGCTTGTTTAACGCCTGAAGTCTAAAGTTTACTTAAAATTTTATTTTTGATTTGGTCGAATAATAATTAGATTAACTCAATGAGTAATATAATTTTTCCTACTATTTTACTTTAGCATGTTATTATTTAGACTAATTAAGTAAACGAATAATAAACAAGATCATTAAAACCGCACTCCATTAAAAAGTATGCGTGCGCCATAACAATATTATAAATCAAAACACGAGCCCTCGAATTAACAAATACGTTCTCTATTACAATAAAATTGATCACAATTACATGGCTACCAACATAATAAAGCTAAGCTAAAATCACTCTTTTCACCACCCTCGAAAAGCTATCAAATAGACATTTTAATTTACACATACGACCTCTTTTCACAATATTGAACCTTAGCTTCAAGAAAAAAAGTTCAGTTCGAAACGGCGGGAAAAAATCTTCAGCCAACACAATGATAGAAATCAATGTCCTCCTTATTAGACAACTTTCAACCTTATTCAACAGAAAAAAAGGTTATATCGAAATGGCGGGATTTTTTTTCGCCTGATACAATCATAGAAATCACTCGGATGCGAATGGAAAAGGTGTCAAAGATCGAATTTACGATTCATTATACTTAATCCGCGCTAAAATGGGGGAGTTTTTTTTGTTGTTGCCACACCAAAACCAACTCTACGAGAGAGTGATAAAGTTTGTCTATGGTCGTCGGAGTTCGAATTTCAAAACGTTCGTAATGCGCATGTAAGTGCCCATTGTGGCGGCAGATGGTCCTATTGCATTCCAAATACGAAGTAAGTAGTTTTTAAGGGAGTTGTTCCGTGATAGTATTTTAGTGTGTGGACGTAGTCAATTAATTTCGATACTCATGCAACAAGAGTAAGAAGTAGTGGTATTGATAAGTAAGATATTTATAAGTCGTATCATTTGATTTCTTTGTCAGATATCTGTTTTAAACCTATTTTCAAATTGAGATCTATAATTCTAGAGATTGTTGCAGTAACATAAGTTTAACTTATTTTAATGTTGGTACCTACGTAATTTAGACAGTTTGCCTACTATTATGGATCACCTTTCCAAGATTGATCAGATCGAAGTGCAACTTCGTCGATCTGTTAAGACCTGCCTAACTTGCGACGTAACGACCATTTCATACTGACCTACGGTTCTACTGACTTAGTCTATGTCACCAATTTAAATTTTTAGGTTATTTTGAAACCTTATCGCTATTAACCATTTCGACTATCCAAGTGATAATCAAACTCCATTTAACGCAGCATTTAACCCGTAAACCTGTAAAATTATCATAAAAGATAGCATGATTGGAAATGTGTCGAAGCCATTAGCGGTCCCGTAGTGGCTAGTAGCTTAATGCATGTCATAGAGTAAAGAAGATTAAGAACATAGATGGGGAACTCGTTTGGACAATGTCTTAAATCAAAGTGATTGTTTCCTGAGGTGAAAATGTTTATCTTCCGTTACTATGATCATTTAAGTACTTATTTGCCTTTTTACTTTTGTTATTTAGTTATGTAATCTTAACAAACAGACAGACAAAGAAAACCTGCAAAAAAAGCTCTAGCAGTACGTTTGCCCACTCTATAAGTAAGCATATCTTGTCTATGATTGAAAACGACGACGTTAAAAACAACAATCATTCTAATTTCATATCATTCAACTGCATACAAGTGTACTGGCCACAAATTTGCCACAAATACACCAAAGAGGAAAATAAAACAGTGTCTACTCTATGCCCTTCCCGCCCCCGTGTTTTCGGCTCGAGGGTCGGATTTCGCGCCATTTGGCCAACCGGTCGTGTAATAGCTCTGTTAGGCGCGGCACATACTGCACTCTGCTTGCGGGCACCACTTAGCTGATTGCCTTTTTTTGAAATATTAATCTTTTTCTTTGTTGCCTTTTCTTTACTCTTCTCCAAAATTTCCAATTCATTAATTTTGATTGCTGGTTCACGTAAAATTATATTGGAATGTCTTATTTTTACTGAATGAAAAAAATAAAATATTGAACGAACCAATATTTTATCTGAAACGGCAGCGTCAAAGGATCTTGAAAATTGAAAGATATTTACATAGATTTTACATATGATTAAAATAGTTTTATTTGTGATTGTGTGTCGTATTGAAAATACAAATTAAAACATTATTGGTTATTCTAAATGCGTTGGTCCTAATAATCCCTAATGCTCCTCCACAGCCAGTATTGTCTATTTGAATTTGGAATAAGCCTGTTCGAAATTTGAATTGAGATGTTTGTTTATGATTCGATGGTTAAATTTGATTCGTCAGTGTTACCAGTTGAGTGGGTGTCGTGTATCCGTTTGGTGGGAGAAAATTGGCTGTTCCTAATTTGAATTTATTCCCTTCTAGGAATAAAGCTGTTAGCATTGTTTGTTTAGATTTAGATAATAAAACCTATAACTATTGGATAAGAAAATATATTGCTGGGACCATCAATAAAATATTTTATGTGATTAGTTAATGTTTTAAACAGCTTTGATTAGGAAAACTACCTTAGGTGTACAATATTTTTCATTCAAAACTTCGACATCAAAAAGCTAAAGGCCTAAAAAGATAGTTTTTTAAACAATAATTTTGTATTTTTTTTTGTCATGTTGATATCACTGATTAAGTAGCTAAGCCAAAAAAATTAAAAAAAAAAACCAAAAGCTAAAAAAAGTTTATGTAGCACTGAACAATGTGGTCGCCAAGCCAAAAAAATCTCAAAAAAAAAAGATAGCTATAATGTCAAAACTGACGTCCACTTTACCAGCTCCCCCAGCCTCAGGGGCTAGTGTTCCAATTACGCGTGTACCATTGTCCGTAGAAAAAGCGTCTTACGTTGTCTATGGTCTCTAATGGAGTAATTATTCGGCCTATCATGTAGGCGGAGGGTTGGAGATATGGCGATATCGGTGCTGAGAGGGTTTACTTACTTTGATGTGATTTTCAGAGGTTAGGTTTTGATCATTGTATAAATTGTGGTTTTATGATTTGACATTATGTGATAGATAGAATAGGTTAGGTTAAGTAACGAGTACAGTAGTGAGACAGTGCCCTCGGATTTGACATGTCAGTTCATAACTTTATTATGTTTAAAATTTTAAAATTTATATGCTGTTATTTTCTAGTAGTTAAATTATTATTGATAGGTAACCAAAACTTACGTATGATCAAATCAAATAGTTTATAAGTTAAAAAACTAGTTGCATTATTAAAAAATCCCAATAAAAATACCGACAAATCTTGATACATATGTAGTTTGAAACCACAAAAGCTGTTCGTTCATAGTCCAACAATACGAGTAGAGTAATTATTGTTCGCCATGCTATCGAGGGTGGCTACTAAGGATTACAATGCTCGACTTTGATCTTTGATTATTTTACCCGACTGAGCAAAAGAAGGGTAATGTTTTTCGTGTGGGTAAATAAGTGAGTTTGTTTTTTGATTTGACAGATTTTGGATTGATAGTTCTCGTTAGATTCGTCTTTATATCGGGAGTGTTAAAGACTTATACTTTGCAGGTTAAGTTTTTTTTTCACCTAATAATAATAATTGTTTAAGTAAGTGGTCACGAACGAAACGTTATTATGCCTAACTTTTTTTTTACTCATAGAGAAGTAAAAGTTTGAGATAAGTATCTATCTAAAATAACTTTATTGGTGAGTGTCACTATCACACAACATCGATTGCAAGGAAACATACCTGTCCGACGGACAACGACAGCCGTTTAGAAATCGAAGCAAACATATTTTGCGTAAACTTTATTCCAAACAAAAAGTTCAAATCAAAACTAGAGACATTAAAACATATACTTCATTATACTACTAGCTGACTCGACAGACGTTGTCCTGTCCTGTCAAAAGCCATTGTGTCAATTCTGTCAAATGTCAAAAGTTACATTAAAAAAGTTTACATTGTCCATAGCTCTAAAGTTAAATTATGGTTTAAGTATGTTTAAATTTTCTAATTTTTCATGTTTTTTTGCTATAAATATTATATTTGAGATGTGAGCTATCCTATCTCCTAAGTTAGATCGAACTGCACACGGTGTACAAATTTGATTGAAATCGGTTAAGTAGTTTAGGAGTCTATACTGCCGTCGTAAGAAAGAAGGGCACAACTAACATTTTTTCCGAAATTGAGTTACATACATATTCGGAATCAGAAAAAAAAGGCTTATCTGCTCCATTTTTTGTGAAATTTTAGCAACAAGATACACGAAATAACGTTAAGCTCAAAGGGCACAACTGAATCATTTTTTCTATTGTAGTTTGTAAAAAGAGCATATCTGACTTAGGGCACGTAAAAAGGTCACAAATTTGTAGTTGGTACTTATATTTTACTTAAATTATTTTAAATTGACTAATTGAAAAGGCACAATTGTCTTACATTAAAATATTCAAGGCGTATGTGACAAACGTAGTCTTTTTAAAAAAATTACCATAGCCATTATTTAAAAAGAAAAAGCACATCTGCCAGTTATGCCTTTACTATCTGAACTACAACTTAATAATGTATTTAAAGAAAACCACATTGGCTGTTATGCCTTTACAACTAAATAAGTTTGAGTGGCGGTGAAGTGCGGGGGACGAGGTACGTAGCGAACTGCGCCAGTTGTGCCTGACTGACATATCACGGCGAGACCACGCTTGTCAGCGCGCCGCTCCGGTAAGTTTATTTGTGTTTGTTTTTAACAGTGCTTAATTCCTAATTGTTTTGCGCGAATGATCTAGGCTGGGTATGTATGGCATCGCATCAGTTGACGCCCGCACGACACACAATAACAAAGTTGTTGTGCGACGCGCGTCGCGGCGTCTGTGAATTCCTACTTTATAGTAGATCAGCGTTATTTAGTTATAGTTTGAATTTTGATTCAAGTGATATGTAGGTATTTGCCGGATATTTATTTTCTATTATTTTTTCTTTTTCTACACTAAAAATAATTACACTGTTGTGATCACGAAAATGAAAAGTAATCTATAATAAAGTTTAGTTGAACAATAAATTTTGACAATATATACGTACTTATGTTAAACTAAACTTTATTATACTAGATTACTTTTTATTTTCGTGATCACAACAGTCTAATCATCAGGAAAAGGACATATTATAAACTAAACAAGTACCTACTACATGTATTGTGGCGACGCCATATTTTCTACACTTTTTGGTTGGGGTATATACCTATTCGATGATGTTTGTGTTGAGTGCGTTTTCTCGAAATTCCTCGCCAACTAATCAAATTGAAAGTAAATAACATTTTTTTTCAGCAATATGCAGTCACGTGCCTCAAAATTAGTGAGTGCTGCTTTAAGAATTGGTGATAATGCAGTAAACGAATGGCCATCCGCACCGTCATCAAGTGGGATTCAAAACTCACTGCTACCATCGTGCTCACAGGATATTTGGTCTGATTTTGATTCGGATGATTCAGTATTAGACAAAGATTATGAACTACCAAAAACACATGAAAAAATGGACAGTGATGATACTGATTCCGAATCTGACTATAATTATACCATGTTCACAGCCAGTTCTAGAAAGAACCATTTTAGAATCACCGGAACATTCAGATGAAGAAACAAACCACGTTCAATTGACAAAGAAAGGAAACATAAGAAAGCGACAAACATATAACATTAGTCTTAAAGATCGAAAGCGACAAAAGAAAGAGGAAAAGATATTTAATAAATATTTTGTTAAACCTGGATGTCATGAAAATGTCTGTAAAAAAAAATTTTCAGCGGGCTTTTCAGAGGAGTATCGCAAAACAGTAAATCGTAATTTTTGGAAAATGTCTTGGATGGAACAAAAATATTTCTTTATGTGTAACACAACTCAAAAAAAACCAGAAAGACCAAAGAACAGAGAAAGTGATGCTCAGGAAGGTCGTAATTACGTACGGTCTAAAACTATCTCATATTTTTTGGCAAATGAAAATGGTGACAAAGTTTCTGTATGTAAAACCTTCTTTCTCACCATTTTTTTATTTCCGTCAAACTAATGTGCATTAATACTGACAGCTTTAGTACAAAGCATAGGCACAATTGAATAAATATGCCTTTTCAATGTAATGCTCAACTTTTTTTTCGCAAATTATCACATTAAAAGGTCACATTTGGTTATTTGTGCCTTTTAAGCGTAATATTACATAGTTTTCTTGATTTTTTACGCTACGTTGAAAAGATTTTTTTCAGTTATATATTATATACATATGAAATACATAATATTATATTTATAATCTATTAGTAATGGTTAAACTCCTATAATTTTCATTCAAACATTTTCGAAAAACTCTATTTAGCGGCGTATTTATTGACCAAACATCAAAAAATATTTAAACCAGTTTTTCTCAAAATTTACAATATGTAAGATATGCCCTTTTTTGTTACGACGGCAGTATAGCGGACAAACAACGTGACACTTATTTTATATTACGAGTTTTAAGATTTGTTTTTTAAAAAATGTACGAAAAAATTCAAACCAAACCAGAGACAATAAAACATTTACTCATTTATTAAAAAATGAACTGTCAAACCAAAAAGCACATCATAACACCCTCAAACACAAACCACAAATAATCATAAGAGCTTAAATATAAAAAATCGTCCAAACAACTGGTGGCCCAGATGTGCGCCCGTGGGACGCTGATGGGTCACCAGAGACCCCAGCCCCTCTATGGGGTCACTGGAGACTTAGACCCCTCTATGGGGTCACGGGAGACTCCGAGACCCCTTGATCGTGGGGTCGGTAATGATTATAAACACTAGTTAAATGATTGAATGCGTTAAGGGAAGCTCGATTTTCTAAGTGCTTTGATGTCTCTTTTGTAATATGACGATTCGTAATTCGTAATTGCATTTTTTTTGCAAGTTTTTTTGTAATGCTTTTAGTTTCATTTTGGAAAATTTAGGTTTTCACAATATACGAGTAGGTTGGTTTTAATTTATTAAAAAGGGAATAGTTATAGTATCTTTATCCATAGTCATAACAAAAAACGTAAGACTTTACGTCGTAAAATTTTAGTGTCTAGTCAAAAACCAATTAAACCAAAAATTACACTTTTTCATTAGTTTTTTACTTCTCAGTTTTTTATCGCGAATAAGCCCATATTGGACCATCAAATCGCCTCTTGGTCGCGACGATGTGTTCAAGAAGAAACACGTAGATGAAGTAGGTACTTAACTTTAAGTAGTTAAGTAGCTGCCATTTTTCACTTCTCAACTGCTTGTCCTATAAAAACAACTGCCAGGCCATGTCAGAGCCCTTTAGGCAGCTGAAAACGAAGTTAGACATTTGTCCTCTACGAATATACTTTCACTTCAACTTATATTACACGGAACGAGTACGAAGGCGAAACAGTAAATGAACACAGTCGGCCGAGCAAACAAATCATGGTCCTAGCGACTGTCTCGCCTCGTCAAACTGTTTATACAAACCGAGCACTCGGCCGAGGGCACTGTATAGCCACTGTACTCGTTACGTGTAACCATCCAATGCCATCCATTACTTTTTTTTGTCCATCACTCAGTCAGTCACTTTTCTTTCCCAAGGCTTTTTTCGTTTTTTTTTTCACTATCACATTTTTTGTCGTCATAATTACCTCATGCTCAATTCAAACATAAGTTTTATACTTCTTACAGGTACTCACACTCACACTTTTAATACACACTCACTAATCACCCTTCCACATTAAGCACAGATTAAAAATCACCGCTCGGGACGCGGTAATTGCTAAATCATGTAACCCTACCCTCTGTGGATAGGGTTGTCAATTTGTTGCTTAGGGGATGCTGTAGATAATGATTTGGTCAATTATAATGGATAACCCTAAACACAATGACTTTGTTATATCATCAACACAATGTTTATTAATAGGACAGCGGGAGATTTCTCTTTTATTAGACACTAGCTGCGCCCCGCGGTTTCACCCGCGTTTTCCGAGATAAAAAGTAGCCTATGTGTTAATACAGACCATGAACAACCTTCGTTCCAAATTACATGTAAATCCGTACAGCTGTTTTTACGTGAAAGAGGAACAAACATACGCACACTCTTATAAACTTTCGCGTTTTTTATGTTAGTAGAGGATATACTTAGCTGAAAGAGATTACTTTTAGCTATATGTGTGGGGAGATAGCGTATGGCCTGAATTGATTCTTTAATAGTCAATACATTATGTTAATATTATGTTAATATTATTCAATCGTAAACCCGAAAATGGTAAAATTGGTAATATGGTGCTTCTAGCATAGGTAACCTTGGGCTAAAGCTTTTTCTAAATTAAACTACAAATACATAACTTTATACATAATTTAATTTGAATCCCGTACGGCGCATGTAGTGAATGCAGTAACCGGTACTGTGGAGAGAATCTGATTTCCCGGTACTGAGCTAACCCAGTACCGGGAATTCCCGAGAAATAATTCTCAGTACCGATACTGCGTCAAGAGTCAATTTCCCGGAAAGTACCGGTACTGGAATTCCCGGTATTTCCCTGGAGCATGCTCTAGGCGCATGTCTTACTTATATTTTTTTTATTTAAGTACAGTAACTTAAAGTACGTAACTTACCAGTTAATCGGACAATGGTTCAAAACCATCCAAGCCAACAACGGTAAAAAAAAACAAACGAGATTACCCGCCTAATTTACCATCTTTGAAATCAATGGCGCGTAAAATTGCAAATTAGTCTATGGTCAAAATGGCCGCTTGACAGTTGGAAAACGGCGCCAAAACCCTTTGGGATGTCAAAATGTGGGGCAGATGGCGGCAATTTTCGATTTAGCGACGATTTCATTGTTGTTTACTGTTGTGCTATAATTATTTTGACAGTTTAACGGGATTTTGAATCCTCGGTGGAGTAGTTAACTAATTATTGTATTAAGTGCAGTTATTGGCTAACAATTGATGTGGCAGATGCATCTGCTATGCAATGTATCAATGGTATATACCTACTAGCTCTACTTTCTTCGATGTTCGATTCTGGCTTCATGAAATTCTGAAATTGACTCGCCTCGTCAAACTGTTTATGCAAACCAAGTACTCGGCCGAAAGCACTGTCTCGCCACTGTGCTCGTTACGTGTAATCCACCCATTACTTTGTCATTTTCTTTTTGTGGTATCAATAAAGAATTATTAACCCATAAAAAGATTATACAAAATAATTTTAATATCGTTTTGTATAATTTTTCCACGCCATAACCGGTATTTAGGTTATATCGGTAATCTGACCCCCAGTAATTAACGAACCATTCCTACTAGTGCTTATTGCGTTAGCCCCACAAACCTGTAAACGTAGAAGTAGATATAAACACCTACCAACCAATATGTAGTATACTGGGCTCTCAGATCAAGTAGAAAGGCAGACAGAGTCCCGCCTTAGATCCAAGTGAAGACAAAAACTACCCTACTGCCCGTATACGTATACTTCAAGCACATATTGACGCATAAAAACTACCCGAATGTCAAAAGGTCATTTTTACATTTGTATTCGAAATTATAACCAAAAAATCATGATCATGATGATATGTGTTCCATTAGAAGATGCTATTTACGATAAGTAGACACGTGGAAAGTTATTCCATCAGACGTCTTTTTCACTTTTGCGTAATTTTTGCTGTGTTTTATTTATCTATCATCACTTTATTTATTTTTCTTGTCCACGTTTTCTGATCAACTGACATAAGAACTGACGATTGATTCGGGTAGTTTTTATGCGTCAATATGTACTTGAAGTATACGTACACGGGCAGTAGGGTAGTTTTTGGCTTCACTTGGATCTAAGGCGGGACTCTATCTGTCTTTCTACTTTATCTGAGTATGAAGTATACTCGGCTTTGAAGTAGCATAGGTGGCTTTAATTAGTGTGGGGTAAAGTTACCGATATGCCGCTGGCGATGTGTGAGGACCTTTATTTAAACTTGTTACCTAGTTTACCTATTTATTTTGTACTTATTGTTTTTTTTTGTTACTAGTAATGTTTTGTATTTTTAAACTCTGGCACAAGATAGATAGATAAACTGTTTATTGTTCATGCCATAAATTACAAACAGAAGGATTATAACACCTAAAAACTAGTGCGACAACTGGCGGCCTTATTGCTAAGAGCGATCTCTTTCAGGCAACCTTATAGTACATATATAGTGACAAAAGTTAAACGTGTGTTTCTGTGTGTTTGTGTCATCGTAGCTCCTTCTTAATGGTCGAACCTATTTTGATGTAGTTTTTTGTTTGTCTATACTAATATTATAAAGAGGAAAGATTTGTATTTTTGTATTTTTGGATGTTTGTGTGGAATAAACTCAAAAACTACTGGACCGATTTCAAAAATTCTTTCACCATTCGAATGCTACATTATCCCAAAGTAACATAGGCTAATTTTTTTTTAATTTTATAATTTTTTTTATCCACAGCAAAGCGTGGCAGGGAACAGCTAGTATGTAATATGACTCGATTGAGAGTGTTCTTAGCTATATGAGGCTAGACTTAAGAAATAACATGATTTTTAAATCTATATCGGGTTTTTTTTATGTTGCCGTTTTTGTTGAAGTCTGATTTTACCCGACGGCCTAAAAGGAGGGTAATATGTCTCATCTTCCCGTCAGGACAGAAACTTTAAAAAAAATTGAAAGTTTTTTGTTTTATTTTTAGTTTGTTTTAAATTTGTTTGTTTTTTTTTTGCTTTTTTTTTTTGCCTATAACACCCTATCTATCAGAGAGAAAGAGGCAAATTCAAATCTTCAAACAAAAGAGCGAGAAAGCAACATTTTACTCTCAAACATTGTTTCAAAAGAAAATATTAAACTAATTAAGTAATTACCTTACAAAGGCAAATTTCCAGCTCGAAATAAAGTTATATTTCCTTTCAATACAATCGCCTGGAGGATTTGCTAATGGGGTAAAGGAAGGGGTACACACGTCGGCAAGTAATTACCAATCAATGTACCAGATTTTATGGGAATAATGTAAAAAGCGGTACAAGGAGCCGCAGTATGTAGACTTTTGAGTACCAAAAAAAAGTATAAAAAAACAAACAATCAAATTGAAAAGTCTATTTTTAAAAGTCGGTTAAAAACAAGAAAAAAAGTCAGCTAAACGCTTTTTGTTTTAATTATTTTTGAGCAAGTCACGTATCAAAATCGGTACACCCGTTTAGAAGGTACGATCACAGTCAATTTAAATTAAATTAAATAAAAATGCTCATACAAAACTAGCGAAACTAGCTAGCTGATTGCTTATCTTCAAACGGCTGTTAATTATTCTGAAATATTTGCTAAGAACACTTCAAATAAATACTTTTTCACGTTTCAAATAAATAGTAAATCAAAATCAGTTCAGCCGCTTAGATATTAGGCATTATACTCGTACCTAGATACTAAACTCAGTTCATAACAGCTTACATCATTTTTTTTTTAATTTTAAATAATTTGGCTCAGTACATACGTTTTCGCATTCAGCCCTTACTGTGTTCGTAAATGGCGGTATAAGGCCGGTCCACACGGCCGGCGGCAGCGGCCCGTGAAATATACGAGCACTCCACAAAAGGGCTAATAACTCGTGTGAAGCACCCTTAACGCACGCCTGGAGCTGGGCATGTTTCATAAGCGAAAGCGGTTTGAGATTTGGTACAAGAGAAGAAACAAAGTAAAGAAAAAATAAAATAGTATATTCGGTCCGCCCTGTGAGTAATCCGTTATACTACAAAAAATCATTCCTTTTGTCGAGATAAAAGTTTCGCATACCTTCTCTCAAAGTCTCTCTATATTCTAGTAAAATGTCATCAAAACTAAATTAGGTTTTTAGTCTTAAAAAAGTAACAGAAAATTGGAAACTAAGTCACTCTCTCAGTCAAAAGACATCAACGCATAGACGCGAATTTTCAAAAAATGCCATACTTTGTGTTCTGAGCAACTTTTTATCAAACTGTTTAACAAATACCGAATAAAAATTGGTAAAAAAAGGGAAAATGCTTTTACATTCTTGAACGTCGTATATTCTGCGACGCTGTCACTTAATCTTTGCACCAACCCTAAGGGGCGGTGTATAGAAAAATATTATTTTATCTATGGAACAATCGGTAATTCCTTTGTCGGTCGGCTACTCTTGTCTATGCTCTTGTTTAGCTTTTTTTTAGTGGCGTCTGCCATTTTTTCATTTAGCTTCCATGATTTTTTCCGATTGTATGATTTTTTCCGAGTGTATGATTTTTGTTATTGTTGAAATCAATTGTTTTGCTACGGATTGTTGAACTGACTGAGGCAGGCTTTTGTTGTATTTTAGGATTATTACACTGTAACTGATAGGATAGGTACGAGTATGTTTTTGAGTTAAGATTTCGGTGAGTAAATGTATAGTAGGTACCTATGTAACTGAAAAACTAATAATTTTTTTAAGAAGTAGGTGAGTGTAAAATTGTATAATCGTAGTTAGGTACCAACTTAATAAGTGTCTCTTAAAAATCAACCAGCCATAAACTTAATAAATAAAAAAAAAAGATTTTATAAATTAATACATAAAAAAAAATTGCAAAATATTTTTTGCCCAAAAAACGTTAACTTTAATTTTACGACGTATTCTTGGTGAAACTACTTTAGTACAATCACACTCATTATAAGCTAAGTATGAATGTTTGAGTTTATCTAATAAATTTATCTATTCACCCGAAAACGAGAAATAAAGACGCTTAGGTACATTTTTATCATAGCCGCGCGAGGGCAAAACGGCGGGCGAAACCTACTAACAGCATAGGACTTAGCGCAAAAAGTTTTATTAAAAATTAACTAAGCAAATCTAATCATTTTTAAGCTCTAGACTTAGCCTAAATAATACAAATAAAAAAGCATGAAAAACACTAACACTATTAGCACTAAGCTTTGCCTAAAAAAGCACAAAAATTCTACATAATTATGCTTTACGATGCTTTATGCTTATGCTAATCGCCATAAAAAATCTTTAATCAAACTAGTGATGTCCTAAAGCCGAGTCCGGCCAAAAATAATCCAACGTACGTAATGCAGTGACTTTCGTTTTTCATTCCATCGACTTTTTGCTACCCATTTGGAGAGAACCATTTTTTAATTCTTTTGAACCTCGCTTCTGTACGGATTAGTGATGTGGTGGTTTTTTATCGATATTGTTTTTATGAAATACGTTTTTTGTTTTAGTTTCTGTTGTGGGTTTAGTTGGTTTGTGTGAAGAAAAGGATTTAAATTCATTGTAAGCTCTGCTTAGCTTAGCAACTTATGTTCATTTTTAAAGAGTTTTCATAAGTTTAATTTTTAAGCTCCTAAAATGTATGCATTTTTAGACGTTAGATTTTACTAAGTACTTGGTCGTCCGGCGACGAGATGGGTCGACGACATAGTCAGGGTCGCGGGTCGAACCTGGACCCGATTAGCAGTTGACCGAGGCAGATGGCATAACGGGAGAGAGGCCTATACCCAGCAGTGGGATAGAGAGGGCTGTGGATGATGATGATGATGAAGTACTTGGATTATATTATTTATTACTAAAATAATAAATAAGATAAAAACCTATTATTTACGTTTAGGTTAAGTCGATAAAATATTGTCCTTGCTATTTCTTTACATTGTTGGCGCAGCAACTTACTAAGAGTCTTGGCCTCTAACACAAATAAAATGTCAATTATTTTCATTATTATTTGAAAATTTATTTCTCATCTTCTTGCTACCATACACACTAAACTCGTGCCATACACATCTATGCTAGAGCGTCAAGAACGAGAAACATTATAATTAATGCCATACAATCTAATAACACCCAGATAAATTGCCATTTACTAACAATTTTTTTTTGCACAAATATATAATTTATCGATAAATCGGACCAGACAATAAATAAGATTATAATTTTTATTCAAGGAACGACAATTATTTTTATATTATGCTAAAATGATCGATACTACAATATCGACGATTCACCCTCCTATAAGCCCACACACGTTCCATCATATTCAATTTTTTCGTTCGCCCAATCCTTTGCCGAAACCATACGGCATACTTTTAGCCTCTTTTTAATTCGTTTTACAATGATAACTGAAAGGGGCCTTTTTATTCGACGAATATTACTTTCGTTGTATGGTTTCAGTGTAATGGTACATTCTAGTTAATGACAGATTGGTTTCGCTCCTATTTCCTTTTAAAATGTATAGATTTTGCATTGTTACTGTGAGTCTATTTTCTATTGAAGTGTTTTTTGCTTGAATAAGTCCGCGTTTGACCACCAACTGGCCTATGGTAAGCGACGATGCTGTCGAAAATGAAGCACGCATACCTAGACGACACCTATTCACTCTGACCTTGAAAGCCCAAGATCGTGTCTCAGGAAACAATCAGTCTCCATTTCAGGACTTAATTTTCAGGTTAAGACCAATTTCTCAGAATTTTATATCAACGAATTGTCTTGGTTTACATTATCTAACCTCACGCCAAATTTTAGGCCTATAGCATTTATTTACAGTTTCTTAGATAATTGGCTGCAATATACAGACAGACTGACATCGTAGTTTCACCATAAGGGTTACGTGGCGTATGACGTGGATACGTAACCCTTATAAGTTTTTCAGAACATTTTTAAAACAAGCTTTTATTGCATTGTCTTCGAAGTTACACACGTTTTAAGCTCAAGCGGACATCGGGAACTGGTTCAAAATTCAGTTTTTTTTAAGCTATTGAATGACGAGCAGAGCAAATCGCTCGCCTGATGTTAAACGTCACGTTTGCCCATAACAGGCCTGAGTTGTAACATTCCACCCGAACAAACATAATATTACTATATCTATACCTATACTGCAAGTTTAAAAAAAACTTTTAAAAATACTGTTTTGACGGTAGTTCTAACGCGTCATCACCAACGCGAGTTCCAATTCGTTCGGCGAACGCGTAAATATCAGTTATGCAGTCATTAGTCCGAGAGCAGACGTAGCGTTTTATTTACGGCTAGTCCACGAGCTGAGTGCCCGTCACGTGTGTCGGCTCTGGGATGAAGTATGACTTTTAGATGTTTACAAAACGCCCAAATACGAATAGAATGATAGACGAGCTGTGTCCTGCGGTTTCACCTCTTTTGTTTAGGAACTGTTATTTTTTTTGGGACAAAAAGTGGTCTAGGGTATAAGTTATCTCCACACCAAATTTTATCTAGCCCCGTTGAACTGTTTTAGCGTGATGAAGTTATAAACATTGAATTGTGAAAAGTTTCACATTCATAATTTACTAGCAGTGCCTCGCGGTTTTACTCGAGTCATGAAAAAAAGCTATGAAATTGATGAAAAATGGTAGAACATAATTATAAAAAACGCTGAGTAGTCTCGTTTCTTGCACCGCTCGCGCTACCAACGATTAAGTATATAAAATTTTATGAAAATCGCTTAAGTAAGTTATAAAAGCGTTACAAACAAACTCACTTTCGCATTTATAAAACTAGTTAGGGTTAGTAGCTCAGATCAAGTAGAGTAGCAGAGTTCCGCCTTAGAAACAGGTGAAGCCAAAAAACTACCCTACTGCCCGTATACGAATACTTCAAGCACATAGACGCATAAATACCCCAATCAATCGTCAATTCAGTTGCTCAGAGAACGTGGACAAGAAAAATAAGTAGGTACCTAGTAATAAGGGTAGTTTTTATGCGTCAATATGTGCTTGTAGTATACGAGTACGTACACGGGCAGTAGGGTAGTTTTTTGGCTTCATCTGGATCTAAAGCGGGACTCTATCTGCCTTTCTACTTGATCTGAACTTAGAAGAAACTAAGAAAAAATACAAAAAAAATAAGAAATTCACGAAGAGTATAAACTTAATAAGTTACTATTACTTAGTATTAGTACACATGAAATAAACTTAGTAAATACATCCTTATCTTAACATTTAAACCATCCAAGGATCTTGAACCCCCAAAAAAGCAACAAAGGTGCAAACCCACCCCTTCTAACTGACCGCAACATAAATTACATTTGAATAAATATACAATTAAACACACCTGAGCATGTTTTGATCGCGCGTTAGATGTTCGAGGAACTGATAACAAATGTAAAATTGATAAAAATGATAAAAACGGACATTAGTTTTTGGGTGTTTTTGTGTGGTCATCGCGAATTTATGAACTCGTGGAGTTTTTGTGTATGTACGAGTACATATTTAAAAATTGTTTTTTATTTTCAATTTATTACAGTATGTTTTTTTTTATTTATTGTAGTGTGTTTGTTTTTATGGTAAACACACACAACTGTCGCACTTATCGCTGAGAGCAACCTCTTTATGGCTATAATCATATTGGCAGTATAAACGCTTGTAATGGCTTCCTTTAGCCATATCTTCCCCCAGCCCAACAAAAAAAAACTTTAAAAATATGTAGTTATGAATTCCTTTAGAGAATAAAAAGAAAAAAATTGAGAAATCTAATATTATCGCATTATTTCCATATTGTACAGAACTTTAGGATAGCCAAGAAATGGAACAGACTGCCGGCTTCCTTGTTCCCTGAGAGATACAATCTTGGGCTTTTCAAAGTCAGAGTGAATAGGTATCTTCTAAGTCTGCGTCGTGCTGCTGTCGTGCTTCATCTTCGACCACATCGTCGCTTACCATCAGGCGAGTTGGTGGTCAAACGCGGACTAGTTCACGTTAAAAAAAGACTTGTGGCACTCGGGGACTGCCGCGGTAAAGCTATTGCATAGCATATTTTTTGCAAATAGATAGAAGAAGATAGAAGCCATGCAATAGTTTAAACATACTGATTGTACTGCAAATGAGTAAAAAGTAAGCCAGTATTTTTTCTCTCCTGAAAAGTAGCAAAATTTAACCTAGAGATTTCTCTACCACGCTGCCTTCTCTATGTGAAGAAATATCTTACGAGCCAATAATGAAGAAGGTTCCTTAGTTAAAGTCATGCATACTTAAATAAATTATTCCAAATTTAATTGCAAACACGTTAGACCCCGCCCTATCCCAATAAATGGAAGGAGGAAAGAAATGGAGGAACTATTTTTTTCTAAGAATATTTTTTTTTTTTTTGGAAGTGCAATAGTGGCGCCTCCATTGAACTATTTTTTGACTTCGGTGGGGGGTGTCAGGTTTTTTTGGAACGGAATTTCTGCATTCCACGCTCAAGGCCCGCGATAAAATCTATGCAATAGCTTAAAAAAGGATTAAGAAAATAAATAAATACTTGTTTGCACAAAAAAAGCAAATTCCAGTTAAAAATAAACAAATGAAATAGACAAATGTAAATATGTGTAGGAGTCTAAAACAGCAGATGCTTCGATGACACACATAAAAATTAAATGTGACAACTATCACCCTAATTCCTCTGCGACATTAACACATTAATTTCTATTCTGTATCTAATTGCCTGCCTTAATGCGCTTTACGAATTAATTGTCTTTTCGAAATTCGAATGCAATGGCCGTAACGGAAATAGTCGGTTTAATTGTTAAAAAAAGTTGGATAAGCGTAGGTGACCATAGTGCTCAATTAAAATAATGTCATATTTTTTGTAGCTGGCTGAATACAACATCGTAAGATGATTAAAAAAATGGATATTGACTGGCTGAATGTTGGCTGAAATAAAAAAAAACTCCATAATTGAGTGATTCGACCAACCCGTAACATATTTATTAAATTTGAATTTCGAATCAATCCTAAACTTGACTCAATTTAAACCTTCTCAATTTATTTTTAACAGTCTACGATTACTGTGATTTCATCAAAAATGTTCTCTATTCTGTTAACGTTTCAGTCCAAATTAGACTCGTGAAAGATAAATTGAAAAAATAAAATGCTCTAAAAATATCTATGATTTCAAAGCTTTATAACTTGACGCGTCTGTATTTACCTATTCATTTTTCAAAAAAGGAACTTAACGCCCAAATCGACGCATAATACTGGACAGAAAGGAAAATAAACTGCTTTGTATAATTCGACAAAATGTAAAAATACATTCGAAGTTAATCGATTCCTAAATATCACCTCTAACATATTGCAATAGAGTTCAAATTATAAAGGAACAGTTATTACAAACGCAAGTAGAAATAAAATCATGTGACAAAAAAGCTCCCTACTTTTTTAAACTTGTAATTCGTAGTTTCAAATTGCGAATGCGGCGTTCTTATTTCAAAATATCGGAGGTGTCATAAGACACTCCTTTTTGAGTATAGAAAGAAGTAAGTACAACTCCGCAACGTTAAACTAGCTAAAGATGAAGTAGTAGTTTTTTTATTGTGATTTTTTGATATTCATTAGTAGGCTTGCATTTGACCGCATTTTCTTATTAATCACGCCATGTTTTTCACGCTCTTGTTAAAACAAAATACATTTTTGGGTCAAACTCAGACTTATCATTTTAAAAAATACATAAAATGTATCCGATTCTTTAGAAGCACACTCTCCATTTTTATTAATGAACATTTTATTTGACAAATCGGTGAGACAAAGATAGTTCTCACAGGTATGCATTAGGTATTTAGAGTTATCCCTTAGTAAATCCCTATTAGTTAGCAAATTAATTAACAAAGAACCAAAGTAAATAGGTAACAACACTCTACAATAAATTAATCAATTAGCACGCTGTCTATCCCGATAATAATTTAACGAGGATCACAAAATTGTATCGACGCGATCTGCCAATTATCGAATACTAGCTTTGCCCGCTTTGCTTTGCTCGGTTTCGCTAGCAATTTTACTAAATTTAGTTACTATTATTGTAATACATGAATCCTAATTCTAACTACAATCATCCGAAACTTCAGTATAATAGATGTTTGTGGTTTTTGTGTCGAAATGTCTTTATCTACTTATATCTTACTTATTTATAGAAATGAATCTTTATTTCCCTTGGTCATCGCATCACGCGTGAATGGATGGAGCAATTTCGCTATTTCTTTTTTTTTTGTATCAGTAACTGTAGAAGATTCTTACCAAATTAAAAAATAAGGAAGTTGAGCGGAACATTAGAAAACAGCTAGAATTTAATATTCATAGTTAAGACAGGACAACGTCTGTCGAGCCTGCTAGTTGAACCTTAGTATTATGTGCTTGAACATGAAATGAAACACAATGAAGTATACTATGTGTGTTTATGATCAATGTGTGTATGTACGGGTTTCCTGGAAGTACATGGCATCGTGGCGTAGCATAGTTGGAAACTGACAGACAATAATATTCAAACTTGCGAATTTATCCAACAATAGTTGCAACTGGCTCTCGTATTAATTAAGGGTTTCAAACAAACCATTGTTGATTTTATAGCCTTTATTTCACAATAACTAAAATGAACCACGGATTGTTACTGATCCATTTTAACGCATTTAATTTGAATTCATAAAAAGATAAGTTAAATAAAGACCTTTCTCAAAATGCAGCTGATCAATTTATAAAATATGTTTTGTAATTTCGTTCTGCCGTACCTAAACATTTTGAAATTGGAATCGAATGTTTTTAAATTTTAAGCTTCACTTCATTGCCGTTTGTCGTCTATTTAACGCCTCGTGTTTCAAAACGCATTAAATGCTAACTTAAGATCTGTTAAAACGATGTTAGTTGGCCACGGCATTTTATGAGTTGTCCCTTTGAAATAAGGTTTATTTTGTATAGTTGGCTCTTCGAGATAGGGATTAAATTCTATTCTTTTTTTAAATTGATGCAAACTTCAGATAATCGATTTAGGATCAAAGTTAAGGTGTATCTTTATATCGACATGAGAACTTTTTAAAAGCATTGTTAAGAGAGAGACATTATATTATTTAAATTGCATAATGTATGTTACAAGATAAGCTTGGATTACGCAATTACAAAGTTCCTAATTGACAAATAACAATGATCAAAATAATATCGGGAATTTTACAAACGACGACACTATTGTGAAATCTTAAATGAACATAAATGTCTTTAACCCAGACATAATGCATAAATTGTGCTAAGGTCAAGCGCAAAAAAAAACGAAAACAGCCATCATTATTTCCCGCGCTTCGCACGCGTCACTCCAGCCAGTATCACGTCATTCCTAAAAAAAAGGAAATAATGGAAATAAATGCCACCGCACACTCTCGACATATTGTCCGAGTCGCCGGTAATTGGATTTGACTAATTCGGCGCGGTCGTCGCTTTACATAAAATAAGCATTAGTGAACCTCACGCCGATGGGGAGGGTTGTACGCTAGAATGTGCTGCGACTTTAATATATTATTTTCATTGACTTAATTTCTCTCTTAAGAAAATAGTTCTTCAGAGCAGTATAACTTCTTTTTTTTTTAATTATTTTTTTACATTATGTTTTTAAACAATAATTGCATTATAACCCCAATCGGGTTTGTCAAGGCAATAGGTTTTCATTAACAATGATCAGTTACCAGTTAATTAACTTTCATAACAATAAATACAAATAAATATTTTCCGGATTGCAAACCTATCTACAACGTTGGACGTAACGTAGTTGGGATCGACGCTGTAAGTTGTATGTTAAACTCAGATCAAGTAGAAAAGCAGAAAGAGTCCCGCCCGTGTACGTATACTACAAGCCCATATTGACGCATATTACTACTCATTTTTCTTGTCCACGTTCTCTGAGCAACTGACGTAAGAATTGACGATTGTTTCGAGTAGTGTTTATGCGTCAATGTGTGCCTGTAGTGTAGTATACGTACATGGGAAGTAGGGTAGTTTTTTGGCTTCACCTGGATCGAAGGCAGCACTATAATTATCTGTTTTCTACTTGATCTGATGTTGTATGTTAAAGAGAATTTGTCTGCCTGCGCTACGGCTGCTTTAATCCTCGCACGAAGCTTTGTGAACCTAATGCTAATGAAATGCAGAATTTATTTCTAAAAAGTCGCGCTACTTTTTACCGCAACTTTAAAGTTGGAAGTTAAAAACGCAGCAGTAAAAGAAGGTAGATTTTTTTGCTTAGGTATTATTTTTTAATGTCTTTTAAGTATATACAATTCATAAAGGGTATGCTAAGCCAAAAAGGGCTCACAGTACTCATCATTATGAACAACTTTTACCATGGGACCAACCCTGAATTCGCGAAGAAAAAATCTGCTGTTCCATACATTTGTCTAGTGTCATTGATATTTTTCTATGGAACAGCTGATTTTTGGGTTGGTCCCATAGTAAAAGTTGTTCATAATGATGAGTACTATGAGCCCTTGTATACCCTTTTTTATTCAATTATAGGGTTGCGTTCTACCACCATCCTGCCTGGTGGTAAGCAATGATTAACCCTGTAAAATGTTTTTTTTTTGTTCACAGAACGTATGTCCAAAAAGTCGCGCCACTTTCCACCGCATAACCTGCAATGTCCGCGCGTCACCGAGCCACGCATCGTTTATAAGTTAGTTAATTTATAGCCTAATTACATATATCTGTCTCAGTAATGTATGCTAATGTATGCAATGTATACGAGTGTAGTGTACGAAAACAACAGCACGAATTAAATGTGGCCGAATATTAATTGTTTTATGTTTGTTCGTTGTGAGTGCGTTGCAGATGGGTTTGTGAGAAATTTTTGAATCTAGTTAAGAGGAAAGGGTATGCCGAAATAGGTTCATAGTTCTCACCATTATGAACAATTTTTAATCAGAAACCACCCAGAGAAATTAATTTCAGCGAATCTATGTAGAAATGGTTGTTTGTTCTATAATAACAACAAACAGTGATACCTTCGCGACACGAAGACACTTACACGAAGTTGCTTAATACAGGGTTATAAATAAAGGGTCTGCCGAAAAGGGCTCATAGTTTTATCATTATGAACAAGTTTTACTATGGGACTAACCCAGAATTCGTGAAAAAAATAGCTGTTCCATAGAAGAAACAGTTGTGAAACAGCAGATTTTTTTTATTATACCTAGCTGATTTCTTGTACTATTCTTGTATCTTTCGGCTTAGCCTTGCCATATAACCTCGTAGAAGGCACTTTTTCCACCAGCCTACCGACCATCTGACACCAGAGTCATACAAACCTACTCAGCCTTTACAAAATTACTTACTTAGTAGCTTAATTTACAACTTTCGTACTTTGTAGCTTTTCCACTTTTTCCACAACCCCCCGTCTGTCCACTGCTACCCTAAACCCAGAACCATGTCGTGATGATGATCCATAAATTACCGAAAATAACATTTTTAATTCGGCCCCGTACTTATCGGAGTATTAATTAAAATTCGCCCAAAACAGTGCGCTTGCGCATCGTGGTGTGCAGTATATTGTGACGCAGTAGGTCAGTTTTGTTGGCATATGAACATTTTTCCTCTTTTCGTTTATTTTTTTCACAACAAGTTATTTGGCGTTATTTATGAAAAGCGCCACGAAAAAGTGAATAATAGCGGCAGGACAATAAGTTCACGACTGGTGCTAATAGGCTTGGAATGATAGTGTACTCGTACGAGTAGCTTTCCATTAGTAAAAGAATTTTCAAAATCGAATCAGTAGTCTCGGAGTTTACACTCTACTCGTAACCAACATGCTAACTTTGCCTCTTAAGACTTAGCAAAATTTATTTTTTATTTTTTTATTCATTGATAGGCTTAGTTTGAACGCCATCTCGTCTGATGGTAAGCAATGACGCGGTCTACGATGGAGCTCGCTTGCCTAGAAGGAACCGATTCACTCGCGACTGGAAGACACCCAAATTATATTATGTTTCTTTTTATTTCTTAAGCGAGCAACTTTCAGTAAGCCTCACGTTTCGGAAGCTCCTTACTGGTTATGTCTCATACTGCGACTGCCCTCGCATCAAACGCCCCAAAATACCATTATCTCTCGATCTCAAATTAGCGATCTAACTCGCCGATAGCTACTAGTAATAACGGACTTTACTCACCATGTTTGTATTATAAAATGGGCAGGAATTATCGTTAAATTGACTTTACATTGATGGTCATGTTGATGGCCAAATTGGCAGTCGTAGAGCAATTATGAGACTGTTGGCGTCATCGGTTGGTAAATAAATAGATGGGTGGTGTGATCGGTTGAAAACACGTAACGAGTACAGTGGCGAGACAGTGACCTCACCGAGTACTTGGTTTGTATAAACAGTTTGACGAGGCGAGACAGTCACTAGAATCATGATTTGTTTGCTGCCGAGTGTGCCCATTTACTGTCTCGTCACTATATCGTACACGTTACGTATAATCAACCCATAGCTGATGTATGAGTGGTAATAGTTTGTACGAATAGGTTTATTTTATTCATAAATGGCAAACAAGTAAAAGGGCCGCCTGATGGTTAGAGATCACCGTCGCCGTCGCGTTAATCCAGACAGCATTTCAGTTCTTAGCGACAAGGTCGCCAGTTGTTGCACTTGTTTTAAGTATTTATCATCCGTTTGTCTGTAATTTCTGTTTTTTTTATGTAAGTAATTGAGTGACGAGACGAGCAAATCGCTCGCCTGATATTAAACGTCACGTTTGCCCATAACAGGTCTGCGCCACCCAGAATTTTGAACTCGCAGAATTCAAGACCCTGCGCGGCACAGCACTGCGTTCGTCACCCTTAGATATAAGTTGTTTAATCTCCTATTTGCCCTGTAATTTCACTGGAAACAATGTCCTTCCAACCGAAACACAGTAATGTTTGCACATTACTGCTTGGCGGTGGAATAACTGGCAAAGGTGTGGTACTTCCCCAGGTGGGCTCTGCAAAAGAGCCCTACAAGAGCACTACAAACTGGTGTGTCCGGTCTGAGTCTGGTGTGAACAAAAAAGAGTTTATTTATCTATTTATCATTCTGACCGAGGTGACGTCCCCTGATGAAAGACTGCGGCACGCAGTTTTATTCGCAATCGTAAGATAACCGAAACAGTTTTTCAGGTATAAACTACCGCCGAAAGGTAGTGTGTCGGTCAATTTTTTACAGGATACATTTCGGAGAATGTGATTCAGAGCTTTCATGTTTTTGTTTAAGTGGTGAATGGAACAAATAAAGGAAAACTCTGCAACTCACATTTACCGGTCACGGAACAATTTCAAACTGTACATCATCTACGTTTGATGCTTCACAAGAGTCACAAACAAGAGTTAATGTTGAAGTTGACCTGATTCTGTCATCCCCTTTTTATTACAGGACAAGTAGTTATACGCCTTACTACTTTCTACCACCTTTAAACCATAGATTTACCTTGGATTCGTATGAACCGTTTTGAATCTAAGTTTCTGATTCGTACAGCCAGGGAATGGAACAGTCTGCCGGCTTTCTTGCTTCCTGATAGATACAATCTTAGGATTTTCAAGGTCAGAGTGAATAGGTTGATCTGTTAGGTCTGCGTGCTTTATCGTCGACCAAATCGTCGCTTACCAAAAGGCGAGTTGGTAGTCGAACGCGGGCTCACGCAAATTTGCGTTAAAAAGCATCCAAAAGAACCATTGACGTGAAAACAATTTCGGGTTTAAAAAGAACCTTAAAACCTCTCTCATCGACTAGTTTTCGTCGACTAAAATTACAGGTACATTTAATTTACTACCCGCTAAATTACTGTAAAATATGGCAGTTATTTGTCCATTCGAGCACGATATCCACTCGTTAAAAACTAACTTTGTTGTATAAATTCAGCTATATAATATGACCATTAGATGAGCTAGTCGGTAGTCATTTGTGTCTATGCCCATCGATTTTGTAATCTAATAGTAGAAGTTTAGCAAAAAACTAGAAAAATGACAGTCTTTAAATTTTACTATGGAACTAACGTGATTTTGAAACATTTTATTATAAATCGCGGGAATACCGCGAGCGCATCACGCTTGTAATCTCCTGATGAAGATCACCGAATGTGATCGAAACTAATCATAGTAAACGACTTAATTTTACGTGAGTATTTCTGTGTAAATTATAATGAAATAAGTCTTGTAATGTTTATGATCATCGTGGACAACTGTTTACCAAATCAAACCAAGTAGTTTATCACCCACCTCTGAGTATAGACCTTTTCTTTAACGTCATTTTTTTCCTAAGAGTCACATGGGTGCACCAAACAGCTCCTTTCAGCGGACATCGGAAAGGAGTTCAAAATTCAGTTGCAAACTTTGACCCTTCTAACAAAGCAAGTACAAAAGCTTTAAAAATCGAAGAAAAACAATCTACGCCATATTTGTTTTTTAGGTTTCTTGGTCTTTGGCTGTTTTTAGGGTCCCGTAGTAAAATAAAGAACTCGGAAAAAGTATCATTACGTCCAGCCGTCACCGTCGTGTTCATCTATCTATCAGTCTGTCGTGATTTTTCCCAGCATCATATCTTCTACATTTTTAACAAATAAAGGAAAACTGCTTACATTTACCGGTCACCGAACAATTTTAAACTGTAAAAATCGTTGCGGTCTATTTGGCGGAGTTGTGTAGCATCTTCACAAGAGCTACAAAATAAGAGTTGAAGTTAAACTTTTAATAATCAAAGTTTTTTAAGCCCATTAAAGGCTTTATTTGACAGATTTAAACTAACTAAAAATATATCTGTCTTGGTCATTACAACCTATTAGACAAGGACATCAATACTTTTCGAAACTTTTGAACTGTCAAATACGCCTTCAAACTTGCGCCCATTTTCGTGTTTGAGAAATGAATTATTTTTCAGCCAGTGACATTTGTTCCGGTTTCACATGTCTGTAAAAAGGTATTACTTCCAGTGACACACTGCGCCCATATTAAGTAACTTTAACAACCGCAGCTAAGCCCACTTCACGGCTAAACCAATTCAATTAAGCGATGCCATATTAATTCGATTATTCCTCATAAAACTTACAAAACAGTCGTTTTGCCAACGACGCGGCAACACGGAATGCCGTCATTAAAGCAATTTCGATTTTATCGTCCAGCCATAGAGATTACATTGGTTTACCACCACAATCCAGCAATTACTGTCAGATAGGTGGAATTAACACGCTATGGCTTTGTTCTGGAACGGTCGAGTCTATATCTGTCTCTTTCTAACGTAGCTTTAGGTATTCGTGACTGTTCACTGATGTTGCAACGGACGATACGGTCAATGTTCGGATGGGTGATCGCAAATGGCTCTGTGTGGTTGAATTGACACGTTAAATGGTTGGCCGGTTGGTTTATTCTATTCTATAGCGATAACCGTCATGCTATTTTTGACGCTTAATAGGCGGCCCAAGATTGATAATTAGGCTCATACGGTGACCTCGTAGCGCGAATGTCAGCAATTATCAGATGGAAGTCTGAATATTGCAGTAAACATAACGTACCGGCTAATACCGGCTAATGATAACCTGAACAGAATCGCTTTGGCTTTTGTCTCGCTTTTTCTCTAGCTGATAGAGCGAGACGAAAGCTCGAGCGACCCAGCTTAGGCTTGCGCTAAGAGTTCACAGAACAGCCCCAGGGCTAGACCATTTTGCCTATACAAACAACCTACACAATATCATATCATTAATAGACCTCTCTCTTTTTATAAATACATCGGAACCCTCGACCTCCAATATTTCCTCTCTAAAAACATCCCATTACCTATTATTTCTTCTTCGGTTTTACAGCCTCGTATAAGCCCAGTTATTTCCGGAATCTCAATTTAATTAAAAATGGAATGTCTGTTATCCTTCGATCGCGCGTGCGGCTGAGTGTTGCCACGCTCCGATTACCGCAGAATAAATAATAGCCACTGCACTCGGGAGGTTTGTTATCAACTGTCACTTAATTATCGAAATTGAATTTGGAACGAGGGTGACGTTTAGCTTTTTTATAGCTTTTTTTAAATGCAGCTGTTTCTTTGATTGATTTCAATTTGCAAATGAGGTTTTATGTAGTGGTGTACTAATGGTGACGTGGGATAGTTTAAGGTAGGTATTAAATGAAAAAGGCTTTTTTTTTTAAAACACATTTTAACACGTTTCTTTTAACGTAATTCTATTCTGAGCTATAGATATGATTAATACCTATATGAATTATCTATTTATCTTCGACGATAATGGTATTCTCCATCCAATTGTTGCCTGAAAGAAATCGTTCTAAGCGATAAGGCCGCTACTGTGGCACTAATTTGTAAGTTTTTTTTTATCGTTAAACTTATTTGAACGCTACAAAGATTTTATTTATGTAATTATTTACTCGTATCTGTATCAAAATAACAAACAGATAGACTGACAAACAAAGGAATCATTAGGTTAGACAATTTTTAATTTCCAAAGTTTCGTAGTACAAATAACTTTAAAAACTAATCTGTAAAAAACACGTAGGTATTTTGTCATGAACTGTATAACAAATTGTTAAAAAAAAATGAAAACGACGGCCAAGTGTGACATAAACGTCTGCCAAAAACGCTCATTAAATTCAAATTAACCTTCTTGGTATCATTTTCAATTAATAACAGGATAACAGTCGATTTACGTGAAACGTCACTTTTTATTAAAAAAAACTTTGACAGTGGCATAATGACGAGCGTGGCCAACGTGTTTGTTTGGAGTTTTGGAGCATGTTTTGAGCTCAGTTTGGAAGATAATTATTCAAATTAACAGCAGATGCTTGCGTTGGGTAATTTTAACTTTGAATGCAACCTTCTTGCAGAGTTTTTTTTTGTAACAAACTCATTAGTTCAATCCTTATTCGATTTATTTTATTGCTTACTCATATTTTGGATAATTATCTTCTCATAAATATAAAAATGAATCGCTGTTCGTTTGTCTGGCTATAACTCGAGAATGGTTGAACCGATTTCGCTTATTTTGATCTTGAAATATTCGTAGATGTTCTGTAAAAAAAAAACAGCGGGTGAAACCGCCGGTTGCAGCTAGTTGATAATAAAATTATTTTTAAGGTGCATTTCTTTTAATTATTTATTTACTATCTGCACAATGCGGTATAAAACACGCGTTAAAAAAAATGATGGTGAAAAGTAGTCTACTTTCTTTCCTGTGTACGACATTTACGACTGTCAAGTGTGCTCCTAGACGGGTGTAAATGGCGTACACTTTTCTATCGAATACTCGCTACGTATTTTTACGTCAAAGTTGTGCTAGCTCCACAGTACTGAAAATTGCGAATTTTCATGATGATCGGTTGAGTAGTTAAGGCGTAAGAGCGTAACAGACAAATTGACGCATGTTTGAAATTAGTTAGGATTAAAAAGAAATGAGTTATTTTTCTATTGTTTATATTTCTGGCTTATTACATGCACACAAATACATCTATGTACCCAACTACCCATGTTAACGTCCATACATTTTCTGTGCAAGAATACATCCATACTTTTTAAGGTCACACCTGTTGGGTTTGAATGACAGACTTAAACTAACTAAAAATAAATCTGTCTTTGTCATTTTCGACCTATAAGACAAGGACATCAATACTTTTAGAAAACTTCGATTTATCTAAAACCTTCACACTTGGGTCCAATATCTCTACTATCTTTACTATCTACCTATCTCACTCTATCTAGCCATCTCGCTCTAATCTTGCTCTACCCAATAGTGCCATCAAAAAGTCGTTAAATTCTTTTAATCAAGGACCTATTTTGTAAGTGCAGTTTACGTTTCAGTTGTGACGCGACAAAGCAGTTAATGACGTGGTTAATGACTCCGTTACAATTAAACGAGTTAATGGCTCGTGTAGTTGGAGTAATTCAGCTATTGGTGATGGATGACTAAGGAACATATGGCTTGTGCGATGGAACAGAACAAAAAGAACTAACGAAATCAACGAACAAATAAAACAAAAAATTATTGACTAAGATTTTTTTCCTAAGATTTTTGGTCAATGTAGTTAATTAAAGTACTACTTAGTATGTATTTTATTTGAATGTATGTACCTATATACTTTTTATGAGGGTTTATATGTTTATATGTTTTCTTTTCTATTGCACACCCTGTTTTTTTTTCTATGTATCCTCTCCATCCTAAGGTTTCCTAGAGCAGATCGCTCGTAGCGCTAAGCCGCCAGTTGTTGCTCTATTAGTTTTAAGTGTTATGATCCTTTTTGATTCCTTATCTATCTAAGACGAAGTAGAGTTTTCGACATTATAGCATTATGCCTAAAGAAAATTCTTCCAGACAACCTTTAGATGATCAGGACTGACAGGATTGGAAAACGATCGCTGGTTTACACAAAATATATAACTGACAGAGCGAATGACGCATACATTTCTTGGAAAAAAAATACACATTTCAACAAAACCTAGCTTAGGTTGAGGTCGTCCATCTTTAACGGCTCATTTAAAATTGGAACGTCAAGTTAAATATTCGAAAAACAAACAGTTACGAAAACCTATCATCACCGATGCTATCAGCAAAAGGTCACCTATTACGAGGGTGTCTAAACTCCGCCACGTGTGGGTAACTGACCACATCCGGCGCGCTTCCGCCGCTTCCGGTCCGGAAACCGGACGGTCAGTGTTGCAAGGGTGGGTGTTGGTTACATACTTGGTAGTGTTTTTATTGTAACCTCTTTATAAATCATGAAGTACTTACTCACTTTTGCCATGATTTACCCTAAATTATAAAAGCAAAAAGTAGCTCTTTTGTCAACTTTAAACTTACCTATTCAATTTTTTCCATTTCACCAAAAAGCGCCTGAACTGGTTTTGATGAAATTAGATAAAGAAATAAAGGGCCACTTTTTTTTATTTGTGTTTAACACATACTACAATGTTGTTGTTTTGTGGCATTAGACCGTGTGTTACGTTACTATCATTACTATAAAATTAGCGTATAAAGGAAAATTATTGAAAACATTCCTAAAAAAATACAATATTAAAGGTCATACAAACAAACAAACCACATTATTTTAATGCATATTTTTTATTTCCCGCCTTATGTACCACAGCATAATTATAATATTACAATGCATTGACGAATTTCAACTACTATCAATAAATAACATTAATATTTATAGAATTAAGCAATTAATTAGGTATTTAGGCTGGACACACTTTTTCTCAAAATGGCCTCATTACAGAATCTGGTAGTTTATTACTCAAGCGATATAGCAACACTACTAAAAAAAGATCGGTTTTAGTCTCTGCTCAAATTTATTTTCTAGCATTTTAAATATAGAACTTAATCGAACAAAAAAGGAGCGACTATTTAGAGGTTACTTCACGTTTATTATCAAAGTTAAGATTTAATGTCACGTGGAAATTAATTAGATAAATACGTGTGAAAGTTTTGCAGGATTAGAATAATGAAACTGAGTTTACCGTTAGTATTTCTAAGTTTTTAAATCATACAATTGGATTAAAACTATTAAAAAAACAACTGACATCTATAACATTTCTTTTGCTTTAATAAAAAAATGTGCAAACTTTCCAGAGCACAGCAAGCGTTTTGTTTTACCGTAAACAAATTACACATTTAGGCAAATTTTCTACACAGATATAATTAATCAGACATAAATATTTATTATGTATAATTTTGGATGTATTTACTATAATCAAAAGGAAAATCTGATCTACGTCTTGACAATGTAAAACGACAAGCCTTTGCAAAAGTTTAACATTACTTACAAAATTAAACAATTTACAATAGAAGCCAAACTTAATGGCGGCTGTAAAATGCGCTGAAAGTGAGGCTTGAAGGTACACGACGCTGTTATTAGTAGTCTTTATTAGGTTAATATTGGTAATCTATTAAGTATTTTTTTTTTATTCAGGCTTGCATTTGACCGCCATCTTGCCTGATGGTAAGCAACGATACGGTCTACGATGGAGCACGCTTGTTCCTCTTTAAGGCGTATTTGCTACATCAAAACATACAATTTTTTACGACATTTGGAAATTCACGAAGAAAAAACAGCTATTCTACAAAAAAAATAAGTTTCTAGAAAAAGTTCGTTAAGCTGCGACTAAATCTTTGGAAAAACAATTTTTTTTTAATTTTTAAAGCCAATTACTGAATAAACACACTTAAGGCTGCCAGTGCACTGAAAAAAGAGAGGAGCGGAGAAATATTGACAAATAGAATTTTGCATTAAACCCCGTTCCTACTTCCGAGCGGTTGGTATTGCGCAGCGCAGTGCTTCATTTCACAGCGGCCATTAAGTTTGGCTCGAGTTATACGCCACCGCCTAAAATACCACAAGCTTTAATTTACCATAGATTATTAATCACTTAATCTAATCCACTTCTATACTTATCACTAAACTTATTCAGTTCTTTAACCTAATATTATTTACAAAAAATTTGGTAATAAATTAATTATACAAGAGAATTTCGTTAAATCTTATTTACATCAATATACAACATGGAATGATTTTGTACGTTACATTTATTCGCTACTTTTACATGAACATGTAAAATAATCTAGAATCAGCTAACATTTAGTTTTTGAACGATTTGGCATTTGACACTCATGATATGACTAGTCCGTAGGCTGAATGGTGCTAAGAGCTAGCGCAGACGACAGACATTAGCTATAAAGTTGGTAAAGACCTCGCTAAAGGCTCAACACGCGGAGCACTTTCATAGACTAAAAAGTTCTATTTCTTTTGCTAATTTTTGCATGGCGGGTAGGTACCTACGTGCTAATCTGGCGTGTAGTTTATATTAAGCAATTCGTTTTTCATTTTTTCGGGATAAATAGTCTATCGTCTGCAGGCATGCTCAAAGCATTTCAATTGTCACGATTTAGCATAGCATCTGATTTAACGATCGAATATTATCTTCCCGCCAATTCAGCCTAGTCTTAAAAAGCTAACGCTCGAAATTCTAATTTAAAATTGTCCAACGCTGTCAGTCGAGCGCGCGACGTCGAGCGAGCACTACACGAGCCCGGAGAGCGGAGCGCGGGACGTCACGGGCGACGCGGGCAGGGGCTGCATCTGCTGCGGCGCTTGAGGCTGGAAGTATACTCCTGGCTCGTTCGTGAACTGCGGATGCATCGGCAATGGCGTATGCGGCATCGTCGTGGGCCGCGACTCGTGATACAAAATTGGAACGCGGACCAAACGCTGCGCCGCGTGCGCCATATTCGCCGCCTCCAGCTCAGCAGCCAGCTGTCTCTTCCACTTATTTCTTCGGTTTTGGAACCAGATCTTGACTTGTGTTTCTGTCAAATGCAAGCTGGCAGCCAAGCCGGCGCGTTCCGAACTGCTCAGATATCGTTTCATGTCAAACGTCGACTCCAGCTGGAAGACTTGCGAGCGGGAGAAGACTGTTCTGGTCTTCTTCTTCCTCTTGCCGAGGTTTGCGTTCGGGTCTCGCTTTTCGTCTTTGTCGAAGTCGTCGCTTTCGTCGACGTCTGGGTCGGAGTCTTGCGGGTCTTGTTGTTGCGGGTAGAGCGCGGGGTGGAGGCGCGGGGAGCGGGGAGAAGAGCGGGAGGGGGAAGGCGGAGTGGGGGCTCGGGGAGGGGAGCGCTGACGCGGAGAGCCGCCCGCTGAGCCGTCCTCGTTGGTGGTCGAGTCTTCTGTAACAAAAGAAGAAATTGCTGATTATCAATCTATCCAACTAATATTATACTCCTTCACGCTGAAACGGCTGGACGGAATTTAATGATATTTGGAATAGAAATAACTTATACCATGGATTAACACAGGCTACTTTTCACCACCATCACCGTTTTTCATCATTGCGCGGGTGAAACCGCAGGGCGCAGCTAGTTGAGTTTAAATTTGAGTTTTTATACTTAAAGCGAATCTTTATTACGCCTATTACTGTTTTACGACTGAATGCTGACTTTACAGAACATGAGTACTTCACGAAAGAAGACAAAGACGGAAAAACTGTTAATATTAGAAATTTTAAGAAACTTAGAAATCAAAAGCGTCGCAAAAACAATCTTCTTCTCAATAATAACCAGATTCACAATTAAATTTTACAAAAAAATCTTGCCTATATAACGTTAGCAAATGTCGAAAGTTCAAGTGCAAGTTTCGAGAAATCACTTCCCATGACGTATTCCCAAATCCCCCAATATCCCAAATCAACAAACGCGTCGAACCGATCGTATTTATACGGATTGATTGTACAATCGTGGTGTAATCGGATCTGACGTCACGACCTGATGCCTTCGGAAGCCGTACTGCGCTGTGATTACGTGATTAGTGATACAAGGGCTTGGAGGCGATCAAAATACGATTGAAACTCGGTCTGTCGACTCGATAACTCGGTCTGGCCTTGGTTTGCGCAGAATTACATTATTACCAATTATTAATTGAAAGTCAAAACATTCTTCTTTTTCTGCTATAGAGAGGCATAAAAATGAATACTCGAGAATGGTTAGACCGAATATTATTTTTTTAGTTTTGTTCGCTCTTGGAAAGGTTCGAAAAGTAAAAAAACAGCGAGTGAAACCACCAGGTGTGCAGCTGGTCAAAAATAAAATACGATTGAGAGCGAGACTCGGTATGTCGTCAGCGGTGGCCTTGATTTGCGCAGAAGGTGGACTTAAAAAAAAACAATTTATTTCAGGCATTACTTATACTAAATACGTTATGAAATTATGACTAATTATTAACTAAAAGTCTACATATCGAAATATAAAAAAAAACATAAATTCAAATAAAAATGTTTATAAATGAAAAGTTGGCTTCAATTTTCGTCCGTGAATGTTTTTTTGCTCTCGCTTCAAAGCCTTAGATTTTTTATGGTCAAAGCTTTTTGTCCTACGCATTCCTCCTTCTACTAAAGAGCACCTATATAAGACCAATCGCACAGATGTTCTGTGTGACGTACGTGTGATAACCGGGTGTATTGTGTGTATCCTCTGATGAGGTGTAATTTCTACTTATATTCCGAGTTCATGCAAAAGATTTTTTCTCTATAACTCACTCAAAAAATGTTGGGACACCGACTTAAAAGTATGCCATCAGCGCAGACCTTCATTATGATTGTAAGTTTTTGTATACTCATAATATAAATAAATGCTTCAAAGCTATATAAGTGACATTATTTAGTACTGCGCACTACATTTCCGTATTATAATAACAATTTGTCGATCTCAGCAATATTTATAAGTAAACCTTAGGGGTTTACTAAAAAGCTCTAAAAAGGTTATTCTTGTTATGTTCTCTTTAATTTCCTCAAATTGGTTACAAGTTACAAGATATTGCGAATCGTCTCTGTAACCGGCCCTTAAAGATACGCTACACGCATGTCGGATATATTTCAAAGCCCGACGCTGCACGCAGAATAAAATGAGTGCAGTATGAGTGCTCCTACCTTGGATGAAAAATCATACTGGATAGAGCCATAGAGAGACGTTGCCAGCCCGCTTGTCATGTCAACGCATTGTCTTGTTTCCTTATCTATATCATTGATGCCACGTTGAATAAAAGAGAAAGTTATTGAAAGCTTGGCAACCCCGCACTGTATGTGTAATTCGTGTCCACTTTTGACCGACTAGTCGGCCACAACATTGCGACTCGTGTGCCTAAAAGGCTAAAAATATACTGAAAGATTGATACTACAAACGAATATTGTTATGTATTAGGAAAGATGTCGTGTTGTGCTGCGTTCTGTACATCAAGAACAACCAAAGGTGGCGTAAAAGACCCGGATTTATCATTTCACACGTAAGTTTTTTTGGCAAAAATATCTTAATTAATGAAGTTTTAAAGCGATTTATGTATTTCACATTAAAGATATACGACCCTGACATCATATAATTACCAAGTAGTCGAAGTTAACTGTGGATTTAAAGCTTTAATTCATGTTATTTAGATACATAGTTTGAAGCCTCCCGGCTAGTGATGGGCCTGCAGCGTCCTTAAGATTTTATCGATATTTACAACGATGTTTATTTATCCTTTGTTTATATTTAACCCTTGTTTGTGTTTTTCCAGGGTGTAAAACCACTATGTTACTACCTAAAGAATAGGTACAGACTACAAAAAATTAAATGACAACTATAGAGTTCATACAACGCTTTTATATGTGATGAAATATGAGCGCCCAAATTCAAATTAGTATATATAAGTCGTAACCTGTCTCATTTGAATTATGATTGTGAATTTATTAAATAAAATTTTATCATAAACTGTTTTCTTAATTGCCATGATCTGCAACCCATTTGATAAAACGTGTATGCAAGCATTTTTTATCGATAAATTTCGTAATAGTTCCCTTCCCTACTCAAGCACACTAATGGAGACTTAGAAACTCACACCAACATAAAAGTGACACGCTACCAAAGCTTTCACTCCTTCCACTATGATCCTACTTCCATGGCTCCTACTTTTTACTTGACTGTCAAAGAACTGTCACTGTCAAACAAGAAGGGGAACAAGATGGCAAACAGAAGAGGAACAAAAATGGGTCATACAAAGAAGTAAAAACACTAGCAAAAGAACGCAAAGTTTAGTTTCTGCACCAACTTAAATAAAGAATGGATGCCCTAGAAGAAGAGTAATGTTACTATAGAAGCTGACATTTTGACACATTTACGAAAGTCCCGTGTTATTAAAACAAGGGCAGAATAATGATAGTTGGGTGTAGGTTATGTTTACGAGTTTCACAGCTTATTCCGCTTATATATTAAGTACTTTTTATAGTTATTGTTTTTAAATTTTATTTGTGCATCTTATGGTCTAGACTAGACGGAAGGTCATTGGTAATTGGAAGCCGTTTTCGATTACCAGTCAGATAAGAAGGCCGCAGTTCACAAGCAATAAAACATTAAATATCTAAAGTCCGTCAGTAACTTCACTTCCGTTGTCATACTCTCACTAAAAGAAGCCGCTGTTCCTTGTCGTTTGTTTCCATCCGTACCGCCCTTACTGGCTACACGTCGCGGCACTGATTTCCATCGATTTCTGAAGCCCCACTAATCCTTTGTGTGCCGTTGTCTGTTAACAAACGCTTACTAGTTAAGCAGTTTACCAGTTTGCAGCATTCACTAGGTATTGTTTAATGTGATTATAGCGCCTCATTAGATAATATTAGGTTAATAACGGACATGCCGATTTGGCATAATTAAGGCTACGTTGTAAGCCTGTGGACTATAGAGGTTTTAAAAAACAAAGGCTTTGATAAAATTAAAACTTATAATTGACTTTGTAACATTTGAGAAAATACGTTTGTAGTTTTTCTTTGATCAGGAATATTACATTTTAGCTGGTCTCATAATTTTATGAGGGTAGTCGAAGATTTTTTTGGTCCGTCTCGCTTTATCTATCTCTTTTTCTTACTCACGTAGGTAACTTTTTTGACGTCAGCAGACTAAAAAGTCAATCGACTGTGCTGACCCATATCAAAATCAGAGTTCAAATCGATAAAACCATCGACTAATATTTTACAGAAAATATTTAAACGAAAAGCATTTGGCAATGAACCACATTTTCATTCAACCAAAATGTTCCATTTAATCGAAATTTAAATCTCGAATCGAACGAGATTCAATCCGATACCATTTTAATCAGGCACCGCTTACCCGCATCACTATCCGCCAAATTAAAAAAAAAGCTAAAAGGCCAAGCAAAGCAATCACACAAAACGGCACGCCGAATAAACCGCATTCGAAAATTAAAACGAGCGCGCGACATGTCTCCTGGCACACGCTTTGGCGGGAAAGAGAAAAAAGGACGGTTGATATTCCAGCGGAATTTCAGAACGAGTGCAAGCGAGTCAGCGTCAGTGTTGCTATATGTATAAATTCGAAGTAGGATGGTAGAAAAGCATTGTTCGGTCGGTTTGGGCCGCGTGAAACGGCGTTTCCTTTGTTTTTGCGGAGGGATTTGGGAAATTAAAGCGGGGTTGCGATGTGATGACGATTACTTGTTTGCCGTCCATGTTTGTACTGTGTACGTGAATAGGTTTGTACCATTAGGTAACTGAGATGCGAGATACCAATGTTAGCATTGTGGTGCAAACACTGATTGAAACAGACGGGAATATCTAAGAGAGATTCTGGTGAGAGATTTTGGCAAAATCAACCGATCAACTTGCCGAGTTTATATACCGCCGACAAGCAGTTGCGGTGCCTATTGGATTAGTAGAATCTATTCTCTAATCGACTTCCAAAAGAAGACTGTTCTCAATTCCATAGTACCTACCTATGTTGTTGTTTTTTTTCTTTTTTACCCCCGACGGATATTCCTCGGTTATGTATTATGGTAAAATTATTATCGCTACATCTAAGTAGGTATAGGTATCTTCGAGAAACAGACACGTTAGGAAAAACTGTAAACATCGATATTCATTGTTTAGGTACTTAAGTATTAATATCTATTACCGATTTCTCGAGATATCAACTCTTTTTTAGAAAGTATTTTTACGTCTATTATAATATTTTGTTAGGTACATAATAATTGGGTTAAGTCGGGGGTTTTGAGTTATTTTATTCTTTTTCGATGAGATTTTTACCGTCGTGGGTTTTTTTCAAAATTTTTAATGCAAGCAGAGCTTACGAGTGGTTTCCTTGCCAGGGATTAACTTTTAAGTTTTGGAGGTGTTTATTTTCTACTAGCTGCGCCCCGCGGTTTCACCCGCTGTCCTGCAAGAATAGCGGAAAGCCGTTCAATTTTCTGGGGTAAAAAGTAATCTACATATTACCTAGGGCTTAAGCTACCTCTATACCAAATTTCGTCAAAATCTGTTTAGCTGTTAAATTGTTAAATCAAATTGTCATCCATACGTCCATTACATAGCTGTCATTTGCGCAAAGAGTATAATAAGTCGTTTTGTTATTCCAAGTCTGATTCTTTTTTGTTATACCTCGTTTTATAGTGACTGATGTTTTATGTCAATTCACACTTGAATGCTATCGAATTTATTTAATAGAAATAAATAGTATAATAGGAATAAATAGTATAAATGGAATAAATAGTATCCTATGTGCGTTTCCTGGCTCTAAGCTACCTCCTCACCAATTTTCAGCCATATCGGTAAAGCCGTTCTTGAGTTATAAGTAGTGTAACACGAACACGACTTTCTTTTATATATATAGATTTCTTGTGCGATAAGCTAGGCTTTTGACCTAAGTCACATGGAGCCGTTGTAGAGACCAACGAGTTTGAATATGAAACTGGCTTATGTGAGATTGCCCAGTTTGGTGTTTAAGAACAGATTAAACGCTTCGAACAAGTTTTCTTCTTTTCTTCGCATTTTCTCTTCGCCGCTGGCTTCGCACATTTAGTGCATTAAGCCAATGTCAAGTAAAGACTATAAAATCAGTGCTACCCGACACCGATCGATTGAGGCCGTAGCAATGCGATCCGACATTACTAGTGTTGCAAGTATCGCACGGTTTGTAAAAAAGGATTTATTAAATGTGTGAAGCCTTATTATGTGATGGTTAGTTATAGTTTTAAAATTAAAGTGCGGCACACATGCTTGGCCATTATCTCAAAGAAGTGTTCCCGACGGGAATCAAATTTTTGAGAAACCTTAATGACATTGAGAAATTACACAACAATGAAAAAAACGTTGGTTGTTTATACCTATTTCATGTTTTTTACATCCGACTAGGCTTGCGTTTGACCACAACCACAATCCCACCGGTAGGCCTAACACAAATTCTGACGTAAAATACGAGGTACTCGATAAACAAATGAATAACAAGAACATTATTTTTACAAAACAAAAAACAAAAACCGACTTCAAAAGACCGACTATTGAGTTATTCGTCTATTTGTCGCGCACGTACTTAATGCAAATTTAAGACTTATATGGTTTTCTCATGGATACCATTATCAGAACTGGACTAAATTGAAATGGGACCAAATGGGAAGCGTCAGCTTTCTAATAAAAAAAGAATCATCAAAATCGATTCACCCAGTCAAAAGTTATGAGGTAACAAACATAAAAAAAATATATAAAAATAAAAACATACAGACGAATTGATAACCTCCTCCTTTTTTGAAGTCGGTTAAAAATGGGATAGCGCCCCTGTCAACTGAAAACTTGTACCTATACATTACCATTCATTTTTCTATCGAAAACTCGCCACGTACTTTATGCTATAAATATAGGCTTACTGATGGGAGGCGATATGGTTGAGAATGTACCTCGTTGCCTTTGAAGCACCTATTAACATGTTCCTTTTGTATGTAACTGTTGTATTACCTCTAGGCGGCGGCGAGTTTCTCTGCCAGTACCAAGGCGCGGGCACCAGGCCGCCATATCTGCCCGCTAGTGCACTCCATTGCGATATCAGACCCAATCTGAAACAAATAGGATTATTTAGCATCCGACTTAATATTACGAGAAAATACAGTAATAAACACATACTTTTATATTATGTGAATACACACTATATACTTAGGTACTTTTTTATGTTATTGAGTGCCGAGACGAGCAAATCCCTCGCCTGATGTTAAACGTCACGCTCGACCATAACAGGTCCGCGCCACCCAGAAGTTTGAATTTCTAGAATTCAAGACCCTTCGCGGCGCAGCACTGCGCTCGTCACCCTGAGATATAAGATGTTTAATCTCCTATTTGCCTTGAAATTTTACTGGAAACAATGCCTTCCAACCGGAACACGGTAATGTTTGCACATTACCTACTGCTTGGCTTTTTATTTGCTTTTTGTAGTAGGTTGTAAAGAGAAGGAGTGGTACTACGAGTATCATGATTACACATCTATACTAATATTATAAAGAAGTAAAGTTTGTGTGTTTGTATATTTGTTAAATTGTAAGGGGTAATCTCGGGATCTACTGAACCGATTTTAAAAGTTTTTTCACCAATAGAAAGCCACATTATTGCTGAGTGTCATAGGCTATATTTATTACCTGAAAAAATTAGGGATCCTTAACAAAATAAGATCAAGTAAAAAAATTGCAACCAAAAACCTAAAAAAATAAATAAAGTATTTAATCTTAAACACAATATAAATAAAATGGGACAATAAATAAAAAATAAAGTTACGATAGATGAGAATAAAAATACGTTTATAAATAAAAATGTAAAAAATTATAAGAGAAAATATAAATAGTAATTTAAAAAATATCTACTTATCACCCGCATAAAGACGCATTTAATCTACGTTTATCCCAAAATGTTTAAAAATGAATATCCACCCGAGCGAAGCCGGGACGGGCCGCTAGTTTATAAATAAAATGTCAACCTAAATGTCGCTGAAACAAATTGTAGTTTTAAATCAAAATAATAATTCATGTTAAAACATATCTAACTTTCTGGACTTTAGCTTCTCCGTATCGTAATCATAAATATAAAAAAAAATGTAAAATATAAAGAAATGATCCGAAGTGAAATGTGTTAAAAATGAAATTTGTCTTGCTTCCCTACGTTCTACCTCAAAACCCCTAATACCATAAGGTTGTCAAAACCACCCCCGGGGTTGTCAAATTCTTCAAGTCGAGGCGTCTAAAGCCTCCAATCCGACACTCGCGCACCCCTGAAGTATTTTAATCCGTAAAAAAAACAACGCAGCGAAAATACGATAAGTATATCTATGGAGGTTTTATTCTGATGCTTCTATTTTAAAAGTAGATGTGTTCAACTTTACCATGGAAACTTACGAGGTTTTGACACATTTCGTTTTAGTTAAAATGGTAATACTCACGTAAAAATTAAGTCGTTTACTATGACGTGTGCCAGGCGAGACGCAACCGCGAGCGCGTCACGCTTGTAACTCACCTGATGAAGGTCACCGATTGTGATCGAAACTATTCGTTGTAAACGACTTAATTTTACGTGAGTATTACCGTTTTAATTATTACAATATGTAGATGAGTTCACATACTCATACATACATTATACACATACACAACACATCACACTCACTAAAATACATTTGAATTTATTTTGGTGTAATTATATCCTCAATTTTTTTTTTTTTTTTTATGTAATGAGTGATGAGACGAGCAAATCGCTCGCCTAATGTTAAACGTCACGTTTGCCCTGATTCCTGATTGATTCTTAATTGATCCTACTAATATTATAAATGTGAAAGTTTGTTACTCAATCACAAAAAAAGGGATGACCGCCGATGAAATTAATTAAGAAAATAGCTTACATATACTCTGGGTTAACTATTTCTAGGCTACTTTTTACCCCAGAAAATGCGGGTGAAACCGCGGGCCACAACTAGTAATGAATAAAAATCACCTAGAAACGTTCTCAGTAAAAGTTTTCAAGCGAATCAATTTCCTTTCACGAGAAGCGGAAAAATTCCGAAGTATTATCGGCAACAAAAGTATCAAGTGATAAATCAAGACAAACCGAAGTGCCTCTCTCGAAACAGGCTTTTTCACTTATATACCTTTCTCACTTATTGATACACCTATCTCGCTAACCTACAAATATCTATCTACCTTTAACACTTTTTCGTACGCAGGCTTTTAAGAAAAGCTGAAATAGGCTCATAGACCACTTTTACTATGGGACCAACCATAAAATCGTGAAAGATATCAGTTGTTCCATTCAATGACACTCGACAAAATGTATGGAACAGCAAATATTTTTTCTTAGTTTCTGGGTTGGTGCCATAGTAAAAGTTGGTCATAATGATGATTACTATGAGTTATTTTCAGGTTTTTATTTTACACAGTACCTATTGCTTTTTATTTTAAAGGTATACAGGGTTCTGTATACCTTTTTTACTTGTTGATTTATCTATATTGCTTATCTACAAATATTTATCTACGCTGAGAAAAATGCGCATCTAAATTCCGCTAAAATAATGATGAATTCACCTAAAGTACGGAGCATAGCGATGTCATCAAAAAGTACGATGATTACCACCAGTTTTTACGGTGACAACTATCATAAACTGGTGCTAATCATCGTACTTTTTGGTAATATCAGTATGCTCCGTACTTTAAGTGAATTCATCAAAATTTAGATGGCCATTTTTTCAGTGTACCTATTTTTTGCTTAATTAATCATAATTGAGCAATACAAGACTAAAAAAAGACTGATTTTGATGCCAACATTTTAAACTTAAATATAATTTACCCCACAGATACCTAACAAAAACCTCCAATTCCTTTAATTCCCAAACTTCACGCCTTCCAATAAATCTCGGCAAAATCTGTTTGCCCACATTTTCCTCCAGCAATCCACAAAGAGTACTAAGTGATAGATCTGAGTACTTCCATTGTGGTACAAGCTTTCTCACTTACCACTCGATCGGTATCGGAATAAATATCGATTCGAGACTGTACTGCGCTCCGGGGACGGTATCACGGTAGGGACGGGTTTATCGATATTTTCGAGTTAATTGTCGATAGAGTTGTCGATAGTCTTTTGCGGAGCTGAAGATGGGCTTATCGATATTTTTTTATGTAAAGCATTTGTCAATAACACTAATTTAGTTTTTATAGTACATTTAACTATTTGTGACATTTCAACTGTCAAAGACTTAAAACAAATATCGATAGTCGAAAAAGTTTGTCAAAAGTTTCAATGATTTTATGGCATATTTTTTTTTAATTATCATTATTGTTTTGGTGTTAATTCCAGTTTGATTTCCCACAAATAAATAAAAAACAAAATAAAGCTAAAGCTGAAGCTAAAGCTTAGAAAACTGAAGGATGGGTCTCGGTAGTTTTATGGTGATACAAGCTTTTTCACTTGACACTCGATCGTATCGGTATAAATATCGATTGGTGGAACAAAGAGGATTGGTACTACGCTCCTGGGATAGTAAGTTCAAGATGAGCCGATGTCGATAAAAATGTACCGAATACCGATAATATTCTATCGATAACATTGGATATCAGTAAGATTCCTAGGTACCATTGGTACTTGTTCTAATAAATTATCTCGATTACTTTAAGAAAATGTAAAAAAAGGGCAGAACCTAATATTTCCTTAAAAAAAATCTGTTAAATGACTAAATACGAACAGTTATTTCAAAATAATTAGAAGCAAATTTAAAATGCCCTACAATAATGTTGAATCGATAAGTGCTACGCTTTTGCTACGACGCTCTACGCTGTGTAGCTAAATGTGTAGCAGCTCTTGACGCCGTAGCACTGCAATATCTACTCATCTACTCTGAAATAACTGTAGAAAGAGAAAGAGAGATAGAGAAATAGTCATGAACGAATGAAACAACAACATAATTAGCACGTGCTAGCTGTTTTTAAAGACGTCAACGAGCCACATTGCTACGGGCTACGAACTATCGACATTTATCGATAAATTATGAATTTGAACATTTTTGTTGACTATTCTATTCTAATATTTTAAACTAAACTTATTTTACAGCACCGGGCATATCTCCTTTCTTTTTTTATTTAAATATGTTAGAACGGAATGGCAGTCCATTTTAGAGATATCATTAATTTAACTTAAAAATGGTACAACCTACTCGTAGTACCTCATTATCGACAAGCTGTCATTATCGATACTCACCCCTTCACTATCAAGCTCATCTATTCCCATTGTACTACGTAGAGTTTTATTTTTATCGATATTCTAAATAACAGCGACGATAGCGCTTTATCGGTTGTTTATTTTGAAGCGCTGAAACCGCTAATGTGGGCTCGGGGAAATGGCTGCTTTAGATCTCTTTTGTAATCGTAGAGCGGGAAATATTGGCTGGTGGTTTTATAGTGGAACGTTTAATATATTTTATGAATAGTGTGTCTAGCATAACTTCGAAGTGAAAATACGTAGCGAGTTTTCGATAGAAAAGTAAACACTATTTACACCCGTCAGTGGCCCTTGACGCGTGAATAGTGTACACATTTCTAAAACTACTAACTACCACTAACTACTATTTTACGTCAAACTTGTGCTAGGGACACTGTTAAATATCTGTATTAATATTGAAATCAAAGTTCTGACTTACTCACTTACTGGCTGTTAAAGGTTGATTGCACGTAACGAGTACAGTGCCCTCGGCCGAGTACTCGGTTAGTGTAAATAGTTTGACGAGGCGAGACAGTCGCTACAACCATGATTTGTTTGCTCGGCCGAGTGTGCCCATTTACTGTCTCGCCACTGTACTCGTTACGTGTAACCCATCAGATAATGCACCACATAACCACTGGTCGTAAAAACTTGAAATTTGGAGTACGTATTTGTCTTGGCGCTAATAACCGATTTTTTTTACCTCTAAGGGGGTAAACGTAGATGAAAACATCTGTATTAATTCAGTCCATAATTTTTGAACTTATAGTTGTGAAAGTCAATTTTCAAATAGTTCATTGAAAATAAATGTTTTTACAATTATTTGTAAAACCGCGGATAATATCAATTATAATCTTATATCTCAGGGTGACGAGCGCAGTGCTGTGCCTCGCAGGGTCTTGAATTATAAGAGGTCAAAATTTTGTGTGACGCAGACCTGTTATGGGCAAACGTGACGTTTAACATCAGGCGAGCGATTTGTTCCTCTCGTCACTCAATTACATAAAAAATAAGTAATAAACTAAACAAGCTGGTCGTCCTTTTTAAGGTATACGCCAAACACCATCCTTCGTATTATTATGCACTTTCACGGCCGAAAAACAATCGCAACGTTATTAACTAAAACCTTTTTATTTAATTAATAAAACATGACAGCTGAAATAGGTTAGTGTAAGCCGAGTGGCTGGTCCTAATGTCAGAGTATTTAAAAATGCCTCTAGGCCTCCATCATAGCGGTTGGTGTTATAAAGCAAACGACCGGGATCTATAATGTAACTAGCGGCCCGTCCCGGCTTCGCACGGGTAGACTTTGGGATAAACGCAGAGTAAATTGAAATCGGTCCAGTCGTTCACGCGTGATGGCGTGACCAAAGGTGTTGAGAATAATTATAGGAACTCTTTGTTATAACCTCTATTCTCATGCTATTGCGTAACTATAGCAACCGTAGTTTGTTGATGCTAACTTGTCAATTTATAGTAAAAATTATCAGTATAAAACGCACACTGTTTTGATAGATATGATTGAATTTGAACTTTGTACAGAGGTAATAAAGTGCAAATTGACTCTTGGACGTTAGGAACATACCTACATTGCTTAAACAACAGTGAGTGCTTGCAATTCAATATGAACTTTATACAATAGCAATAAAGCTCGTTATAGTTAGAAAACGTATGGGAAAAATAAAAGGGCTGTTTTTAGGGTTTTTCAATATTTCTGAGAGATTTTCTTAATATTTTTTTCCCTAAGAACCTTCTCATAATAACAAATACAACAAAAAAAGAATTAGTGAAATCGGTCCAGCCATTCACGCGTGAGGCCGTGACCAAGGAAAACGGGTTTCATTTTTATATATATAGATGTCACCTAAACAACGGTAGCACTTAGGTGTAATTACCAAAGCGGTCACCCATCCGACACCTGACCGCGTCGTCCGTTGCTTCACACATGATCGACTACAAGCGCCTAATCAAGATACGACCGCTCCTAACACGACAGCTAATTAATCGAATACTCCAAAACATTAACTAAAATAGGCATCATTTAAAACAAAACCGTACTAAAATACTCAAACCTCTCGACCCCAAATAAGTTTTTATAAGCCATTAACTTCATTACCCCGGGCAAGTAACTTAACTCCGAACTCTTTTCACAAAAGAAAAAAGTAATCAACATCGCGAAAATCAATACGATACTATTAAGAAACCGAGTCTCCGAATAAGAAGCCGCATTAGGTACCAATTTGAATCGCTCCGGCAAAATGTCGAATGGCTCCGCCAGAATACAACAGAATACGCCGGAATGGCCGTAATCTGCCGCGTGAACTTCGAAAATTCCATTACAGAGTAAAGCGCTGTTTGAAAACGGAACGCCGCGTGATTGGTCGGCTCACCGCGCCCTGATTGGCTGTCTCCGTAACCCCGCCTCCCTCTGGGGGTATAAAAATCGATGCGCGCTCTCGGAGCGTTCTTTTTGCCGCGGCGCGTCGCCCGACACTTTTCGCTTGTTACTAATAATGGCATTTGTGCTTTCTTTTATGGTTTAAAGTGTTTACTTGTATCCGTTGTCCGTGCAAGCGACTCGGGGCTCTTTTGTTAGTTTAGATAGGGTATTCTACGTTAAAAAGCATGTCTTTTCTATTTTCTTGGATGACACTCGGGCGTGTTATGGACGCTTCCAGACGAAGTCGCGTCGCACGCTGTAATAGAGAGCGGACTGTAGCTAGTTATTTCGAGGATTCCAGAGGTAGCTGATTTTGTTTGTGATTTTGTTCAGGAAAGCATGAAGCTAGTCTTATGTGGAGGGGATGTTTTTGTCTAGTTTTCATCTATAATTTCTAAGGTATTTCTAAGATTGATCATTGTTGTCAAGCGTTTTTTTTTTGGAACAACAACTATCGAGTAGCGGAATATGATATAGCTACTCGAAATCTTAATACAAGTCGACAGCGGATAAAAAACTTATTTGATTTTTTTTTACTTTGTTTAAATTATAACGGTTTTTGACAACTTTTCTTTACCTTCGTAAAATTTACTGTTAAACCGATAATACAAAAAAATGTGAATAGCCAAATAACTCTCAAACACCATTTCACTCAAAATTTATTTAGAAGAAACAATTTTCCTAAGTACCCCAATCTTAGATCCGTTTAAAATGAATCAGAGCAAATACAAAGAATATCGAAAAGTTAATAATACTAAATAATGAAACCTGCCCTTAAGGGTCCTTAGAGAGGGCTCTTTAACAGCTATCTCACTCTTGCTTTAAAAGATTATTTTGTAATTTTTTTGTTTTTGTAAACTAGCTGTGCCATGTGTTTTTGCTCGCGTTTTTATACTTTGTCAACTTTATCAATAGCCGTTCTGAGAATAGATAGATAGATAAACTCTATAATGTTCACACCATAAATTACAAACAAAAGAATTATAACCCATAAAACTAGTGCGATTACTTTCTTGATACATCAAGATTGGTTCAGCCGTTTAGACGGAAAGTAACAAGCAGGCTGGTAGAATTTCGTAGTAATTGATATAATTAATCAGAGAGTGGAGAGTTGTTTTCATTTGTATAGTTTTACTGGCTTTCATATTCCGGGATAAAAAGTAACCTATATGCTAAATTAGGGCATGGAGTAAGCTATCTTCTTACCAAATTTAATCCAGATTTGTTTAGCCGTTCTTACGTATTTAAATAACATACATCCAAACATCAAAACATATTAGTAAGATAAGAATACGGAGAGAGAGATTTTGGAAAATAACTTCGTGGGTGTGTTGTTGTTGTAAAACGCTGAGTAAAAAAAATATTTAAAAAAAAACAAACAAAATGTGCGAGCAAGATAGCTGTAGACAGCTACTGGTTCTTAAGTAAGGGTCCTTAAGAAAGAGGGTCTTACAAAGGGCATAACAAGGGGTCTTGCGAGGGGAGATCTGCCGAAATCTGGCTGCTTACCTCGTAAATATAAATAACTTAAAATCAAAGGGTGCGAGCGACAAAATGAAGGCTGAAAAATGGATATGTTTTTTTTTTATATTGCACAGCGTTGTCTTGCAAAAAGTTGAATGGCTTGACCGACGCCATTTTTTTTTTGGTTCTTTTGTTTTGTTTGATTTTTATACGGGGCTGTTCAAGAAAAAAATAGCAGTTTAAACTTAAGTTAATTATCAATTAGTTATGTTAATAATTAAGTTAAACCACAGGACGCAGCGAGTGTGACCAATTGCCGTGCATTAGTCTCGCAAACCTCTGACATGGACGAACGGCGGAAATTTATTTTACTTTCGACGGATTTATATTTTGTTTTGTCCGCCTCAAAACATAAGTTAGGAAAAAGAAAATTAGGAAAAATCCAAAGAATTGACAACATTTCAAATTTTTTATGTTACTATTTTAATATTTTTTCTGAAAGAATATAGTAAAATACCTTATACATATTTTTTATTTTTCCAATCTGACCTATGTTTTTCGCAAAATTATTTTTTGAAAAAGAGCTTATTCTAAAAGGACGTAACTGCAGCAGTTCGGTGTTATGAGTAACGGTACTGAAGTCACATTCGAAAAAAAATACATTTGTAGCTGTCAACGTCAAGTTCTAGCTTAGCTGTCACTGTTCATTGGCATTTGGCAAATCTGAAAAAAATGTGGTGACGCTGAAAGTATAGAGTGAAAAATTTAAAATAACAATACTTCAATCTATAAATAAAAATCTTCGTCTGCAACCTGATAAATGCTAATCGTATCACTGACATTGACAGACAAAACAAACCAAAGCGAAACGTAATGTCAGTGTCAACTGCCGTATATATTTTTTTTCTTTTGGCAACTGTAATTTTCTCATAGGTTCGAAAACTGCTTGGTTGAGAGTTTTTATTTAATTTTATTAAAGTTATTGCACAAAAAAATTTGGAAAAATAAGCAAAATGATCAGCATCGCAATATCTCGAAATGGTTTTGGAATTTCATAGCCTTGTGAAATATGAAAACTTGTCAATTGCCCGAAAAATCGAAAAAAAATAAATATCAATTGGTGAATACTTTGAGGTGGTACGAAGTTTACTGAAAGATGTAGTTAAAAATAAAATTATCTACTTAGAAATCTGTCTCAAGCATTCAAAGTAGCAAAATCCAATAAAATGTAAAAAGAACTGATTTCTTTTAACTTGCGCCACTCGCAAACTTCCTATGTAGTATGTACTCCACCTTGGCTACAAGGGCACTTACACACTTATAGGTTTATACAGCCACGGGTTTTGGAATGTTTATTTTGGGGGCGCCCGTGTGTGCACGGCTTTATGATTTTGAGATTTATGGTTTTTAACCGACTTCAAAAAAGGAGGAGGTTATCAATTCGTCTGTATGGTTTTTTTTTATGTTTGTTACCTCATAACTTTTGACTGGGTGAATCGATTTTGATAATTCTTTTTTTATTAGAAAGCTGACGCTTCCCATTTGGTCCCATTTCAATTTAGTCCAGTTCTGATAATGGTATCCATGAGAAAACCATATAAGTCTTAAGCATTAAGTACGTGCGCGACAAATAGATGAATAACTCAATAGTCGGTCTTTTGAAGTCGGTTTTTGTTTTTTGTTTTGTAAAAATAATGTTCTTGTTAAATATGCCTAATGTAGCTACAAATTTTGCTATACTGTTTGTACTGTAAGTCTGTATACATAAAAAAACTAAAATAAGAACATGATCTTCTCTTACACATTTCTCGTTAATACTTTCAGAAAAAAATCAGCTGTTCCTTATAAAAATGTCAAAGACACGTGAAAATGTATGGAACAGCTGATTTCGCAATTTCAGATCTAGTCACATAGTAAAACTGGTTCATAAGAATGAGTACCTACTATAAGTATTTTTCAGATTAGCATACCCTTTCCTTATAACCCTGTATAATAGGCAAATTAAAACTATTCTACGGCTGCAGCAATCTGGATGTTTAAAAAAACATTGAGGTAGCTGTCCTTCACCGATCAAAGTTCATTTTTGTCGAGTAAAAAAAAAGAAAATCCCATAATAAGAATAAGATTTAATTATTAAACGTGCGAAATAATGACTAAATCCAATTTAATTCACACAAAAGCGTTTCCATACAAATTAGCGTCATGAAAACAAAAAAATATATTTTCACAAAAAGTTTAATTATCAAAAAGCATTCTACAAACTCATTTCCTAAACAATTACCGAATTTTTATTTAAAATAAGTACATAATTAAAAGAAGCTGGCTGAACAGAGAGATAAACAGTTTAAGCAATTAAAAAGAAAAAATAAAAAAGTGAAAAGCGCGGGAACAATGACAGATCGTTTACAGTGTAACAAAATGTCCTCCTGTCAGTCTGGGGTAATTAGGGAAAATAGGGGAAGTTTGAAGAAAACGTGTTTTAATTCACGTTTTCCTAATTTTTTATGTTGAAAAAACACTTTGAATTGAATAGGTACATTTCTGCTTTAAAAAAATGTTTTGCATAGAAATCCGTAAACTGTGATTTATAAAATGTGATTCACATTTTTCTAATAGGTATTACTATTTTGAAATTTAAATAGATGCCAGATTACTAAAAAGTTATAGGCAATTATGAAGGCCTTCGTTATAGATCTAAACTTACGAAAAATAGAGCAGTCAAGTTTGTCAATGCGGTCGATAAGAGAAGGACGTCAAAACTTGCAATCAGTCTAGATCTGTCAATTAAAGCTAAATCCTTCAGAATTGGCTGCACTGGCAATTCAAGATTTTATAAACAAAGACCCGCACTGTGCCAAAATTCAGGAAAAAAAAGAAAAACCTCTCTAAGTTCTACAGTTCCCGCCATTTCCATGTTCCTACTATTCTAGAATAATCCCAATCTTGTTAAGGAAACGATACAAAGCCTTACATCCCATAATCCCACATTATCCCAAAAACTATCTGTCTAATAAACCCGTACACGCATTTCATTCGTTTTCTACCTACCATCATTACAGACATCTAATCAGAGCCGCCTTACAAGGAGTTAAGGAAACCAACGACCCTTATCTGGCAACACTGGGCAGTAAACCCGGGTAGAATGGGGTAAACGAGTGCCCGGATAGGGTAACAAATTGGGGACTAGGGGTGGACGTTGTTCTACATTTCTACATAAGTAACCAAGACGTTTGACATTTACGAGATGGTGATGAATTTTGTTGGGAATTTCTTGAGGAAATGTTGTCTTTGTTTTTCTTGTTATTGTTCACAATTTAGAATTAAGGTTAGCAAATTGGGGACAAGATAAACTTTTCTTTTACTTGCTATTAGTTGTTTTTTTTTTTTAATTATTTGGCTGGGCAATAATTGGCTATTCAGTTTATGTAAATGTTCATAACAACTTATTTAGATAAATCCTTTATTATTCACACCAGAAATTACAGGCAGATTAACACTTAAAACTATGCAACTGGCCTTATCGCTAAGAGCGATCTTTAGGCTAGGTAAGTATCATCTACTTCAAACGTTCCACCTAGACCGTAGCTGCCCACTAACTATCCGATAACAAAGTGGCTCCTAACCGAAGATTAAGTTGGTATGACCGGCTGCGGTTATCTAATCGATGAGCCATCCTCTATAGATGCTGGCAAGTGGCGAGCGATACTTTGTAGTTACGGCACAAATTGGCCGGGTTATACAGGGTCATTCGGAAAGGGTATGTGAAACCGAAAATAGCTCATAATACTTAATGAATGAATAAATTATAAACAACTTTTACTGTTTTTTTTTGTGTTGTGGGACTAACACGGCATTCGCGAAAAAACCCAGCTATTAAATATATATTGTCGAGTCATTGTCATTATTCTATGGAACAGTTGATTTTTGTTTCGTGAATTCCGGTTTGCTTTCATAGTACCAATTGTTCATAATGATAAGTATACTATGAGCTCTTTTTGGCATAGCATACCCTATTCTTATAACCTTGTATACCCTACTATCGGAACAATAGTGATAATTTACAGTTGCATTGCAAATTGGTCGGGCTATACCGTTGGAATAGAATTATAGTTTACTAGCTGTTCCCTGCCACGCTTCGCTGTGGATAAAAAAAAAATAGATAAGAGCAATCCTTGATGCGTATTATATATCATGCTAAAATTTCAGCTCGATCGGTGCTGAACTTTTTGAGTTTTTGAAGCGTACACAAACCAACATAACATTTATATAAATATACAGGGTCACCTCAAAAACACCAGCAACCTCGTAGGACTAGGTAGCTATCATCTTATACAACAACATTTGCTATGGGACCAACCGAAAATTCGCGAAAAAAAAATCAGCTGTTCCATAGAAAAATGTCAATGACACTCGACATAATGCATCATATTTGCCCTTAAAAAGTGATTCAAATTAGAAAAAAATGCATTATAGTCCCTGTTTTACTTTGCCCTTAAATGTCATGGAAATTAAAAAATAGCGTTAATGTACTCGTATCTTATTCCCAGTTTTACAAATAAGTTAGTTTTATCACGGAAAAATAAATGGTTCCCGTAGATTTGCGGATGAAACCGTGGTATAGTTATAGGAATCCAATTACTTATATTAGAAACAAGGATATGAATGTTTTTTTGTTACTTAATCACGAAAAAACTGCTTAATGGATTTGGATGAAAATTTGTATGGTAGCTTATATTCTGGGTTAACATATTATAAGCTACTTTAAATTTTAGATAAATAACGGTTTCTGTAGGATACGTTGTCTCGAAAACGTCTATAAAATTAAACTAAATAAACTTTATTCTTAAAAACCAATTTTCTCTTTTCCTTTCTCTTTTTTACACTTTTAGTGCAAATCTTTGAGAAATTAAAGTAAATGAAAAAAAAACTTACCTAGACAGCATAGCATCATTGGCGCTCCCAAAATGGTTCGCAGCCAGCGCTGCTTCTAGAACATTCTCTCTTCTCGGCTCCGTCCGATTCAAAATCGAGCTAATAGAGAAGCTTGTATACGGCGCACTGCCCGTCGCCTTCTCTTCTTTGTCCTTCTTGTCATAGAAGGGACTCTTCTGTTCTTTTCTAGACGGAGAAGAATAGAAGGGGCTTTTTTGTTCTTTTCTCGACGGAGACGGGTAGAACGGGCTTTCTTTTCGGGGAGAAGAAGGAATGTCGGGGCTGCTGGCGCCGGAGACGACGTTCACTTCGATGTCCCGCTCGTCTTGGGATGAGAGTGGGGACTCCATGGTGCTAGTTCTTCATGACTTGACGGCCCTGGAAAGAGGTTTTTATAGAGTTTCTGTTTTTGTTTGTTTTTAATGATGAGAGACGAGACGAGCTAATCGCTCGCCTGATGTTAAACGTCACGTTTACCCATATACAGGTTGCGCCACCCAGAATTTTAAATTTTTAGAATTCAAGACCCTGCGCGGCACAGCACTGCGCTCGTCACCCTGACATTTAAGACGTTTAATCTCTTATTTGCCCTCTTATCTGATTTGTTATTTCGGGCTTTCGTAGTTTTTTACGGGGCTAAGTATAAGGAAATAGTATGCTGAGCCGAAAAGGCTCAAAATACCTTTATTGACACCACAAAAAGGAAATCATAAGCAATAATTACAAGTAAAAATTACAAACAATTACAAATTGCAAGTAGTACGAGTATTTTTTTTTTTTTTTATGTAATTGAGTGACGAGACGAGCAAATCGCTCGCCTGATGTTAAACGTCACGTTTGCCCATAACAGGTCTGTGCCACCCAGAATTTTGAACTCGCAGAATTCAAAACCCTGCGCGGCACAGCACTGCGCTCGTCACCCTGAGATATAAGTTGTTTAATCTCCCATTTGCCCTGTAATTTCACTGGAAACAATGCCCTTCCAACCGGAACACAGTAATGTTTGGACATTACTGCTTGGCGGTGGAATAACTGGCAAAGGTGTGGTACTTCCCCAGGCGGGCTCTGCAAAAGAGCCCTACCACTACAAAAACGACGTATACGTATACCTACGATCTGTTTGATTATGACTATTGCCGATCATACTGGTTTTATTTTTTATTATTTTCGATTCTAAGAGTACATAATTATGATCAAAACAAGTCCAAAATGGCGCCGTTTTATGCATTTTCTCAAAAGCTATTCGTAAAATTTATTCCTAGAATTCGTAATTCTGATAAAATTAATTCCCGGATCATTCGCAATTCTGCTTAACTGCGTAATATAGCCGATTATTTCGCTGAATCATATGAAATTAAATTCATGATGAAAAATACATAGAAAACTGCCAAACCGATGAATTGAGAGCGCAATGAGGGATACAATTTCATACGAAAATTCATGAGTTGCCAGTGTGTGGCCATTTTACGGCTTATATTATTTGGTTCTGTAAATGTAAGAAAGTAATGTGAAAGTAAGTTAAATCTATAAATATACTAGCTGCACTCGGCGGTTTCACACGCTGTTTTTTTTAAACCTTCCCTGAACCTCCACAAATATTTCAAGATTAAAATTAGCGAAATCGGTCGAACCATTCTCGAGTTATAGCCAGACATCGAACAGCGATTCACTCATATATAAGAAGAATGAATCTTTGTTTCCCTTGGTCATTGCATCACGCGTGAACGGATGGTACAATTTTGCTAATTATTTTTTTGTTGTGGTAATTATTGTCAGGAGAAGGTTCTTGTGAAAGAAAAAAATAAGGTAGTTGAGCGGAACATTAGAAAGTCGATGACAACTCGAATTCAATATTCATAGTTAAGGCAAGACATCGTCTGTCGGGTAGTGTAAAATATATATATAGTATGTAAATGTAAAAGTAAATTACGTAAATAAATCTGCTGTTAATTGTTGGTACCTATGCAATGGGCCCAAAGGAGGCTTTAGTTGACAGATCTTGTTTTAAAAATATTGATATCCTTGCCTATTTTGTATAATAGGTTTGAGTTCAAAATACTGGGCGGCGCAGACGTGTTATAGGCAAACGTGACGTTTAAAATCAGGCGAGCGACTTGCTCGTCTCGTCACTCAATCGCATAGAAAGGTAGCAATGACAAAGTGAGATATATTCGTAGTTTGTTTAGATCAAACAAACCCTTCAAACTTGGACCCATTCAAGGCCCATCCATCAATTCGGTCGAACAAAAATAGATTTACTCATTTTCTGATTTACTTTTATGCCTATTTACTATTTATGCCTAGTTACTATTTATGCCTATTTACTATTTATGCCTAGTTACTATTTATGCCTAGTATTTATGCCTACTTACTAAGCAAAATAGCATTAAGCCTTCTAAACTCACAAAACGGATGAGCCCTATCGAGCCGCCTACTTAAGACGTTTTGCTTAATTTATAATTCAGCATATTAAAGTGGTTTATTGTTCTTACTTATTTAGGGGTGTCCCTAAGGCATTAGCTAATATCACGGGGGAGGCGCCCCTACCGTCTGAGACGTTAATAATAAATAAGGGATGAAATCTTTTGGCTGTGGTGCGTGAGCTTTATATCATTTGCTTTTTGGATTTTGATGTAATAGGATAGGTGTGTGATGGTAATCTGGTAGAATTTGAGTTTTTTATTCGTAGACTTGCTGTGTCTAGCGGTTTTAGTCTTTATTTTTATTAATTTTTTTCGTTTTTTTTTTTATTTTTTCTTGTTTTCTTTTTTGTCGTTCTTTTTTTTTGCTCGGATGGTGATGAAAAACATTTAGTTTATAGGAGTTAAGTAAAATGACGAAATCAAAATAAGCGCAATGTTGGATGTCAAAAGAAAAATCTGGACACGGTTTAATACAGCACAATACAACAACGCTTTATACACGCCATCAAAGAAAAGTGCAAGCAGAAAAACAGTTGAAATAGGCACAGAAGTTTTTACCGCTAAGAGAAGTCTCTTCCAAACTATGAAAAACCATGACTAAATGCATGACGATGAGATTAAATAACTAACATATTTTGGACATAAAATATTGAATGAATCAAAATTATCTCAGTGTCGAGTTGAGATAATTCAACTGCCCAAATACGAATGTCCATCGGTGTCACATAACAAAACGACAACTCCATCCATTACCGTAACCAACGATTATTTGCAATACATCAGTTTAATACGCGAAGTGGCGATCGAACGGGCAATTCACGTCGGATAACGGTGTTTGCGCAAAATTTACATTTTCCGACATTCGAGTCATAAATTCGAACATTCGAGTGACAAAATCGGTTGTGAAAATTACGTGTTTGCCGACGGGCGGCAACGGGGACGAGTGAAATGGCACGTCTGAATTTAAATTCCAAATTTGTTTCAATAAATAATTATCATTAACGGTTTTCCACTCACTGTCGGCTTAGCACGCGTCGTGGACAGTCTTACCACCGTTTTTTATCCTAAAGGAAAGTGACAAACATCCATTTTCTAGACGCCACATCTACGCATGGATAAAAGCTATAAAAAGGCAATTTGTCCATGGCCAATGTGTGCCGGTACCCTTTAGACGTTTCTTGGCGCAAAATCACAAAATGGTGTACTAAGATGCTTGAAAACTTCAGACAATATCTACAAATGAGTGACGAGACGAATAAATCGCTAGACAGATGTTAAACGTCACGTTTGCCCATAACAAGTCCGCGCCACCCAGAATTTGAACTTCTCAACAATTCAAGACCCTGCGCGGCACAGCACTGCGCTGAGATTTAAGATGTTTAATCTCCTATTTGCTCTGAAATTAGGCACTCAATTGGCCCAAGTTTGAAGGCTATATTTGACGGATCTAAACTAACTAAAATGTATGTCTTTGTCATTGCTACCTATTAGACAAGGACATCAATAATTTTAGAAAATTTTGATCTGGCAACTTAGGTTTTTAAACGTGGTTATTTCCGTTCATAAGCACGTTTCGTGAAACAATGTGCTTAATGAGCAAGCTGCGTTTAGCCACGGCCGCTCCTAGCCGTAAAAAGGTTAACTTTATGAGCTGTAGCAACGGAGGTAATAATGACCTGGTTATAGGCTGGTTGTAAACCTAGCCATCTGGGATATTGTTCAGGCCGTGTTGTTGGCAGCATTGGAGTCAGGACGTTGTAGCCAACATTTTAATGTTAGGATAAATTATGTATTTAGAATAATTGAGGAGGGCGGTTAAGCCTAGGATACCCTCTGACGTTCTTACGTCAGAGGGTATCCTAGCAAGCAAGTAAAGCAAGTAGCAAGCAAGCCGTAGCAAGTATTTGACGAAGTTATGCTATACCCACTGGAATATTGTTTAAGTCGTGTTTATGGTAGCACTGCTATTAACTACCTACTCAAATTCCACTAGGGCGCGTGTTGAGTTACCAACATTTTATTATTACACGATAGTTTTTTAGCAGTAAGGAGTTTCTAAGATATTAACTAATACCGCAGGGAGCTTCTCATCGTACTTCTTAACAACTTTTATGCAAAGATTTTTTCAAAATGCAATTTTTTAATGTATCTATATAAAATTTCTCAAACAAATTGATTTGTATGATTAGCGAAAATAATGTTTTTAAACGCAGAGAGACACAGGACTCTGTTCGAATTAAACACGGACAGACGATTTCAAAGTAATCCTAATTTTAGGTTTCTTTCAATACGATTTACCTACAACGCGAAAAAAATTACCAAAACACCGTAAGCCAATTTAGAGAGGCTTTTCTTGCTGCATATCAATGATCTGCTAAAACCCGGTACCTTTGGGTATGCAGACGACAGCACTGTTGTAGAGAGCTACACATCCAACGCAAGATCCACCGAATTACAAATCCAGTCTCAGAGAGAGGCCATGGTTGAGCGTATGAACTTGTCCCTTAAAGCAGTCTCAGATTGGGGCGATACTAACCTGGTCAAGTTCATTGCGGCTAAGACCCAGGCGTGTCTATTCTCTGCAAAGAAGAAGCCATTCCAACTGGCTCCTGCTTTCCGTAATGTATCCATACCAATGGCTGACAGTCTTGAGCTCTTGGGTATTTCACTGACTTCAACCCTCAACTTCGGCTCCTATATTGAGTCCAAGGCTCAATTGGCAGCCAAAAAGCTGGGTATCCTATCGAAGGTGCGGCGTTACTTCACGCCGGAACAGTTGCTGTCGTTATACAAAGCACAAGTTCGGTCATGCATGGAGTACTGTTCGCACCTTTGGGACGGATCTGCCAAATACCAGCTTGAGGCGTTGGAGTCCATTGAAAAACGTGCCAAGAGGCTTATTGGCAACGACTCTCTTGTCGAGGCTAAACTGCAAAGTCTAGTTCATCGGCGCAAAGTTGCTAGTTTATCAACTTTTTATCGGATACATTTCGGAGAGTGTGCTTCTGATCTGCATGGTCTTATACCCTCTGGCCCGTTCTTCTATCGGACCACCAAGGGCACAAAAAAGCGTCATCGTTTTATGGTTGACATACCTAGAACCCGAACGAAACGCTTTGACTCCACATTCATTTTGCGAACCGCACGAGTGTGGAATGATCTGCCTGAATGGGTGTTTCCCGATGGATATAATTTGGGTGTCTTCAAGTCGAGAGTGAATCGGTTTCTTCTAGGCAAGCGTGCTCCATCGTAGGCCGCATCATTGCTTCCCATCAGGCAAGATGGCGGTCAAACGCAAGCCTATTCATGAATAAAAAAAATAAAAAAATAAAAGAGAGAATAAACTAAAAAAACTTCAGTATTTCGCAAAAAAATAGAAATGAGCAATTGAATCGAAAGCCGTGTATTTGTAATCGAATATGTTATGAAAGATAGTAATCACACGCCACCGCCGCCGCCGGCTGTTTGTGAATCAATGACGCGGACTCAAAACGAGTAATCGATATACTTTTTAAATCGATTAACTCGAAACGACCACACCCGATACACGCTTTTATAACTTTTTATCTCCTAATTAGTTGTTTTTGTAGCTTTCAAAATATTTTTATTAAACCATACAATGCAGACATAGGAGTAAGTAAAGTTATGTATTATTATTTTTTTCTATAGTAGAGCCGTTTTTTGGAAACTAAGAATATCCGAAATTAAGGTTTTTTTTATTTCTATTGTTTCTTCTTTTAATTGAAATCTAGCGTACCTATAATCGTAAAGAAACGTTGGCCATAATATAAGATTTTTTGGTTTCACTCAGAATTATCGAAATATGTCTATTGGCAAATTACGCGGACTTAGCAAAGTTGCATACAATTCTAAGCATATACCTAGTTAAAAAAAGCCATAACTTTTTTTTTAATTTGTGTTATAGTCAGGGTAAAATTTGCTAGGCACTCACATCCTAAGTCTTTTAAATTTATTTTTAGGGTTCAATTCAAGCATTAATAATTATGTTTTAAATATAGCCGGTAGATGAGAAATTAATAACCTGGTATTATTATGCTTACGTTGAAGCCAATGAAACTAAACGGTGCTCTTCGAAATGGCCTTAATTTTTTTAATATAATAAGATCGCTTGCACATAAATTGTTAAATTAAAATGTCAATGATTGCTTATTAATTACAGTTAGTAAAATATTAAATAATTATGTTTATAAATATTAAATTCTACCTTTTTTTTTTAAATGTCTCAAAAAGTAACTCTTGTTTTTTTTTTAAAACCTCAAAAGTTGGCCAAGCTGCGCTTGCCCATTCAGCCGCGGCGGATTGCGGCAGATGGCCGCCGCCGATGCTATCTCACGACTTTGTGGAAGCTAACCCTTTGCATAATTACCCCGTTTGTTACTCCGCGGTAATTAAACCGTTTGATTTCATATTAATTGTGTTTAGTGTAGATCAGATTAGATATGTTTAAATAAAGCTTAAAATGTTACGCGTTGAAGCAAGAAAGGGAAACTTAGCAAAATGTTTCAATCCCACGATAGTTTCCATAGTAAAGAAAGAAGAAGAAGAAAGAAAGGGAATATTTGTGGCTATTTAATCTTTACACTAAGGCTTATTTATAAAGCTTGCTTAAAGTTAGTCACTGCTTGTGTGATTGTGTGTGCCAGTGAGGCCCAAAATGTGCTACTTCAAAACGGCATGGTTTTCATTTTACTTGCATTTTAGGCACCTAAGTTAGGTTTAGGTTAAATCTTGCAACTTTTTGAACCACTTCCCGTTGTCCGATTGAGCTGAAATTTGGTATACCTACGTGTGTAACTCCGATGACAATGCATTAAGAGCTTGTTTAATAAAATAACCTGTCCAAGTGGCTGATAGAAAGATCAAACGATCAAAGGGCTGGTGCTTACCTCGGCCAGAGAATTGCAATTTGCTATTGCTATTCAACGAGGTAATGTCGCCAGCCTTTTAGGTACTTTAACCGCGGATAATGACTTGAGCTCAGTTTTTAAAAGCTTTTATTTAACTTGCAATGTAATGTATGTAGGTATGTACCTAACTACGTTTGATCGGGTGGAATCTTGCAACTCAATTTTGAACCACTTCCCGATGTCCGATGCAATAAAAGCTTGTTTTTCAAAATATTTTTATATTAACTTTTTTAAGTACATATAGGTATATATTTTTAATGATTAAATTCTTGTTCATGACGTCCGCCCGGTGCATGTAACCGGCTTAAAACATCATAACATGCCCATCTCGGCAGTAAAAGGGTTAAAGTGTTGTAAAAATTTGACTTTGTAATTTTATTTGGGACCATTGAATTTTAACCAAAATTACACTAATTGAAGCGAAGATACAGATAATTAGTAGTACTATGTAAATGTTCGTAACTGATCGCTGATGTTGTAATGTTGTGCAACGGACGACGCGGTTGGTTTTCGGATGGGTGACCGCGAAGCTAATATTGAGTTTAGCGTTACCGTGGTAAAGACACGTGACCATAATTGTAGGCCCCGGTAGTTTATCTTTTTTCTATCGCAAACTAGCTGCACCCGGCGGTTTCAATCGCTGTTTTTTTTTTACTTTTAAACCTTCTCTGTATAGAGCGAACAAAACAAAAAAAAAACAAATCGATCCAGCCGTTCTCGAGATTTAGCAAGACAAACAAACAGCGATTTTTTTTAATATATATAAGAAGAAGAAGAAGAGAAGAAGAAGAAGATAAGTCCGCATTTGACCACCAACTCTCACGATTGAGCATTGTATTATATTCTTTTTTTACCATTGTTTTATTTTGCTTTCAATTTTGTGAAATGAATTTGTATCTTTTCGGTAAGGTAAGTGTACGTGTATTAAGCATTTTTAATTCAATAAATAAACTCGCCTATTGATAAGCGATGTGGTGGTCGAAGATGAAGCACGCAGACTCAGAAGAGACCTATTCAATCCTATTCCTATTCTTGTAGCTGTATCAAAAAGCTGTATCAAAATGCTTGAGACGGCTTAAAATCTCCGACAGGCTAGGCACTCGCCCTATAATATAGGTACATGCCCTACCTTCTGTTAGAGTTGTCAAGGCACTCAGAGTCTACGTCTACGTCTAGAAACTTCGAGTCTAAGTAGGGTTCGATCCTATTTAAAATAGTTGTGTCAAAGCTACAGTAGTGCTCCCTTGCAAATGACACTCGCATTTACCATTTACCCATCCGAACCCTTTCAGATCATAGTCGAGTTATAGGTACCTACCTATCTACTTGACAACTGGTAAAGTTTCACACTCATAGCTCCCCACTAGGATACCCTGTGTCGGGGATGCCATGGAACACACACAAAGACAAGGGCTACTAACACCCAGACCCAGAACAGATTTAAATTCATCATTCAAACACGCAAACTCTACTACCAGGAATCGAACCCACTACTACTACTACAGGGAATCGAACCCAGGACCTCTAGCTTATAAGGATATACTACCGCTGAGCCAAACAGGTCGTACCTACTGTAGCTACTGTAATTAAATAGCATATTTATAAGCGCGACTCAAATGTGAGCACCGCGTCTAACCTACTATTATTTTGTGGTGCGACATACATTTAATAAAACATATTGTATCTGCCAAATGAAAAAAAAAAACTCAACCTTTGATCATTCCTCTGTTGAGGTCTACTCTGGAAGGTTGTATAGGCCGTACTTCACCAGGCTGGCCAAGCCTAATACAAGTAAGTACCTAATGAAGTTATTTATCAAGAATGCTGAAATTCGGTATAGACTATGTAACTCCGATGACAATGCAATAAAAGCTCCTTAATTTTTTTTAAATACTTTTTAAATATTTCGTGTCTATGGCAAGAATTTTAGTAAAAATAGTGAGGAGACATTACCATAAAATTAACGATAAACGTCAAGTTGTCCGTTAAAGTAACATCGAGTTAACTGCCGTCAAATAATCGGAGCATTAGTTAATTAATTCGTGCTGTCCGTCGGTTTTAATTAATTATTATCGTTACGAATGTTTAAAGTTCAGGGGTTGTGATTAATTGATTATTTTTTTGAAGTGCGTATTCTTGATAATTAAATGTTCACGTCAAAGTTCCGACGGTTTTATATGCTGTAGTTTTAGAATTAGCCAGGGTTTTTTTATGTACGTATAAAATCAATACTTTCATAAAAATCTTCAGTCACTTTTTTAATTTTTCATTAAACGGCAGTCTTGTTTTCGAGACAAGTTATTAGTAAAAATTTAATATGTGTTTTGTAATATCATACATAATTCTTATTCTTAACAACAATATTCTGTCCAAGATAAAGATTTGGCGAGGTAAAATAAATTAAGAAGAAGGAGCATTGAAAAATAGATGATATCTCTAAATGTAATAATATAGTTTTTATTCCAGATTTTATTGTTTGGTTTTAGGAACGACCAAAAAATGGTAAAGTTCTTCTCTCTAAAATATTTATAAAAAAGTGCAGTAACTTGTAGAAACAGAAGATATCACAGATCTACGCAGAGTTATATCTAGTTTCGTAGCACGTACAATTTGCTACGATTGTATTCATTAATTAATTATTTATGTCAATAAACTTTTTCAAATTCCGACTTTAAAATTTTAGGTATGTATTGCTGTTATGTAGATATCGATGTAATTTTTATTAGTAATTAATTATTCTACATAATTTTAACGTTTTCTGAAAATCGTTAGGACTTACAAAAAAAACTGCAAATGACAGAAATAATATTTTGTCATGTTTAAAATTTAAAGAATTTTACGTTCCTTTAAAATCTCAAATAGCTCACAGAGCTTTTTCACTTTATACTGTTTCTAAATAGTTAATTACACTCATATTTAATTTATTTGTACCTATTGTATTATAGAAGCAATTTCTTGAAAATATTACCTATGTACCTACCTATTCATAAAAAAACAATTTAAAGTTCCTTTAGAGAACTTTAAAGACATTTAAAGGCTTTAAAGATTTAGGTAGTACCTACTACAAGATGGATATAAGCATTTTGTGTTCATAAGTATAAAATAAGACATACCTCACAAAAATCGATTTTGTAACCATGCTCCATATCACATACAAAATCTTCGCAACATTTTCACATCACTACCAATCCGATGACACTGTCCGGAAAATAACAAATCCAAAAAAACATAACGCAAAAAAATCGAAATTCGAAAATGGAAAGCCGCGAAAACTCTTAAAAATTTACAAGTCAAGTGTTCCAAATTCGAAATATAGAATTAAACGCGGCAATTCTCCGAATCGCGTCGACACAGCGCGTTTCTTCGCGTTAGCCCGCTCTAAGTTTACTTTACGAACTGACAACTACCCTTAGATTTTGGGGCGTCACTCTTCAGTAGAACCACCCCTTGCCGCTTCAACCAACCGTTCCACCCTGTCTCCCTATCCTTTTCGTACGAAAGTACCAACTTAACAACAACCCCTGCGCAGAGGAAAATCAACTTTATTCATTTGAAATAGAGTGGTAGTGAGCAGTAGTTCTGTTTGTCGTTCGAGGGTGAATAATCGATGGTAAAAGTGAGACCGCGACGGAGTTCTAACACAATTAAGGGTAGGTACTTTACTGGCAAATCGTTGAAACTACTTAGGTGTTTATGTGAAATTTGTTGAATGTTGATTATTATGGTGGCCCGCTTAATGCTTCTGGGATGGAAATTTGAGGTTATAAAAATGGAGTGGTGTTTTAGTTTTAATGTCGCGGTTTGGCAAAGGACGTGCGGTTTATACAGCCGGCTTGTACGACTGTACTTAGTACATACAGACTTATGATTGTAGTTGTGTTAAGTAGAAAATAGGTTGTATTTGTTGATTTTTAAAAATTTTGTTGTTATTTAATATAAGTTGTACCTATGTTTTTATTATTGCTGATTTTGTTGATTAAAGTATTTATTGGAATTGATATGCTATTTAATGCAGGTAACAACTCAAATTGAAATAATTTTGTTTAAAATAAATATTGCTATAGGTACTTATCTAGTTACCTACCTATTTCATTTAATTTTTTTTATAAATTAGAGAGATAGATAAACTCTTTATTGTTCGCATGAAAAATTACAGACAAAAAGGATTAAGTATAAAACTTAAAACAAGTGCAACAACTGGCGGCCTTATCGCTAAGAGCGATCTCTTCCAGGCAAATTATGTAGGTATGAGTATTAGATGGAAACTTAGTAGCGCTCATGTTAAAGTTCAACCACTCGGTAACAGACGAACAGTGGTGTTCAGCTACGGGCGATCCGGTCAGTTTTCGGATGGGTGGCCGCGTGCGAAGTTTAGAACAAAACTCTGTCGTTCTGGTTTCGGTAGGTTTGTAGAACAACGTTAAGCTTACGTATTTAAGCTTTGGCAAATTATTGTAACTCTGCCTTCAATCAACCTGTTTGGCAGCGGTAGTGTATCCGCCTTAATATAAGCTAGAGGTCCCGGGCTCGATTCCCGGCCGGGCAGGTGGTTGAATGATGAATTTAAATATCTGGTCTGGGTGCTAGGTTGTCCTTGTCTTTGTGTGTTCCATGGCATCCCCGACACAGGGTATCCTAGTGGGGAGCTATGAGTGTGAAACGTTTAAGTATTTATTTATTCTTTACCAAATCTTCTCGGTTCTTCTTCTTTTTTTTTACAGCAAACTAGACAAGCGTTTGACCACAATCTCACCTGATGGGAAGCGACGATGTGGTCGAAGATGTAGCTTAGGAAATACCTATTCACTCTTCTTTTAAAGAAAGTTTTCTTTTTTTTTCTTCTTTTCTTTTCTTTCTTTTATTCTTCTTTTCTTACAGGTGGCCGTTTTTTACTCTGGAACTCTAGCTATTGCTTCCAGATTCTTCGTTCGTTCTGCTCCGTGCTCTATGAAAGATAATTTTAGAAAAATTGATAAATTTCAGATCTACAGGGTTATAAGGAAAGGGCACATAGTAAAGGGAGGAAAGGGCTCAGAATACTCATCATTATGAACATTTTTTGCAATGGGACTAACCCGGAATTCGCAAAAAATCATTTGTTCCATATAATAGTTCAATGACACTTGTATGGAACCATTGGAACCATGACTAATTTTATGGAACAGCTGATTTTTTTTTCGCGAATTTCAGGTTGGTCCCATAGTAAAAGTTGTTCATAATTCATAATGATGAGTACTATGAGCCCTTTTCGGCTTAGCATACCCTTTATGAATAACCCTATATACTATAGCCAAACTGTAATTAACAACGCAAGTTAAAAGCATCAATACAACCCTTGAACGCCGCCGGCAGTTATACAGGGCACTGGTGATTAGGGAGCCGCACTTACGCGGCTGGGCGGGAGATGCATAAGGGTTGGTTACACGTAACGAGTACAGTAGCGAGACAGTAAATGGGCACACTCGGCCGAGCAAACAAATCATGGTTCTAGTGACTGTCTCGTCTCGTCAAACTGTTTATACAAACCGAGTACTCGGCCGAGGGCACTGTCTCACCACTGCGTTACGTGTACCTAATCAACCCATTCGTAGGTACGGTACCTACGAGTAGGTACTTAGGTAGGTACTTGTATCTTAATGTTTTTTTTTATTCAGTAATAGGCTTGCATTTGACCGCCATCTCGCCTGATGGTAAGCAACGATGAAGCACGCGCGCCTAGAAGAAACCGATTCACTTGCGACTTGAAGACACCTAGATTAAATAATAAAACCTAAATGGCAAGCTAAAACCTAAAAGTGACAGGCAAAATTTTTTTTCAAATAATTATGTGACGAGTCAAGCTAATCGCTCGCTTGATATAAATCGTCGTGTTTGCCCATAACAGGTTTGCGTCACCTAGAATTTTAGGCAGTGGTCCGACCGCCGACGATGAACGAGAAACGAGTAGAACTAGAAACTATAAACGAGTTGGCGATCAGCGGGAAGCGAGTGTGTAGTTTCGATAGTTTTGTCGCTGGACTATTATAAGCGACTGTGCAAGTGCGACGAGCGATTACTTGCGCCACTCGCCCGCGGTCGCTCAGTCTGTACTGTAAACAAAAGATCAAGCGAGCGAGCATCGCTGAACGAGTATCGCTGAGCGAGTTTATTTTTGAAAGCTCGTCGCTCAGCGACAAAACTAGTAAAGCGAGTCGTCGCCGGCAGTGTGAACAGTCAGAGAGCACCTTTTAATATATGCATCTCTTTCGTTTACACTGAATGTACATTTATTGTAGGTACGTTTCTTGAGAGAGAAAATCGCCGATAGTTAGTCGTTTTCTCGCCGGCGCGGCGGTCGGAACACTGCCTTAAAGTTTTAACAATGCAAGCCCCTGCGCGGCACAGCACTGCGCTCGTCACCCTGAGATATTATAAGGTGACAGCGTTAAAGGCTGCCAGAAATACGTGTGACAAGATTTAGCGGTTCTTATTTTAGGACAAACAACACAACCAGGGTCTATAATTTTACGTGTCAGTACTCAATTGTAAATGCCATTATTAGTACTGATAGTCCCATTGCCTGGAAGAGATTACTCTTACCGATAAGGCCACCAGTCGTTGCACTAGTTTAAAGTGTTACTTATCCTTTTGTTTGTACCTCTAATTTCTGGTGTGAAATTCAACGTTTCACACTCATAACAAGGATAAGCCGTGTGTCGGGGATGCCCTGGAACACACACAAAGACAAGGACAACTTAGGTTCATCCAAACCCAGAACAAATATTTAAATTCAAAAAATTAATAAGTAGGTAAAATTAGTTTGTGAAATTAATGAGTTCATCTATCTACGAGTATAGTGTAGGTTTACATCAGTAGAAGTAGTTTATTAGGTACCTACGACCATTACTTGTACGTTTTGTCTTTTAAACCAAAGATCTATTCAGCTTCAGTCAAAAGACGCTCTATACATACGCAGCTTCCTATAGCATTGCATGCAACGAACTGGCATTCGTAAAGACATTTAGGTCCTCCGCCCCCGGCCGGCGGCGGCGGCCTAACCGGGAAATTAGTGTGGTAGCCGCAGGCCTACCGGCGCACACCCTCGGTAATTGCCCTTGTAGACTTAAGGGCTGCAACCCTATAGCTACTTGCTCTGTCGGGGCTCGTTTATTTTGGATGGGTGGGGTAAATTCTTTTGCTGAAAGTTTTAGATGGATGGGGTAAATTCTTTTGCTGAAAATTTTTCATAGACGTTTCCGTATAACTGTATTCGTGTACCGTGTAGATGTATTTCCTTCTCTACAATTTCGAATTACTTCCTAACTATTTTCTAACATACCACTTTTCGGTGAAGGAAAACATCGCGAGGAAACCTGCATACGTCCGGAGAAGAAATTCAATGGCGTATGTGAATCTACCCGCACTTGGCCAGCGTGGTGGAATACGGATTTAATCACCCTTCGAGGGTAGACCTGTATCCCAGCAGTGGGAGGATTTAAAAGGTTGAGAATGGTGATAATGATGATATTTTTTTTGATTCAATTTAAGGCTTCCGTTTGACCGCCATCTTGCCTGATGGGAAGCAATGATGCGGTCTACGATAGAGCACGCTTGCCTTGAAGAAACCGATTCACTCTCGACTTAAAGGCGCTCAAGTATATTATAACCATCGGGGAACACCCACTCAGGCAGAGCATTCCACACTCGTGCGGTACTAATCCTAGTCCATTACCTACTTATTTTGTGCTAAGGGGTCAGTTTTGACGACGGTCTTCAGTCTTGTTAGTCGGTAAAACTTTCTGCATCAAGAAATCATGTCTATCTCAACTTATATATCTCAGGGTGACGAGCGCAGTGCTGTGCCGCGCAGGGTCTTGATTTCTGCGAGTTCAAAATTCTGGGTGGCGCAGACCTGTTATGGGCAAACGTGACGTTTAACATCAGGCGAGCGATTTGTTCGTCTCGTCACACAATTACATAAAAAAAAATCTAAGCCACATCGCTTACTCAAGAACAAAAAGACTTGTTGTAAGTACCTACCGAGCCGCACGTTTTGTTTGAGAAATATTGAACACCAAAGTTACGACACGAGCCAATCTTCCGTACGATTTTCCATCGAATTTAAGTAAGTAGGTACTTACTTACATTTAACGAATAAATTTGTTTTGTACACAGGGTTAAAAGGAAAGGGTAGGCTAAGCCGAAAAGGGCTCAAAATAGTCATTAACAACTTTTAATATGGGAACCCGAAAATCGCAAAAAAAAAAACAGGTTTCATACATTTTGTCGAGTGTCATTGACATTACTCTATGGAACAATTCTTATTTTTTTGGCAAATTCCGGGTTGGTCCCATAGTAAAAGTTCAGGTTCATAATGATGAGTACCTACTATGGGCCTTTCTCGGCTTAGCATACCCTTTCCTTATAACCCTGTAGTTAACTTTAGTTAGGTAACCGTTTTAAGTGATAGGTACCGTCGTCACCTTAAGTGTGGGTTGATATTGGTATTAATTGCTGTTAGGGTTACCATCCGTCCAGATCTGTCCGGACTTATGGGCTTCTGTTCAGCTTTTTGAGTTAACATGGAATACGAGTTATAAAATTTACACAAGCAATATCAAATCAGTCTGCCCCCGTTCGTGTAAATGCTTGCGCAATGCGCGATTAGGCGAAATAAAATTGTCGACATGAAGGGGCGCGAGTCCAATGTCCGGATTTTTATTGATGCGTCCGGCTTTTTGCCCGGACTTTTCAAATTTTCATGGTAGGTAACCTCACAATTAACTTTCTGTCGTCCGTCTATGACTCTATGAGGACTTTTATCTTCAATATGATCGCGATCTCTTGTGTTCATACAATTCTGCACCAACTAAGAAAGAAACTAAATTCTTCTTTTCGTGTTTTTGTATTTTTATAGCTACTATTGTATGGATGAAGGATAGGGGAAATACAAAATTAAAACAATTTCTATGTATTTTCACTTTTATTTTACAAAAAAAAGTTTGAAACATAAATGTAACCTAAAACATAGGTTTCAATATAACTAAACATAAATTGCTCGTCCTAATTCACTGACTTAAAATTTCAAAAACTTAAAATCATATTTTTTATATTTGCTTAATTTTTACGTACAATAAATTATCATCACAAAATATAAACATAATAGTGTTTATTTTACAGCGACAATACGATAAGGACCCGCAGTCTAATTACAATACTTAACTCTTAGCGCGAGTCTAAACTGGATCGCACTTTCATTTCTTTTCGCTCTGACAGCTGGAGCAAAAGCGGGACGAAAGACTATGCGATTCAGTTCAGTCTCGAGTCAAGAAGTTTCGCTATCCCATGACACCGCTTCGCAATATCTGGCACCTTCTGCTCCCTTGTTATAATTACAGCAAGTCGTGTTCTTGGTCCTTTTTTATCCAAAAATTACACTCACAAATTACAATGAGTACTTCACAACTTGCATGAACATTATAAAATCAACGTACTCGTCACAATGTACCCCGTTACTGTAATTACAGTAAATCAAAAAGTTTCAATGTTGGGAAATTACACTTTTATTACAACGAATGGTTGAATCTTTATAAGATTTATAGTGATTAAGTTTATTGTATCTTTGCTAATAATTTTAATATTAAAAAGGAAAAATATTCCATGTGGGCCTTGATTTAACAGTTACAGTAATGTAAAGTCATAGCAGCAGCACCATGACTTACTGTACATACAATAACGGGGTACCAAGATGCGTACTTAAACTACTTAACGAGTAATTTACAGTAATTAAAACGACACTGTAATCAAAACAACGGGGCAGTATTAGAAATTTATCTATGGTTCCAATCCATCGCTCCACCAATCTATCAATCCATCTACCAATTCACCAGTCTTCTCCACCAATCCATCAATCAGTCGACCGACTAGTCGACCGATCGAATCCAAATCGCTTTGCCGCATACATCAGTAACTTTGACTAGTCTTCGACATTAAGCTGTTAAAGCGAAGATCTTTAAAACTATAGACTTTAGACGCCGCTTAAATTTAAGTACCGTTAGTACTGCACAATTTTCTTACTTAAATTTTGTATTGCGTAAAGTGACATTTTTAAGTACAGCAATGAACTTTCAACGTCAGAGTTAAAAACTGTAATAAAATTAAGTAGCCATTGTAAAGTGGTCATTTTGAAACAAAGTGACCGAAAACACACCATTACTCAGAAACGCCATTTTCGACCAACATTATATTTTTTTATAAAGGGTATGCAAAGTCGTGAAGGACTCATGTACAAAATTTACTATTAATAAGTTTTATTGTGACGGCAACTTAACAATCGCGATAAGAATCATGTTCCGTAGAAAAGATTCGATGATACTTGACAAAATGTATGGAACAGCTAATATTTTTGTCACGTTTTCAGCGTTCGTCTAAAGTAAAAGTTATTCATAAGGACGAGTACAATGGGGCCCTTAACTTTCAGCCCTTTCCTCGCAACCCTGTACAGAGAACACTTTCCAAATTCCATGTTTCTAGCACCAGCGGTTTAGTCTGCTCGTTGAAATATCAGATACTAGCAACCTGCCCCGGCTTTGCACGGGTATAAAATATAGCCTATGTTACTCAGGGATAATGTAGCAATCTAATGGTGAAAGAATTTTTGAAATCGGTCCAGTAGTTTTTGTGTTTATTCCACACAAACATACAAAAATACAAATCTTTTCTCTTTACAATATTAGTATAGATCAGATCAGATATTTTTTTAAACTTGGATGAGTCTATAGTTTTAAAGATCGTTGTTAGTTCTAGATTAAACCAAAAACTGTACTCTTACTGCATGATAATTATTATAATTATTACTTATACTAAAAAGCTGTTATTGACAATACTTATTTGTATGGGATAAAAAACTTAGCTCAACAAAAAAACAATGATTTTTGTTGCCCTGTATATTTTTATACAGGGTTATTAGGAACGGGTATGCTAATCCGGAAAGGGCTTATAGTACTCATCACTAAACAAATTTTACTATCCTTTTTCTACCCTTTCCGGCTTAGCATACCCTTTCCTTAAAACCCTTTATTTGTATATTTCTCCGATTACTATACTTTTATTTAAGTACAAATATTCATCAAAGTACCAAATCATCTCAGTTCTTTTTATACTTTTATCTCAAAACTCCTTTTTTAAACGGTTTTATTTAGCTCATGTTTCTTTTTTCTTGGGTCAAATTTAGTAATTCAAATTTCACCCTCTTCCTGTCAACCGATTTATTAGTAATATGCTATAATAAAAATTTTAAAAATAATCCAGAGCCAATATTCCAAAGACATTCATAATTCCAAAAAAATATTCGGAACCACTTTTCAAGGGCAACAAATCCACTGTTGACCAATGATGATTATTGAGATTTAAGCGGAGTCTAGACGAGCAAGAAATTCCCGCAATATATTGCACATGCCACTTGCAGCAAATACCAAAGCAAGCAAAACTTTTGTGAGTTCGCACAACTTTTAAAAATAGCAGAGCTTTTGCAAGTTTCTTGCGAGTCTAAAATCCCCTTTGCAATATCGTTAGGTAGCATTACAGTAATGTAATTTTTACAATATTTTTACATGATATAGGAACAGGTTTTTTTTTAAATTTTGGCACTTGCAATCTCATTTCATGTTTCTTACGAAAGTATACGGGGTTGTAAGGAAAGAGTGTGAGTATGTTAATTGATGAGTACTTAAGCCCCTTTCGGGTTAGCATGCCCTTTCCTTGTAACCCTATATTTAGTCTATTAAAGAATAAGCAATGGTAACATAAAAAAGTACACTCCGACACATTTCACAATGAATGTGGTCAAGTGGAAATACTGCCGCCTCGATTTCTCTTCAAGGGCAAAACAAAAATTTCATTCAATATATTTTATTGAATTTCTCAAATATACATATGTATATTAAAAATGTCGATGTGTGATTGAGAAAGCTCTTAATATTACAAGAAACTCATTACCTACATCCACATTCATTCTGATCAGTGTCGCATTGTATCAAATGATGATTAAAACTATATATACAAGAAAACTATACTTCGAAGCTATTAGAAAACTATTTAAAAAGCCTCTGTGCGTATGAAAAAGTATTTAAACATGGCCGGTATTTTCAAAGAATTTTCAAAGTTAATAACAAATATGTATAACCCTTAATCTCTGACACGTCCAGTGCTGACGCCACTCCACAAGGCTGAAATTAACACTTTAACTGCTGAACAACACATACCTTGTGTTTTTCCTTATCCAACGCGAATGCGGCTACATACGCCAGCAGTGCCGTAACTAGGGCGGTGCCAGCAGTGCCCAGGCACAAGGCGCAGAAATGACCAGACTAGTATCTAGTTTTATCTCATGCATGGTAGCTAGTTAGGTTAGGTTAGGTTAGTTAGGTCAGGGGCGCAGTTTTGAAAGCTCGCACCGGGTGCATAGTTACAGCGGGGGCTAGTTACAGCACTGCACGCCAGGCGCGTAAAACCCCACTTTCAATACAACGGTAAAACACAAACGCATGTAATTATTAGCAGCAGTTAAAGTGTTAAAGGCTATATTAAGCAGAAAAGGACTCTTAGTACTTATCATTATGAACAATTTTTAATAAGTAACCAAATCTGAAATAACGAAAAAAATAAGCTCCATTTTGTCGTGAGTCAATAACAATTTTCTTAAGAATAGTTTTTCTCCATTTCAGGGTTGGCCCCATAAATTTATTAATACTGATGAGTACTATGGGCCTTTTTCGGCTTACCATACCCTTTAAGTATACCCCTACATAAAGGTGATTTACAAAAACCGACATTTATTGTTTTTTTTAGTAAGTTTAAAATAAACTTACTAAACTTTAAATGGCTAACGTTTTCAAAAATCAGTTCAAAGCGAAATCTCTAAATGCCGCTATTTACCAGTTAAAACCTCGTTGTATATAACAAGGATACTACAGTATCCACGGACGTAAGACGCTTTTTTTGTATATTTTTATATACACGACGCGTAAGTGGTCTAAAACCCAAAGTGCATTGCTTTTATATATTGTTAGTTAGTAGAATTGCAGCTTATTACGTTTTAACTGTATGCAAAGTTTTTTAAGGGTTTTACTTTACTGTTTCTGATATAAAAAATAAGGAATCCTTTTTACCATTTCGGTATGGATCTCTAAAAATTAACAGAAAACATCCGGCAACCGGACCGGTTTGATCATCGATCTACAAACTTATGGATTTCGGATCAGCGCTGAAAATTACCGAACCTAATTATTGTAGCTTGTGCGCAAAATACAACCAATTTTGAAGGCTTTTGTTGACAAATCTGAGTTAACTCGTAAAGGCCGACTCGCTAAATCTAGTCTCTGAGTTTTTAGGCGACCTGAAGGCCTCTGAGTTTTTAGGCCGCCTGGAGGCCTCTGATTTGGCTTAGCTTGTTATTATAGTACTAACCAAGGCCTTCAATTGAACGTATCATCCGAACCACGGTAGCACTTTAACCTAATATATAGCAGTCTCAGTCATTCCGGTGAATTTAGACAAGGACACCAATACTTTTATTCAATTTAGATCTAACTAAAGTCTTCACAATTGGCTTTGAATCTCATTATATTTTTTACAAAATCATGTTTTCTTTTGATTTTAATTTTTAATAAAAAAGCATATAAAGAACTTGAATTGGCTTCATGCTAACTTATTTATTTAGTCTATGATTTTTTTTAGTTAATTATTTTCCTTTAAAACACTTAAATCGTGGTTAAAGTAAACATTTAACACATAACTTAATTGTACCGTCTTTATTTACTGTTTTTATATTTTTCTTTTGCCTACTTTGAAAAAATTGTTTGTTCAAAATTGGTCAAGCATTACCTAGGAAATAACATTAGTAGAGTTTCGGCTTAAAATTAAATTATTTACAAGAAAATATACCAAACAAATTATAAATATTTACATCAGTGAGGTATTTAGGCTACAACTAAGTTAAGAAACAAAAATTTTGAGGGTAGGAAAATAATTTTCTCTCGTCACAGCAATAAATGTTGTTGTCCCTCTCTAATAGACTTAAGTAAGAAGGACAGAACATTTTAGCGCAATCAACTGGCAGAATTTGTTTATAGAAACAGGCTTATTTTTAAGTATCAAGTATTAAAGGCGATTTTTGCTCATAATTTTTGGCAATGTAAAAATATCTGAAATTCGATATCTATCTATACCTGTTCCGCTTTTTTCTCTTTCGTTTGTTCCACGAAAATAGAGCGAGAACCAAAATTATTTACTTCAAAAAATGAAACTGTTGTCGCAATTCTGCTATTAGTTTCTCGACTTCTAAAGTTAATTAACAATTATAAACTAATTATAGAAATGTAGGTGTAGCTTGTTCAAGCCTAAAACAAAAAAAAATACTATCTTCCCACCTTCAGAATATCCAAAACGAAACATATAACTATTCTAGGTACAGTGTGAGCAAATTTATCTAAACAAAAATATTATCAACATACAACCGAAAATCACACAAAAGAAAACCTGCACGATTTCGTTTAACATCCCTGGTGCATGCCATCTCTTTTCCTCTCGTTGTCGAAATCGACTAGAAAGAGACGAAAACTGCCACAAAAAATTGTTAACAGCCGTGCAGCAACCAGCTGATAAAGGAAGACTATGATGTTTTCTGTCTTTTATTTCTAAAGCTATCTACATAATTCGGGAGTATTGCACGACACCACACTTTAATAGCCAACGCAGACGTCAGACCTTAAGTCTTTATCTCACTCAACAATCTCCTGGCCCACTTACTCTTGTTTTTCGCAAACTGAACTATCGTCAGAGCAGGCTTTTCCTTGAAGTACACGCGAAATTAATCGATTAAATATCACGACACTTCGATTTAACGATCATCCCGCCGAAGCCACAACACTACACGTAAAGTCACTCTGACAACCGTCACTGCCAAAGAAACAAGATGGCAGCCAGAGGACAGCACACAAAACGTCACTCTGACAGCTGTATGTATTGAAGAAACAAGATGGCGGCCAGAGCGAGTCGCGCCGTCGTCACGGATGGTCGTGTTTCTTGTCGCTCTTGCGTTGGCTGAGCTTTTTCTTCATGTCCTGAAGCATTTGTTCGAAGCTGAGATCTTCAGTGCGGCGAGAGGGGGGCGCGGCGGCGCCGTGGAACGCGCTTTCGGTGTATTTAGCTTCGAGACCGTCTGAGAAAAAAAAAGTCTGTTAAATTAAACGGAACATGTCGTAGCTGACAGGAGTAAATGTGTAAACGTGAACAAAACAAGACCACTTTTCTGGAAAGTGTTTATGCCATTTATTATGCTGTTTTTGAGCTAACCGAACAGTGAACAAAAACAGTTAAAAACGTCAGTTTTGCTCACAAATTTCCAAAACGAACGCTACATATGAACATTTTTGAATGTTATTTTTTTTGCCTCCGGTCCCAAAACAACCGCACCGTAACACGGCAAATTAACTAAAACTTTATAATAATAAGAAGTAAATATCTCTTTACCCAGGTCCGCATAGCTCTGCCGACAGAAGGCCCGCCTGCCCCCGAAGCCGACGTCGTACTGAGGGAAGGTCGCCGACTGGTCCACCGCCGTCCACGCGTCCCGCGCGCGCTGGTACGTTACGAAACCGTAGCGGGTGCTGGGGGGAACGAGTGAGCGAGTGAGTGAATGAATTGAATGAACATCTTAATAGAACGAAACTGATTATGCAATGAAAACTGACGAATTTTTGTTGATTAATTTACAACTTCCATTTGAAGTTTGAAAGTTATTCCCAGTCGTCGCCATAGATAAGGACGTTGTTGAGTCACCTTTCACACAAGAAAACTAATGAGATCAGTCGTTTGGGAGCTACTATGCCACAAAAAGATACACACTTACACAGATACACACTTATTGCGTCCGTGTCACTTTTAATTGTATTTTATTTTTTTGGTATCTTCTTTTAACTCTGTCTTGGCGTTCAGGGCTGTATTTATGCAGTGGCAGCCTTTTGTTCTTACCCATCTTCCTTGGTGTGTAGGCGTACTTCGATGACTGGACCAAACTTGGAGAAGAGCCCTCGCAGAGCAGACTTGGTGATGTCCTTCTCTAGCTTACCGACGAACACTATCCGCCTCTCTTCCACGGGGGTACTGTTATCCCTGCAAAAGATATTTAAGATATTGTAATAAGATAATTAAACAATTTTTTACGAAATTGTATATTTGACGTTACCAAGTATTGTACAGATATTATAATTATCTTTCTATGGTCTGAATTAATTTGAATTAAAGATCTGTCAAAATCAGTGTAAGATATTTTTACTTATTTTTTGAACCAAAAAACTTGACTACAAAATGTAGGTAGTCAATGACTATCTGAATTTTGATTTTGGACATAAAAGTAAGAACCTAACAACCTCTCGCAATCCAAAATGGCTCAACTCGTCGATAACACAAAAATGTTACCCCCTTCTGTGCTGTCGGGTAAAGTATTACCGTAGTAACTTACTGAAAAACTGTCTAAATTATGAAAATCAACTCTAAATCCATTAAAGATTAGATCAGACCAACTGGAACAGTTAATGAATTAAAGATGTATTCAAATAAGATATAAATAAATGGTTATAAGACACATTACGGGACATCTGTTGACCTAATTGTTTAAATATAACAGAGATGTTGTGAAACAAAGAAATTGAGTTTTTAAGAGGTGATAGAACATTGCTTCTTTAGGTTATTCAGTGATTGTGAATTTAGTGCCAGAAAAAATTGACTTGAGATTTTCAATAGTGCCTCATTCCCTTTTAAGATTTCGCTAGAACTGTCTTCCCTTCCTCATTTCAAGCGGAAGTAATTAATGGATGGACCCTTACGAAGCTATGATTGGAACAGTGAAAATACCAGCCATGCTATATCTTCGGCTAAGGCGTCAGTGGTAGGAATAATTGAGACCAAGGATGGCACGCTACAAAATATTTTAGACACGACACCATCCAATTATCACTAGGCAAAATTATTTAACGCCACGTCTAAAGCCTCATTAAACATTTCTTTAGACAAATTGGCATGTTTGATTCATAAAGATACCCCTGATTTAGACAGTTTTAATTCACTGATTCCTTCTATTTGGTTATATTATAGTATGTTATTTGGTTAGAGTAGGTAGTTATGGGTCGGTGGTATCCATAAAGGATTTTCCCTGGACCAAAAAAAGGTAACTATGTATTTTGTCATAACATTTAACTCACCTATCTTCCGAACTGAAGCTCCTATACTTCTTCCTGTACTCATCCCGCTGGTAGGGGCTCGAGGACCTCCTCGATTTGCGCGACCCGTTTGAAGAGCTCGACGAGGAGGACGATGACGATGATGATGATGATGAGCTAGAATGTGATAGTGACGGATTAGAGGGCTGAAGGAATATATTTGTATAGATGCATGAAGTTTACCAACACTGCACGCCAAATCCTAAACAACAGAGTGGTCATAACTGGAACAGATTGCCAGAAAATGTGATATCAGTCAATTGAAAAACAAATTAGAGTAGTGGATTAAAAAGGGAAAATTGTGCTGACAGATAAATACTGACTGAAAATGAATAAATTTCGACACTGCAAGATATAGCACGTCAGCTTATGCTGCTTGTCTATCAACAAATCTTCTTCTTCTTCTTCTCTTTATATATAAAAACGAATCGCTGTTCGATGGTCTTGCTCAAATTCAAGAATGGCTAGATTGATTTGAGCAATAATTTTTGTTTTGTTTTAATATAGGGGTGGTTTAAAAAAAGCGGATGAAACCGCAGGGTGTAGCTGGTAAATAAATAAATATTGTTAGAAATAAATACATACACTGCAATACAAACCAAAAAAAGTAGCTGTAACAGTTGCCGTCTTATTTCATGAAGATTGGAACAACCGTACTCAAGTTATCATCAGGCAAATATACATATAAATATATAATATATAAATATATAATATAACACACCAATGCCGATTTGTCCTATTAGATTCCGGGCCCATAGTTTAGCTCAGTCAATCAATAAATGAGGTACAGAGCAACCAGTTTATTTGTAGGTGTAGCATAAGGTAACTAAAATTTTCTTTGGAAGGCTGTCAGTTTCATAAATAATACGAAAAATAGACGCGCCTTACTTAAGTCTACCAATGAATTGGTTGTTCCACGCAGTATCAAATTCGCTATTTAGGTATACTACTTACCTAGAGGAAGAGTCGGAGCTTTCAGAGATGGTTGGCTTCCTCAGCGGAGGCGTCATTGATTTTTCGAACTTTCGCTCCACAACTTTCGGAGGACTCGGCTTGGCTTTCTTAGCCAATGGGCTCTTAGACCGCGTCAAATGCCTCGATCGAGACCGCGTCCGGTTAGATCTGTGTTCACGTCTGGGGGACGGCGAGCGCCTCTTATGGTATGATCTAGATCGGGATCTGCGTTTCCGTTTGTACGGAGTTACCGACCTATCAGATCGGCGGTAAGACCGTCTATTGTAACGTCCGCGAGATTTGCTTCTAGATCTACTTCTAGAATGCGATCGCCGTCTCCTGCGACTGCGCGATCGGGAACGCGATCTCCGCCTGTACTTCTCGTAGCGATCTCTTGACCGTGATCGCTTTTCTTTTGACAGCGAACGCTTTTCCGGTCGAGCTTCAGCTTTTTTAGCTACTTTATCGTTTTTCTCGTCCGGTTTTGGGTTTTGTTTTCTTACTGGACTGCCTCCGCTGGACATGGACATGTCGCTGTCGTTTCTTCTTCTGTTTACGGACGACTTTTCTTTAGCTATCGTTTTCGCTTTGGATAGAACAGGGCATTCCGGTATGGGGTCAGTTTGGACGACTATACTGGTAGACGCAGGCTTTGTTCTGTTCTTTCCCAAATGGAGAATAACTTTGTCTTCCCCATGGTCTGCCTTCGCGTCGTACTCTCTCACGATGATCGGTCTATCAAATGTGAAAACTTCTCGTTTTTCTACGGGTGATCTCAATTTGTGCTTAGACTCTTGTTTTTCTTCTGGTGCTTTCTTCATTACGACGTCTTGTATGCTGGCGAATAGAGAGTTACTGGACATTTTATTGTCGCATTGTTTTCCAACACTCTTTAATGTAGCAGTTATATCTTTGTATCTCGCTTTATCGATCTTAGTTTCCGAGTGCTTCTTATCGTCAACGGGACTACGTTTATCTCTTTTATCTTTATCGAATACGTTCTGCTTGAGAACGTGGTCAGATTTCTTGATTTTGAAATTGATATGTGACTTCGGATCTATTGGTGGCGTCGTTGATTTTCGCTTGGAGTTTTCGATGCGTCTCATGTCAGACTGTAGCTGTTTGATTATGGCTTCATCGGTGTTCGTTCCCACACTGACGCAAATAATCTCAACATAATCGGCAGGCAGCTGAGGTTTCTCATTGATGATAGGCGCTGGTTCTGGCTGACTCATACCAACGATTTTCATCATCTCAGCCTCACTTATTAATGGTTGCAATTGCAAATTCTCCACTTTGGGTATCTTGCTCATTACCATATCTTCGTCTCTCTTCCTCAAGGCTTCTACAGCCTTCTGCTTTTTGGTGTTCATTAGTATCTTTCTGGAAGCCTCTCTAATAGGATCGAAAATCTTTTTAGGAGCTTCATTGGTCCCGTTTGTCGGGGATTTTGAAACGCCATTTGTAGGCGTTTGGTTAATAGTTTTAGCAGTCTTGTCTAAATGTAATAGTGGGTGTGGCATTTCGGGGAATATCGCTTCAGGACTAACTGTGGCCGAACTATTGTTTGAACTAGCCCCTCTTCGCAATTTATATTCTTGAAGATTCAACTTCTTTCTCTTGGGCTCTTCTTTTTTTATGTCCATTGCCTTGTTCAATTCGTCTTCAAATGCGTTTTTCTCTATTTTAACGTTAGCTTGCGGCATTTTTACATCTTGTTTATTACTAAAAAGCGCGGTATAAAAATTCTCATCTTTTGGACGGGATTCTTCTTTCACACTTACACTGTTAACAGTCTCTACATTACTTACACTTTTATTTTTACTCCTATCTACTTCTTTATTTTTCTCAATACATTTTTCAATATTTTTCTCTTGTTTAATATTAGATACAATGTTCGAAACATCACTAACACTACTACTACTCTTACACTTTTCTACAGATACATTATTATTATGTTTATCTTTCTGAGAGTCTTTATGATCACAGTTAAGAATAACTTCAGATTTATTTTTAATAGTTAACTTAATGCTACCGTTTGAATTTTGACTACAAGGAGTATCACTTGCTTTAGAAGCACTTTTGTTAATCACAGAATTGTTGATTTTATCTTTAATAACTACGTCGTTAGATACACTGTGCGTTGGGGAAAGTTTTTTACGACAGTTCGACTGCGCGAGAGGTTTCACAGCCGGCTTTACAGCCTTCTTTTTCAATTCACTGTCACTTATCACCTTTTTGTTCTTAGCATTGGATTCGCTTTCGTCATCACTGCTGAGATTGTAGACAATCTTTTTGTTTTTGCAGGTTCTGTGTCTAGAGCTAAGTATTCTACTGTTGCTAGATAGGACCTCAGGCTTGAGGAGGCTCTGACCACCCTTCAAGTTAGGCAAGCTGTGTCGCTTTTTGGACGAACAATAATCATGATCGGAATGGACGGGGCTTGGCGACCGCCTGATCGCGGTATTTATCGTCGTCGGCATCTGCAATAACGTCACAGAGATTGAATACGCCCTTTAACTTTGACTGAATCGGAGGAATACCTGTAAGAAAAACGTGGTACTTACCAGTATTTGCCGCATCTTGTTTTTATTGAGTTGGACGCCGGCGTCTTGTAGTCGCATTCCGTTTGTCAAACTATTTTTGTTTAGGGGTTTCTTATGTTCTTCCGGGAAAGGCACTACTCGCGCGGGTTTCTTGCTTTTGTTCAGCTTTTCAGTCGCTTCAAACTGCTCCAAAAGGGAGTTTAAATTGTTAGCTGCAAGCACAGGTATAATTGTATCGTTGCAAGATTCCACGTCGACGAAATCATCCAAATCAGTAGCAGGTTTTTGTTCAACGGCAGGTTTAGTGTCAGTTAACAGTTTAGGGTTGATGGCTATCATTTTGGCTTTAGGGGGCGGTTCTTTTTTTATAGGAGGTTCTTTCTTAATGGGATGTTCTTTCTTTATAGGAATTATCTCTTTTTTTATTGGAGTTACTTCTTTTACAGGAGGTTTTTGTTTTTTAACAGGAGTTTTTTCGATGCAAAAGTCGAGTATATTCCCCGAAATATTAGAGAGTGGGATTGGGGTGGAAGTAATTTTCCTGAATGAATCTTCAGCTGGTGGTAGTGTAATATCCATTTTTGGTGATACGACGGTAGCTTCGATTTCCATATCTTCAGGATCTAAGTTATCGTCACCCTTTTGACTGCCGGGCTCGTTTTGACTTGGTTTGGTAATCAGAAAGCTGTTAATATCTTCCTCAGTCAAAGTGCGAGGAACATCGTCACTCTTATTGGCGCCGTCAGATTTTTCCTTATCATTGTCAAAAGCTAAATCCGACAGGTCCAGATTAAGATCTTCAAAGCTCAGGCATGTTTTTGCATCATCGACATCCATGCAGACGTTTTGCATTGGCGATTGCGGCAGCGAGCATGACCTTTGTATGTTTTTAGTGTAAGACATTTCTTCTAAAAAGTATCTTTTCAAATCTTCAATATTTGGTAAAACTTCCAAATCAGATTCGTTTATTGAAACATCAGCATTTTCTGGTTCCTCATCATCCTCATCCGTTTTTACAACTTCTACTTCTACCTTGATCACTGGCTTTTCAGGTTGTTCTTTTTTTATGTTCTTTACAATGAAAAGATCGTCCACTGAGTGAGTGAATAACGGTGTATTGTCTTCTTCAGGCAACTTGTGCTTAATAAAGAAATCGTCAACATTTGGCACCGTTATCGATTCCTTTCTTTTATTCTTCTTGCCTTTATCTTTGATAAAGTACTCATCTACGTCATTAACGACGGGACCGTCTGCCTCCAGAATGTCTTTCTCTTTAATGAAATATTCATCGACATTTGAAACTATTGGCGCGTCTAGATTTAAATCTATACCGCTAGATATACTTGGAGCAGACTCTGTAGCATTCCGGTTGTATTTAGAATCATCCTCAGTGTTTAAGTATTCTTCATCATCGATTTGTTCCTTTTCAGGGATGGCGAAGTCTTCGTCACTGTCATCATCTGAGGACGCTTCTATTAAATCAGGGTTGACTGTGTATACAGTAATGACGTCATAGTCATGACCTTCAACTAGAGTATTTTCTTCGAGAGAGTTTGAGTCAGTCATTTGGAAGTTCTTAAAGCCATTTGCAGTTTGTGTGTGCACTGTCCGCTCCTGGCTCGATTCATCATCATCGACATCGACGTTTTCGTCTTCGTCGTCAATATTAACTTCCTGCACAACTATGTTGTCGTCTAGTTCATCGTCAGATTCTATCCTATGTTCTTGGACTACAATATTTTGTTCTACATCGTCGTTTGCCTCCGTTTCATCGTCCGAACTCGTGTCTTGGCTTGACTGTGTCGTGTTCATCTGTAAGGATGAAATTTTACTTTGAAATAATTGCATACATAACAAATCATATAAAAAAAATTAAACTTAATATGAAATGCCTAATGAGATATCTGTGCTCTGACATCTAGCGTTACAATGTATCAGTTGCTTAATAAATATTTCTAAACCTGAACTTAAAACAAAGCTGAGAACTCTTTAATAGGTGCTACTGCTAAATCTGCACATTCAGACTTTTAAGTTTAACTAGGGTCGAAAGACTCGACTTTTTAGGATCCGCTATCCGTTTTATGTTCCAAACGATCTTATAGTTTAGTGTGAATCATTATACCCAGCTTTGTACCAGGCGATAAATTCTCTTTCCACAATTTTTATCCAGCGAGAAAGTGACATGCACATCCATATTCTAACTTTGTCACATCTATAAGCGCGGTGGAAAGACAACTTGTCCACAGCCCGTGCAAAGAATAACACTTTCCATGCACATCCATTTTCTAGCTTTGTCAGATCTATTATCACGGTGGAAAGACAATCTGTCTATGACCTGTATTAGGCGAACAGAAAGAGTTCTGATCATACTCACTGTTTGACTATGCGGCCACTCCTCTCCAGTGCTGTCTTCGGACTGCGAGCGAGCAGCGTACGGGGCCCTCTGCAGCGCAATCTGCGCGTATTCAGGGCTGTTGTGCGTGCTGCCTTCGGAGGAGAGGGAGTCGCTCTTGGCGCGCATCACTTTGTGACCGATAGAGCGGTAGCGCGCCTGGTGGAACGAGTTCAAAATGTGCGACTCCATCTCTGGAAAGATATAATCATACTGTTTAATAACAGCTAATGATTTAACTTTATAATAATGTACAATACCATGTCACTGCACTAAGAGTTTCCATTCGCCTTTTTTAATCCGAACAACAGAGGTATGGAACTCGTTAACTCACTACCTGCATCTGTTTTTCTGAGAAAGTACAACCTGGAGTTGATCAAAAATAAAGTGAATAGGTTTAGGCAAGCGTGCTACATCTTTGACCACATCAATCATTTTGAATTTACATTTTTTTAAATAATGTTTTACACTCATAGCTCCTACTAGGAATCGAACCCGGGACCTCTTGCTCTTAAGGCGGGGGTACTACCGCTGAGCCAAACAGGTCGTAAAGATGGAAATAGGTAACATTAGATAGGGTGGAATGATCGTGGTATTTCCGAGTAACTGCAACATGGGGTATTTCAAAAGGGCTGTTAATAAGGTCAGCAACGTAATACTAATTCCTTTGCAGTTCGGTGTCACTGCTCTATACCGACTGTCAGGCCTTCATGACAGATAAAACTTTGGCTGCGGGAAACACATACCCTGTTTTCCTTTGCGCGACGCGAGTGCGGCTACACACGCCAGGCGTGTAAAATACATAAGGCGTTTGACTATTAGCCGCGCCTGGGGCTAGCGCATGTGATTACTCGCCGCAGCCAAAGCGTTAATATAGTTCTAAAAGGTCGGCAACGTATAATTATGATGCCACCGGTATTACAGTTATTCCAAATGCTAGACCCCTCTGCAAAGAAATATGACTCTCTCCTCAGCCGGGGACGCATACAGAAAAGTTCGTCTGTGTCTATATTTATTAGAATAAACAAACGCCTTCTATCGTAGACCGCATTATTGCTTACCATAAAGCGAGAAGCCAGTCAAACGCAAATCTATCTAAGAATTTAAAAAAACACCGTTGCTTTTTTCGCGAATGGCACTTCTCATTAGCGAGAAGTGGCTAAAAACGCATATTTTGGGTAAATTGAGGTAACCAATGCGAAAATACATACTTGGGTACAATCGAGCTGTCAAAAACCCTACTGATAAAGGTAAGCAATGTTCATTGTTTTGAGTTATAGAAACACAATTATTTTCCTGCTTAAAAGCATTAAAAAATAGTGCGTCATGTCCGTCTTATCTTGCACCACATTACATATTTCTTGATAATACTAATATTTTACTGTAGTAAATATAGTAAAAAATTATATTAGTATAGGCCGAGTGGCTAGCTATAATAGGTGTCAAAGTTTTTAGACCGCCTGAAAGCTTCTGACGTGGCTTGGCCCTTATTTCATAGTCTTTAAGAGTTATTATATCATCACAAGCTGTGCGTTGCGGTTTCACCTGCTACGAGTATCCTACAAGAACCGTTAATTGTTCTGTGAGAAAAAAGAAGCGGAGTTTTATAAATACTAGCCTGTGCCCCAGTTTCACCCACATTTTCCGACATAAAAAGTAAATCCGTTCGGCCGTTTTTGCGTAACTGAGCAACAAACATTCGACCATACAAACTTTGACATTTATAATATTAGTAGCACAATAACTATCTTATATTATCTCAGAATGACGAGCGCAGTGCAGTGCTGCGCAGGGTCTTTAATCCTAAGAGTTCAAAACTCTGGGTGGCGCAGTCCTGTTATGGGCAAACGTGACGTTTAACATTAGGCGAGTTATTTGCTTGTCCGTCTCGTCAATAACATAAAACAAGAAGAGTAAGATGGCCCTTGAACCTATAAAATCTTGCAAAAACTCAATTTGTTTACACTCTCTGGCTAATTAACTGAGTTTAAACAAAAAGCGTCATAGTGGGCGTATATTTCAAATATGTAACGTCTGCCGGCGTCATTGATAAGGGGCAAAGATTTCTAGTAACAGGTGAGAGTTGATAAGATAACAGCGGATTACTACTTTATTAACCGACATTTAGCTACATCCACAATTTTAAACATTCTTGGGTTAAAATGTAAACTATGTCCGTTTTTATGATGCACTCAGTTTTTTACTTATTTTGTCAATTTTGGTTTAGCCGTTCAGTTGTGAGAAAGTAACAAACAGACTTACAGAGGGACAGTTACTTTTGCATATATTGCTTCATTTAAAAATGATTTTAAATTTACTTTTATCAATTTTTCTGTCTGTACAACAAATTGCATTGTTGCTATAAATTAATTTGGTTGCTGATAAAATACTTTTGATATTCAAAACCTTTCTTAAAATTCATAATCCAAACTTTATGAAACAATTAGTCTTTCAAATATCTGTAATCATAGACAGCTACTGAAATCTTTCAAATTGACAATCAACTTCAAAATAAATAAGTAAATAAACACAAGTTTGTTTACAAAAAAAATGTGAAAAATTAGAAAAGCCAAAAAAAACGTTTCATCAAGCCATATCCAAGAAGTGACAAGAAATCATATCAAGGTTTGACCTCACAAAATATATTTTTTAAATAGTGTGATACTTTTTACTCTCCACAAAACACCCACAAATTACCAATATCTCACATTTTTTAAGGCATAATGATAACCATAATCAGGAAGGTTAAACTTAACAACCGAATCTGCAAAAATTTGGCCTGCCAAGATGCATACCTCGGCTGCTGTTACAAACAGTTTCGAAACTGCAAAATCACTATTTATTTTTCATTGTGCCAATAATATGAATATTTAATATTAAATTCAGGAAAACAAATACTTCAAAAATATTTATATTATTTTGCCATATTTCAAATTGAATAAATTTGATGATACACATTTAAAATTTTTAATTTAGGTCAAATTTTGACATTAAATTGGTCTTCTTTAAAAAATGCCATTTGTAGTTTCGATACTGTTTGTAGGGCAGTCAACCTACGTAATTCTAAGTGGAGTGATACAACCTGCACCAACATTCCTGTTGGGGTCTTTTATGCATACATAATAATATGCTTACACAAACAATCTCATTCCAGTTCAGTTTAAAAATTTCTTTATTTTACTTAGGATAAAGAATTTTTAAAACTGACATTAAGCCCAAGTTTGAAGGCTTTTTAAGACAGATCTAAATTTTCTAAAACTATTGGCATCCTTGTCTAATGGCTTGCAATGATAAAGACAGATATATTTTTAGTTAGTTTAGATCTGTCTTAAAAAGCCTTCAAACTTGGGACCATTGAACCTATAGTTCTCCAACTATGATCTAGCAACCCGTATATCTCCACTATAACTTGACGGGTTTCGCTAGAAATCAAATTTAAAAATCAGATCAACAAATACGCATTAATTGTAAACAAAAAGGTAGTCAAGTAGTCAATTTGAAAATCAGCAGTGATGTAGGTCAATGAACTAGGTACCTAAATGTTACATTTTCATAAGTTGTTTATACAAGACATTTCAATTATAAACTGAAAAATATTTGCCAACATGCAATAAAGTCTTTTTATGAATCATCAAAATGGTGGCTCAGTTTTTTTTTACTTTATATCAGCAGGTATGATTATGCTAGGTCATGTTTAGTAATAAAAACTATTTACTTTGTGTTTTCAAGAATAAAAGGGTAAAAATACTTCATCATATGTATCACTATCCCATAAATAATATCCATTATCCACCAACCCGCACTTGGCCAGTTGGTGGAATATGGCCTAATCACCCTTCGAGGGTAGACCTGTATCCCAGCAGTGGGAGGATTAAAGGTTGCATATGATAATATTTACTGTTGGTAAAACAGATATGATTGCTGTGTGCATGGGATGAAGACAGAAAAGTACTAAAAACAACAATTAAGTCTATTTTATTTTAACTATTGCCGACTATTGTATTTCTTTGTCACACACAAGGCAAAGGATACATTGTGCGTTTCCCCCTTGCTAAAACTCGAGAACGGCTGGACCGATTTGAATTTATTTTTTTTGTTTTGTTCGCTCTAATACAGGGAAGGTTTAAAAGTAAAAAAAGAACAGTCGGAGTCGAAACTGCCGGGTGCAGCTAGTAACTTATAATATAACTGTCAATAACTTATGACGTCATATGACACAAAGTGACAAATTAGGAACTTTTTTGAAACGGCACACATCCTAGGCAAGCAGGAAATGTTTCGTCTACAGTTGAATACTTCCTTGAATGTGCTATCTATTTAGGTAAATGACATCTTGAATGACTCATTTGTATTCTAGGGGGAGATTATGTTAATTTCAATAACATTCAACAAGACAATAAACTTTTTGAATGACTGAAAAAATGTAAAAATAAACTCTGCTCCTGCTTTTTCACCTACTTTTTACCGCTAAAAGTAACCTGTGTTAATCCAAGGTATAAGGTTTTAGTTATTACTTAACTTACTCTTTTTTAATATGAAAGTCTTCAACTGTACAACTGTACAATACTATGTGTGAAACTATTTCAAAGAAACTTTCTTAAAAATTAAGCCTTGGAAAAGTATGTGATTGGAGTATTCACCCTTTCTAAACAACACCAACATAATTATCTATTTTTTACTACTGTAAGGTAGCTTTAGCGAAATAGATTAGCATGTTTGTCAAAGTAAGTTTTCGCAACAAAATTCCTACAAATAACCCAGTAGCTTTAGGTAGCGATACTGCTTCCTAATAAACTCCCAATAAAAGTTGCAAAAGCTTTTGAGTCTTTGAGTTATAGTATGGTACCTACCACTGCTATATGAAACTTACACAGTGCTGTATTTCTTCAAACTTGCCTTTTGTTTACATTTGTGTTGTAGAAGTTTTGGTGAGAGTTGCCTCTAAAACTGTGCTAACTTAGCACGCCGGTGACATAATTATCTGCAGAAACGTGCCCCAATGCGCGATACCGTCGCCGCGCCGTGATAAGGACCAAAATATCGCGACATCTGTCAAACCATGTGTCTCCATTGCAAAACAACCCAGCCGATCACGTGATTACAACCTTTTACATCGTTAAACCGAAGAAAATCGTTCGCTCCTCCTTATTAACAGCTTAACAAACGCGTTCGCGAAACATAACGGTAATTTCCGGAGCAACAAAAAATCTGCACCAAATACTGACACCTTATAGGTTAGGATCGTGATTCCAGTTTTTTCGCACACTCTTGGAAACTCGCTCACAAAACGTTACATTTAGGCCGTTTTAACTTAAAACTCATCGGAAACAAGGTTATTTAATGAGTTACAAACAAAATAAACAACATTGGTGTGACAAAAATCACCCGCGCAAACCTAACCTTGATAACGGGCACTGTTAGATTTCTGGTTCAAGGTCCCATGAAAAACTGAAAAGTCACATGAAGGCGTTACACAAACAAATCTGAAATATCATTGCGACCCGCACAGAAATCTATTTTAAGACAAACAACAGACGAAAAAAGCACTAACCTTACAACCTCAAGTGACGGCTTTCCCCATGTACAATATTATTTTAGCACTTTTATATCGTTAACACTAATCACTACACACTCAACACGTATAACAATGTTTTAAGCACTTGTTAGTCACATTAATTCATAACAAAAATGCTTTTTCGTAAAAAAATTAACACTTTTCACGAAACGAAACATCACATGTTACGCTACAAACTTCACGACTGCACATTTTGTGATTGCCATCGTAAAAATACCATAGCTGTCAAACTCAAAATAATGAAAAAAATCGAACTCGATAATGAATCGATTCATTAAACCGATTGGCTCTTTTGTCTTGCAACTATTTTTATTTTTACAGATGTCTCGCCAAGGAAGCCTTGAACCAGGCGAATCAGCGTTGGAAGTAATCAGAGAAGAACAATCTCCCGCTGTTTCAGCGATCGATATGGGACCTTCAAATCCATACAGAGGACTCCCTTATCGTTGTTGTAAAGGCTGTAAATGTATGGTGATCAAAAAGCCAAGTATGGATTTAGACGACGTCGAACAGATTATGAATGAAAAAGAAAAACAATTGACAAGAGAATTTGATGGACGGCTAAATAAAGAACTGGATAGGATTAGAGAAAGAGCTGATTATATCCTTCAGTAAATTAATACTTTATAACTTTTATAAGTAATTTACAATATCAAAAGCAATGCATTTCTATGTGCCTGTATAGAAGTGCGTCCCATCTTCACTGGTTTCTAATGCTTGTCAAATCCTATATGCATAATCCAAATTGCAGCTTTACTGGTTTTTCAATCGCTATTATTTTAAATATTAGGGCGAATCTATTTTACTTGTTTGTCATGTTTGCCTACTTAATGAAACGTATAAAAAGAAACAGACCATAGTTTTATAATTCGCATTCGTTACTATTTTGAATTTATTCGTGTTAATACGTAATATTTATCCGTCCTAGATAATGAAAATGATTTCAAAACTTTTCTAGCATCATATAATTTAACTTTTCTTATTCAGAAACGAGCAAGTTAGAGCTTCTTACATGCTCCGAGAAGCTCATAGAGAGAGACAAGAAAAGATTTCTGCTCTCCAAACTCAATTACAGTGTAAAAACTTAGCTGGATTGATGTATGTTATGTGCTCAGAAAGAAAAAAAAGCAAGATGGAAAAACTGGCTATTATTGAAGGTAATTCAAATAATATATTATATTCTAAGGCAGATTCTAGAATTTTAGTAGTTTGAAAATCGATTTGAAGTCGATTCATTTCCTACGCTGGCAACTCAGAATCTTGAAATGCAGTTGGTGCATGTTGCGAAATTATTTTCGTGAAATGGAGTGCACGCTAAATATTCAAACTTCATCGCATGGTTGGGAGTGAGTTGGGAGGGAACACGGAGGGAAAAACCTAATGCGCGACCACGACAAAATACAGCTAAGACAGCTTGTGTCTTGGACGGAAAGCCCGTGTTGTATGGCTAATAAAATACAGCCTATTTTACAAGCTTCTTCTTATTATATTAAAGAGTTGCATAATATGGGCTGTGTAATACTAGGCCCAAGTTTGAAGGCTTTCTATGACAGATCTAAATTTTCGAAAACAATTGGCATCCTTGTCTAATGGCTTGCAATGATAAAGACAGATATATTTTTAGTTAGTTTAGATCTGTCTTTTAATGCCTTCAAACTTGGCCCTATTATCCATGTATTATTTGGTTGCGTATTATTGGCTCGTAGGGTTGTCAACAAGTAGCAGTACAAAAATGGAGTACAAAAATTCGTTTAGCATTTTTTAAAGTGGGATGATAATATCAAAATTCCTAAGTTTTTTCTGTCGACTTTACTCTTGAGAATATTAGTTAAATAAAAATAATGGATCCCCCTTTACATTTTCAGAATACACGAATTACATACTTGCTCTGCAAGATATCTTAGCCGAAGCTCAAACTTTAATCTTGAACCTATCCAGAGGATACAAATCTGCTGCAAGAGTAGACCATGAATGGCGAGAAAAAATGAAAAAAACTATATTGGAGGTAACTACAAAAGCATCGCCCTTTAAAAAATAGGTACAAGATGAATCAAGAACTTCCTTCTTTTAAAGAAGTCGATAAAAAAAATTAAAGAGGTTGAATTTGACGATTGGAAGGAGGTTGGTTGCCGGCCATTCTTGTCATTGAAAGTAAAATAAAAAAAAAGGGAATTTATTGGCGACGCGACGGTTTCTGCGACCAACTTTCTGTCAAGTTGAGTGAGGGGGGAGCCACCATTGTATTTTTATCCAAATAAAGCTAACAACCATTAAAAACAATTTAGTTCCACATTTGGCTATTAGTATTTAGATAAATTGGTCGTACAGAAAAAAATATCGCATGTAATTTTCAGTAAAATATTTCAGGTTATAATTTGAATTCCTGTTATTTATTTTAGTTCCAAATGTTCGTCCACGATTATGCAAAAGGCACGCCCGAATCGAACCAGTATTTCTTCGACTTGCCCAAGTTGCTGGAAACTAAGGAACCGGTAAAGGCCAACCCTTACGAAGATCCGTGCGAGTGCGAGGAGGATGCACTAAGTGAAAGTACTGAGTCTGGTGTTAATGGTTAGTATAAATCGTGATCGTTCAATTCAGTTCAATGGATGTCGTTTTATAATACGTGTGCTTCAATTTAGAAGTACAAACACGACGTAAAATCATGTCTGACTTCAGACATGGTTTTACTGTAATTCTTCCTACCCCCTCTCCATTTTTGGTTACAAAATGTGATACTCGTAGATGTTGCAGTCAGGTAAGCAGGCTTCACACAGTAGGCCTTTTTTTTTTTTTGTTTACCCAGTGGAAATCCTTTATGGATACCACGCCCGCCCCGGGGGAGGCAGGGTGGTTATGTGGGAGTCTCCGCCCTGTGGCGGCATACCCATTAAACATTATTACAGTAGGCCTAGCATAACTTCTGACGTAAAATATGTAACGAGAATTCGATAGAAAAGTGTATGCCATTTACCTACGCCCGCCATGGGCGCCATTTACGCCCGTAAATGGCGTACCTATACTTTTCTATCGAATACCTACTCGCTACGTATTTTTATGCCTAAGTTGTGCTAGGCCCACTGGCTTATGCTCGTGCTACTGACTAAAAATGTGTTACGACCACGTCGCGCCCCGCAAATTGCCACGTCACATTCGAAACATGCGTCATGACGTCATGACATGACCACATTATCACCACGTGGCTATGTATGATGTAAAGATTGTAAATGGTAGGTACAGACTACAGACACGACGTACGTAAACTGGAGGGACAAATTAAATACATAATCAATTGCAGTTTGTATAGCTAATCAAATAAATGATAGTAGGTATGTATGATACTGTAAAAAGTGGCATGGCAATGTCGCGTCGCACGATGCGATGACGTTAATGTTGCGTGCATGTGGCTCCCGTGTGCGCCCCACCTTACTCAATTAGCTGTCAGGCTCTTTTGTCTTTCTGAGGTTTTTTTTTTTTTGGCGGGAACGTGGAAGAGACATGTTGCTTCATTTTGTTATTTTACTAAACTTGTGTAATTTTGAGTGTTAATGTTTATTTTAAGTGGGGAAAATAACCATTAAGTGCTTGAGGACGTGCACGAGTGTGGGCAAATCATAAAATGCAGTGAATCGTGTCATTTCGTGTTGCTTCCAAAACTCCTTAGAAAAGCCTCTAGTAAAGTCTCCACTACTTTACTAGGGCAACTTTAGGAATAAATATACACTTGAACAAATAAGTCTTGACTTAAAGGTCTTAGTTACCAGGTCATAAAATCCCAAAAAAAAAAAAAAATTGTCTTTCTGACACAAAGTTTTTTTATATCTACCTTCAAATCTACCAACATTTTACTATTTATAACTTTCGCCCAATTCGGTTTCGGAAGTACGAGTAACATTGTTTCAGAGGAAGTTAGTTTTGCATTGTATTTATTTCATTATTAAGTCAAATTACACGTCAATAATAGCATATTATGTATATGTGTATAGTTGTAATGTAGTATTAACGTTTCAGATGAATCAAAACCCTGGTACGAACGCGTGGACGAGGCTAGCCGTCCGTTCATCGTGTTCGGTGATATGGCAGACTTCAAGCCGCCGCAGCGGCGGGACGTGCTCCACGCGCAGAAGGCGCAGAAGACGGCGCCCGCCAAATGGAAAGAGTACGGTATGCTAGTGATTTGCTATAATATTTTGATCAGGCACTTTTGTTAGTACGGTTGTTGGAGACTTGCTCTAATATTTTTATCAGGCGTTTTACGTCATGAGAAATAACGGGTATTTTCTTTCTCTTCTTGTTTACCTAGTTATGATCTAAATTTTATAAGTATTAGGAAGACCATTTTTATTTTTATTTTAATGAACCCAGTTAGGAAAAGATAACATGTAAAATACCTACCTATTTGTCAAAAAAAAATTCATAGAACATCGTAATCTCTAATCCAATGTACTTAAATGTATTACCTAAAAAACCTACGAAACCCACCTACCTACGTTTAAGAAGTATCTACCTATGCTGTATGCTTCCATCAACAGCCTCATCTTTTTCTCGCAGTGAGTGGTCGTTACAATTTCCAACTTGCTGTAATAATTTCATCAGGCGTTATCTCACAAATACTATATTTAAATATTTTTTTTAAATTAACCTATGCTGTCCCACTGCTGGGCAAAGGTCTCCCCCAATTTTTTCCAGTTACTGCGGTCTTGGGCCAGCACCGTCCAGTCTTTTTCAAACCGCCCGAGTTCGTCGCGCCATCGCGCCGGGGGGCGACCTGGCGACAAATACTATACGTTTAGATTATTTTAGATTATAGAGACGTCAAACAAATTACTTTTAGTTTTTAACATCATTGATTGCAGTGTTCCACGACATGTTTGTAAGCGCGGAGTGTACCAATGCAGACAAAATCAAAGACCTGCACCGCGGTGACTCGGCGCGCTCGCAGTGGGAGGCCCATCCGCCGCTGTCGACGCAGAGCTCTCCACAGGTACTTTACAAAACAATGGATAAAATGCAACAATTCATATTAAAAAAAATTATAATTCAAAAAAGTAAAAAAAAAAATTGTCTATACTCACAGACTGCGGAGTCGGTGGCATTAAAAACAATTCTTTATTGACACCACAAAAAAGAAATTACAAACAAAATAAAATCAAAATGCAACATTAATGCTAAAGCCGTTTACGGCCTGTCAGAGGCGCCCTTGACGGGAGTAAATGGCGTACACTTTTCTATCGAATACTCGCTACGTATTTTTACGTCAAAGTTGTGCTAGGCCCACATAAGTTGTGCTAAGCTCCACTGGCACTGCTCCAGTGGCGGTCGGCGTGGACCATCTCAACTAGGCGCGTGCTCCATCGTAGACCGCATCATTGCTCACCATCAGGCGAGATGGCGGTCAATCGCAAGCCATTATAAAAAAAACTAAACTACTTGTGTCGGTCGCGGTCGCGGTCGCAGTCCCCGCAGCAGTCCGCGGCGAGCGCGTCCCGCCGCGTCACGCGGGGCAGCGTCGACACGCGGGGGGGCATGGGCTCCATACTGAAAATTATGTGAGTGTTATTTATTTATTTACTAGCTGGCGACCGGCGGTTTCACCCTCTGTTTTTTATTTTTTTTTCTTCTCGTTTAAACCTTCCCTGAACTTACAAATATTTCAAGATCAAAATTAGCGAAATCGGTCCAGCCGTTCCCGAGTTATAGCCAGACAAACGAACAGCGATTCATTTTTATATTTTTAGAAAGGAAAACCATTAACAAAGAAGATGTAATTGAAACTAAATTTTAATAAAAATAACACTTCTCGATAATTAAAACAAAATGTGGGTAAGCCAATGAATCGCAATTATGCGACGTCCGTCTATTTCATTCATGTCTACGTCATAATGTTTCATGTCTACGTTCTCTGAGCAACTGACGAAAGAATTGACGATTGATTGGGGTAGTTTTTAGACGTCAAATGTGTGCTTGAAGTATACGTACACCTACACGGGCAGTAGGGTAGTTTTTTTGCTTCACCTGGATCTAAGGCGGGACTATATCCTGCCTTTCTACTTGATCTGAGGTCGTAATGATGGTTATTTGCAGAACATCCTCGGCCGCTTCCCAGCAGGCCAAGTCCACGTTGCTGGGAGCTAGAGACTCCATGGAGATTGCCTCCACCACTAAACTGGTAAGCTAAATGCTATCTTGTTAACCACCTTTAACACTTTGACTGCGGCTAATAACCACATGCGCTTGCCTTAGGCGCGGCTAATAGTCAAATGCCTTGTTTTACGCTCCTGGCGTAGCGTCGCACAAAGGAAAACACAAGGTGTTTTCCGCAGTCGAAGTGTTAAATAATTGGCTGCGCTTTGAATACGCGACACGGTTCTAGGTGCTATCTTCATCTCCCGAGATAAAATATTTTGCTTTCGAAAAGGTTTTCTTCGAATTCTTTCCCTTACTGCTTTGACCACCTTTTTCGTACGAACACTACGTGGACGGCCATATCTTTTTCTGTCACAATCAGAGGAGGTCTCATTGTACCTATTAATAGCCCGGTACACAAACATTTGACAAACACAAACACTTGTGTAATGCAATCACAGCGATTCGGTTCTCTTTATCACCTCACTCCATTTTAATATCGCAAAATATTGTACAATGTCTTGGCGCCAAAATGAGAAAACACAATGAAAAATCGTATAAATGACAGATTCCAAATTGAAATTGAAATTGTTTATTTTTTGTAATTGTAACAGTATTTATGGCCCGACTAGGTATAAGATATCTTATTATTTTAAATCCTCAGCGTGAAAAGCACAAGCGTACTGAGAGCAGTAAAGTGGTCTTAAAAGTGGGTAGCAGAAGGACATCACTGTTCGAGGACCCGACTGATGATGACGATGATGATGACGAGTCGAAGACATCATCAGAGCTGGAGTAAGCATCATCATACATCATAACAAGAACATTATTTTTACAAAACAAAAAACAAAAACCGACTTCAAAAGACCGACTATTGAATTATGTATTCATATAAGTATTTGTCGCGCACGTACTTAATGCAAATTTAAGACTTATATGGTTTTCTCATGGATACCATTATCAGAACTGGACTAAATTGAAATGGGACCAAATGGGAAGCGCCAGCTTTCTAATAAAAAAAGAATTATCAAAATCGATTCACCCAGTCAAAAGTTATGAGGTAACAAAAAAAAAACATACAGACGAATTGATAACCTCCTCCTTTTTTGAAGTCGGTTAATAAAAAAATAAAATAAATAAAAAGCCTAAAACCAAGTTACCTATTCTGCCGTTCTAAGCCAAAGAGCAGTATCTCAAAAAAATCTGTTTTTCATGCATCTGATAGCTTGAAAAATTACGCATTTGATGCGTGAAAAACAAAAATCACTTTTTTTTTAGATACCGCTCTTGGGCTTAGGACGGCAGTGTTAGACTTCCATTTATCATAATATACTATTTATATTAGTTACAAATTACAAACAGTATCAAAGTTACAAAAATAATAATATAGGGTTATAAAGAAAGGATATACTAAGGCCAAAAGGGCTCACAGTACTCATCGTTGTGAAAAAGTTTTACTTACTATGGCACCAAACCTGAAATCCAAAAAAAATTGTTGTAAAGTAAAAAGTATTGAAAACATTTCAGACCAGGCCATAATAAAGAGTCCAAAGTGGAAGAAGACGTCTTCGAATCCTCCTCTACTCTTGGGTAAGTCAAATAAATAAAGCATAGGGTGGTAAGTAAAGCGTTTACCTACTAAGCCGTAAAGGGAAGCTACGATCATTGTGCTAGCGATGAAATAATTGGCATATTTTTTTAAGGAGCACCCACAATGACAGCCTGACAAAGGTGCTCACCCACCGGCCAGATCGGGACCACAAGATAAACTACGAAAAGGTAACCTCCGTACATAATGGGTTGATTTCACGTAACGAGTACAGTGGCGAGACAGTAAATTGGCACACTCGGCCGAGCAAACAAATCATGGTTCTAGTGACTGTCTCGCTTCGTCACAATGTTTATACAGACCGAGTACTCGGCCGAGGGCACTGTGTCAACCCATATCATTTTCTACTTCATGCGTACCTATCACAGACCATACCCGTTGATAGATCGTATGTATTGTGTATTCCTCCTTGTGTTCTTCCTCTCAAAAAATGCTACGCTCAAAAAATAGCAAAATAGTGTGGAGCGTTAAAAAGCAGATTATTTATTTGTTATAGTCACCGCGTTACCAACTGAGTCGTGCGGCCATAAATCATTTCTCTATGTCTATCTCGCTCGCACTTGTGGGTTTTATGGAGCCGCATAGTGATGTGCGTAAGATGGTTATAGGCGCATATCGATAAGAATAAAATCAGATAGAAACATAGTAGATAGTATCGTGGCCCTGAAAAGTTTACGCTTATGGCCCTACGACTCAGTTGGTAACGCGGTGACTATAGTATGTTGCCGCCGCCACCAACCTCTACAATTCGATACACTCTAGCATCCCCCCTCCCCCTCTCGTCCTCTTTCACATCAATACTTTCTTTTAAGAAATCATGTTCGACATAAAAAAAATTGGCCTTGAATTTGCCGACCCTAAAATGTGGCACCTTAGACTCCACCCACCACCACCAGCCACCAGACTCCAGACTCCACTAAACTCCACTACACTCCAGACTGCTGTGACTCCAGCCTACTCAGCCTGCTGGCAACCCGCCACTGGCTGTAACTCGTGCTTGTTGCAGGTGTGTCCGTCCGCGAAGTGCGGCCGAATGCACGCGAGCTCGTTTATCCGCGCGCTGCCCGCCTACATGCGGGACTCGCCCTTCATGCTGTACTCGCAGGGCTTCGACGACTACGAGGCCTGCTCGCCTGGTATGTATCCCTAACTACTGATTACCTACCTCTAGCCTCTACTCTACTACACGTACAGCAGCGCGGGCCAGCTTTACTGCGCGACATGTGACCGGGTGTTCAAAACGAAGTTCGGATTTGCCAGCCACATACGAGCACACGCCAGAAGATAGCCAGGGTCGCCATCGTCGGATACGACGCGGACGACATCATCATCATCATCACCTACCTCTACTCACGGATTACTTACCCCTACCCACTGATTACCTACTCCTAGCCGTACGCATTGATTACCTACCCCTGCCTACTGATTTCTTATCCCTGCCTACTGATTATCAACCTCAACCCACACACGAGAAAAAAAATCCTGACTTACCTTCCGAGTTCCTTTGAGTACCTTCTGAGTACTGACTGCCTCAGAAAGTCAGGTTTATTTTCAGTTCATTCATTATTTACCCATCTCTACACACTGATTATCTACCTCCATTCACTGATTGCCTACCTCTGTCCTCTGATTACATACCTCTACCTACTGATTTCCCACCGCTGCCTTCTGATATATCTTCCTCTTCCCACTGATTACCTACACCTTCTCACTGATTACTTATATTTATGCGTTCTATGTATAGATACCGCAAGTAATACAATATACACACACTATCATCACACGTAAGCAGGGTTATCAGGTCTGATTTTAAACAAAACTGGCTTTAAACTCTTTTATACCTACTTTCTTCAGAGCAACTTAAAATTCTACGCGAACGCATCGAGAAGAAGAAGAATAAAGAGTGGATAGACTTCGCCAAGCCAGAACTGAACCCGCTGCAAGAATGGACCACGGACGGAAAAGCGGAAGACGACACCAAGCAACCGTCTGAGTCTATATCGGTGTTAGAATGTGGCTGTAAGGGGCCAAACCCTTCGCCAGCACAGAGCAATGGGCAAATATTCGACGGTAAGTGGAAGGCCTAGTTTTCTTCCTCCTTCTTTTAAATATAGCTATTCCACCGATTGCAGGTTCCGATAGTTTAAATCATATACCGCTAAACCAAATCAGAAGCCTCTGGGTGGCCTAAAAGCAGTAGTGGTGTAGCGTCGGTTAGCACTCAGGGTGGTTTTCTGGGCGGTTCTGCATCGTGAACACACACTTTTTTACACACTTTTTCACACTTTTTTTAATTGAGATCCTTGGATCCATAGACAGATTACATCACGTAGCTTCGAATTGATGAAAGTTATACAGATTATAGCGTTCGTATAACCTTGCGTATACATATTGGTGAATTGGCATACTGATTACAGGGTTTAGTCGTTATATGGATCGTGGTTTGTGTAAAGAAATAGGGACGGTGAGTTGTCTTCGGCCCAAAATTAAAGATCCGAATTGTGTTTCCAGTGCGAGATTTATGCCCAATGAAGGAAGCTCTAAACCAGATCAACCGCGAGTGTTTCTACGACAGCAACATACAGTTCGACCGGTTCAAAGTCATCGGCTACGAGAGCAGCGATACTATGTGAGTTTACGAGCATTTACTAGACTGCCTTTTTCGTGACGGACCCGAGATTGCATGTTCTATTTTTCTCTTTTGGTGAGAAATTAATTGGATAATAGACTCAAGCCCCCGTCCCTAAAAATCTAATATAAGATACAGAAATAGAACTACATAACTAAATAAAGTTGCGATAGCAAACACTTGGCTTCACTTATCACTAACATAAACATAATAGGTTGCCGTTCCTCAACCTGGCAAGCCCCTATTTCTTTTTCGAAAAACATACTTTGAAGACGACTTTAACCGTTTTGAAGAGAACTGTTAAAAGGGCTGATTTCACCATTTTAACTAATTCGATCAGTTTAAGCTAAACTCGGTTCATGCGTTTAACCGAGTTCAGAGCTCCAGTATGCGTTTATCCAGTGAAAATGATCGTAGTTCACGTTAAACCTGGTTCAAATGCTGAACGTCCGATTTTCGACGTTTAGGTCGGCTAAACAATAACAATATAAAAATAGCGTTATAATTTGTATTTTGTATGGTGTTTACGCATTTAATAGCTCCATGATAAATAATTATTTTCATTCAAGGACTCACAGCGTGTCTCACTTTAATCAGTTGCCGTGTGCTCTTCGATTCTACCCAACTGGATGATATCAAATGACTGCTAAAGATTTATGCGAATTAATTAATTTATTTCTTTATTTAGCACATTTACTGCACATTTATATGTGCAGATGTGCTAAAAAAAAGCCAAAAGTAATAATTATGTCTTCTATAAAAAACAGATACTAATAATTTGAATTAAAGTTATCATAATTATTTGATAAAATAGAGGAACTATAGTCGTCACAAAATAAGAGGCCCGTTTTGACGTTTGTCATTGCGACGTAACTAGTGATGTAACCTTATGACTCGGTAGGTACTCGATACTCACGATTAATCAATTCAAGTTTGTATGAGTATTTTGATCGATTTGATTTTGTCTTTAATTTAATATTTTTAGTTATAATAACATTCATTCAATCACAAAAAAAAAAAAACAAGAAAAAACGAAAGTGATTGAATCTTCATTCAATAATTTTCTTCGGATGATGAGCCTAATCGTCAGTTGAGCTATCGTCAATTCAATAGTTAATTGGTTACAAGTTACAACACTAATATTTGAAAAAAGAAGACTGAGAACGTAACTGTTTTTGAGAGTTTCGTTATAATTTGACTTTTACATGCTACCATAAAGTATGCGCGAAAAGCGTTCCAATTTACATTCTACGGTCTTTCTCAAGTGTCGAAACGGGCCTCTTATTTTGTGACGACTATACATTTAATAGTAGTATGTTCATGCCTACGTAACTCAAATTTATGAATCAACTGGAATATCAAATATTATATATGGAATATTTTTGTAAAATTATTTTGAAATTAAATTCTAACTTGTAAGTATGTTTTGGGAAAATAAAATAAAAGAAAGCTGTTTCAAATTCTAACCTTTTAATTTCCTTAACTCAAATTCTAAAATTTCTAATTTTATTTTTTCTTGTAAAGTTTTCAGCTTTTCCTGCTCCAAAATTTCTGTTTCTTTTGCCTCTTTAAGTCTCAATATATTCATTTGCACGGCATGCTCTTCCTCGGAATGTGTTTTTGCTTTTATCAAAGTGTTAATGCTTTCTGTCTGTCTTTGGGTTTCCCTTTTACGCAATATAATTGGCCTCCAGCGAATTGTGGAAGCCTTAGCCTCGGGTTCCGCACTTGCTCCACGAGGCCCTGGTGGCGAGGCAGGAGCCTGCTGGATAAGGTTCAGCACTCTTTCAATGGCCGGATCCACACATGTCTTTCTTGACGGCTCTCCTCCGGTTTCCAAACAATGCTGGTTGCGCGACGTCTGCTCATATTTAGCCCGCTTCTTTAAATTTTCCCAGCAGTTCCTTAAAACGGACCAGTCTCTAGGATAAATGGTCGAAAGTGAGTTAAATTCATCAGCTATTTTGTGCCACTCGTTAATTTTTATCTTCATATTTATAGCGTCGGTTTTCTTCGATTCCACTATGTCGAAATGGCTTTCCACCAACTCTAATAATATCCTTTTTTCGCTGGCGAAAAAGGTAGGATCCCTTTTTCTTTTCGACATTATAACACGAGACCAAAATCAAGTCCGTGGAGCAAAGCAGTGGTAAAACGTTGAGGCAAGAATCCAGTCCGTAAGTTTGTTACCGTTAGTTGCGTTTGCAAGCTAAAAATAACGAGGCACTAAAGGAAATCACAAAGTCCAGTAAGTAAAGGCTGGTTTCCATGATACAAGTTTCTTGCCTGTTGCATACAATAAAATTGAAGCAATAAATTACCTGCATGGTCTAAACAGTACGTAACATTTTGATCTTTCGCGCAAGTTTTGCTTGCCAAAATTTTCTTGGTGTAAACTTCAATTTTTTTACTTGTATCCACGTGTAAACAGTTGCGTACAATTCTTGAAGGGCAATTAACGCACTTGATTTATTGCATTCAATAATTGCACTTGAATGTACAAGAAACTTGCATCATGTAAACCAGCCTTAAAGCAGGGTCACAAGCAAGAAAGGGTCTCAAACAATAATAGATACACAAAATAAAGTAACAATGTTCAAAGAATATAACCACAAATGAATATAACACCACGCAAGTCGAGAATGTGGTAACATAACTAGAGATGTCAATTTGACAGCTACATATGTGACAGTCTTGAACTTGACAAGCTGTGTAACATGACAACTGCGCTAAGATTTATGTCATTTTGGTACATTTTATGTTACTAAACTTCGTTTTCGTGAACGCGATTTAATTGTAGCTGGTGAAATCCGTTTAACGAAAACCAAGATTAGAATCGAACTACGAGTATAAACTCGATTTAGCGAAACGTGGTTTATTAAACTTCGTCTCGAATACAAACAGTGAAATCAGCCCTTAGCCACTAAAATAGAACCAGATTAAATTGCGATGTGACTTTTAAAATATCCCTGATGAAATTATATTTGCTAATTATAATTTCCCAAGTTGACCGAGCGAAGGATGCGTCTTTGCAAGAACTGGCAAAATTTTCTTTCATCTGTCCGGATGTTTGTTTTTTTTGTATGTTGGTACTCGCGTACAGGGCGCATTTTACAACGAATCTTGTTGAAACTTGGTAGGTATATACAGGGTTATTCAGAAAAGGTATGCTAAGCCGAAAAGGGCTCATAGTACTCATCATTATGAACAGCTTTTACTATGGGACCAATCCGGAATTCGCGAAAAAAAAATCAGCTGTTCAATACATTTTGTCGAGTGCTGGCACTTTTTTATGGAACAGCTGATTTTTTTTCGCGAATTCCGAGTTGGTCCCATAGTAAAAGTTGTTCAAAATGATGAGTACTATTACTATAGCCCTTTTCGGCTTACCATATCCTTTCTGATTAACCCTGTAGGTTCTATGATTTTATAGATATTTTTGTCGTGGGGATTTTTTGATTGGGGGGTTTTTGCCCAAAAAGGGAGGAAATTTACTGCAGCGCCATTTACCGGCTGATTTTGATAAAATTTTGCATAAATATTCGGAATCCCAATTCAAAACAAAAATTTTGACTAGGAAAAAAATCGGTCAAAAGTTTGTTAAAAACACTGTAATTGTAGCAAAAAGTTTTTGCGAGGTCTACTGTTCGCAGAACTACTAGTTTTAGTTAATTGAATACTCAAACATGTCCTTACGCTTTCCAGAAAAGAAGCAAAGGCACGAGAACTAAGCAAGAAGAATAACAGGCTAGAAGAAGTTACAAAGGTCCTAAAGGAGCATCCGAGTTTGCTCGACATATTCCAAGCAAACGCCGTTTAGCAATCACAGAAAACATCTTTACAAACATTTATTTCTAAATTAAAAGATAACAAATGACTAAACGCTAATAAAATCGAAAAAAAAACATGATGAACTATCATTAACCCTATTTTAAAATCTTGTAGAAACTAGAAAATTTAAATTATCCAAAACACAGTTACAGAATAAACGTATTGGACCACAAACCACAGTTTGCTCACAAAACTAGAACAAGAGATTAAATAAACAATTTAGCTAACAGCTCAAATTCGAAATATATTCTATGGGATTGGGATTAGATATATTTTTGATCTCATTTTGAATTGTCTGTCCGATAGTCGTAATATTTTCTGGCTCGCTGTCTTTAAAATCTTCGTAATCTAGTACCCTCTCATCAATTATTTCAATCTCCTTGAACACTTCAGATTTGATTATATCTACATCCACTTCAACATCGAGTTCCTCATTTAATTCATTTATTTGTTTTTCATCAGCTTCAACGAAAGTTATGAGTTTGTTACAATCAGCTTTTGCTGGAAATTTAGTGTAACTCAATTTAGAAGTACCCAGATTAATTACATTCTCTATAAGGTCTTTGCCAAGGTCTTTGCCTGAAACTTCTGGAAGAATTTGTTTGGTAATTGTGATTGATTTAGGTGTTGGAAGAGTTTTGACTGGAATCTTTGATTCTTCTTTCGGCACTTTTGCTTCGAGAGATTTGGCAGAAGGGGTTTTGATGAGCGTGTTGCTTGGGATTTCATTAATGACAGGAGCCACTGGGCTTGGTACAGTTTCGAATGGGACTTGCAAGCTGTTCTGGTATGCTTCAGCTTCTTTGCGTCTCGCTTGTTTCCTGTCGAGTTGGTTTTGAAGTTCGTCAATTCTGTTTTGTTTGAGTTGCAGCAGGCTGTCGAGGTGATCCACCTGTGAAGAAAGATAAAAAAATAGAAAATAAACCAAAGTTAGAGTAAACTTCCGATGCAAGAGCTCTCACGTTGGCTTTAACTAATCTAACCTAACTCACCTTCTGTTTGAGCAATTCATTCGCGTCCTTCGTGTCTTTGAGTTCCTCCTTCTGCGTGAGGTACACTTCGTAGTTCACCACCTTCTGTTGGATCGATTCCAGGACGCCGTTGACTCTGACCTTCACTGGCACCACCAGGACGTTATCTGAAGCAATGTATTACGTGTGCTGTTAATTTCTCAGGGTTATAGGGTAGGGGAATGCTCATAAAGGGCTCATAGTACATTCATCATTTTGAAGAACTTTTATTACGGAACAAACTCCGAAATCGCAAAAAATAACAGATTTTGCACGGCAGAGTAGGATAAACACACGTCTACGTTGCTGCCTACGCCACAGCATACGCAGCTCTCAGTACATTCATACATTATAAAATCTGGTCTGCCCTGCGCTACGTAGACCAGCGTCACCTACATCGTAGCAAACAATTAGCTTCATCGCACTTTCTAGCTGGCAGGTAGGATAATATGTACCTTCCCCACATGCCTCGTAGAAGCTGCCTCCACTAGACATGTTCTGTTCAGCCTCTTTCATGCTCTTGTTGAGGTCTTCATCGCGACGGATCTTTTCACGGACTGCAATTGTGAAAGGAAGTCCACATAACGTAACTACATATTTACAAACATAACGTTATTTATATAAAATATGTGTATAACTAAATATATCTACAAACGAATGGTTGGTTCAGTTAGTTGATTATCCCACTGCAGGGATAATAATGGCTCTGTCAAGTGTGCCATCTCGGTCCTGCTCCAAGGGAGTCCAAGATTCCAGGTTCGACCCGTGACTTTCACAATGTTACCATCTCGCCGCCGCGCGCCGGACAACCAACGCTCCGGCTACCTTGCCTCGGCCACCACCACCATACTCCACCTGGCATCAGTTCTACTAGCCCAGTGTTCTACCCAGTTCCACTTGAGACTTTCAAAAATGTGATTCAAATAAAAATTAATGGGTTAATAGTCATGGGTTTAAATTACCCATGACGAGGACTCGTTCAATGATGCCGTTGTGACAGTTGGCCAGCTGTTCCATCGTGTTGATGCACAGGTTGATTTTCAGCTTCTTGAGGACCTGTCAAACGAAACCTGTTAGTCCCGCATTCTGAGCGCTGGCAAAGCTTAGGCAAAAAATTGGTCGTAAATTTTGTCACACTCGTGTAACAGTGTTACTCGTTGGGAACCCCTCTTGTAAAGGTTTTTTTTATACATCCAGTGATTTTAGATCTTCATAAATGTAAAAATGCGCGAAAGACACGGCAACCTTTTATCTATCGTACCTTCCTGTTGAGTGTGAGCCAGTTGTTCAGCTTCAGGGAGTGGCTGTTCCGCGGCGGGTAGTTGTGCATCTCCACCAGCTTGGGGTAGTGAACGCTGAGGATCTCCGCCAGGAGTACTGGAACAATTGGATGTTTAGTATTTCTTTTAACTTTTTTTGTCAATCTTTGCTGATTGCTGTCCGACTTCTGAGCAAAGATACCATCCAGCCAGATTGTTTCCAGATTAATTCCAGATTGTGCCAGATTTGACCAGTCTTCAAGAATGCATCTAAGTCATCCCGCCATATTATGTAAACTAACATAAATTAATTACAAGGCTTCAACTTTTTAATAGATTTTAGAGAGAGAGAGAGAGAGAGAGAGAGATCAGTGGCGTTTACTAGTGTCTAAGACCCACTTTGGATCGCTGCGTTAGAGAAGTTAGTAGGTAAGTAAGATTTTTGAGACAGCTAAGCACGTTAATTCAAGTTATTTGATACCACCAAACGACACCAACAAGTGCGCCATGACATGACCATCATCTGTTGGAAAATAGTTTAAAGGGCTGCGAGGTCACAGTTCGGGACGAATTGTACATTATGTAGATGCAACAATGTTGCGTGGTTTATTGTCTCTGATGTGATGAGTGCAAAAACAGTACGGCAGCTCCCGTTAGCAGTAATGCAAGTAAAGTAATCTTTGACAGGGCTGTCACATAGGTATGGGGTCACCTTAAAACCACAGAAGACTGCAGGTGGTTTCTATGCATTAATCCAAGCTAATTTTAATCTATACGACATTCGAAAAATCACAAAAAAAAAAAAACAGCTGTTCCATACATTTTATCCAAGGCTTTTTTTGTATGGATCTTTTTGTATAGAGCAGCTGATTTTTTTGCAATATTTAGACAATCGTAGAACAGAAGTTGTTTAGGACAAGTATCTCAGGCTACTTTGTCTTCAGCGTGTTTCTTTAAATGTTACCAGCATCAGAAAAATCCCGGTTTATTTTCTTAGTAGCTCGTGAAAGTTTGAAGGTGTCCACCCAGGCTAGCACAGATTCTATATCGGAGAGCGGTATCGGCGATTCGAAGTTCGACATTTTAGTATTTTTAATATTAATTTACAGTTTCGATTATTTTTATTCACTTTTTCATCAAACTTGATTTTTTGACCATTTTCCGCACGATCAATTTTAACGTCATTTGAGTTTGTTTTTAATTTTTGACAGGTGATAAAAAGGTTGGTAGTTGTAAAAAAAAAAGGTTGGTAATGGCGAAAAAGGTGGTTCTTGCTTAGATTAAGTGTGGCCAATATCTGTGTACAAAACGACTGAAGATTTCGATTAGCTTTGTAACTTCTCTTTTTATCACTTTACTTTTATTTTTTCCTAGTCCAAGCTAGCTTGAATATGGTTTACACAACTTGCCTTTAGCACAGCCATTAGCCAGAATGAAGAAAAAAAGCTAGAATCCTGCTCATATTATAAACGCGGCAGTTTCGCTGTAGGTATGTTTGTAACTCCTTCACCTGAAATATGGCTGAACGGAAATTGGGAAAAATTCGAAATAGACATAGCTTAGGTATGCCTTGGATTAACACATAGGCTTTACATACTTTCCATGCTCAACACTTAACATTTTAATGCAACCCGTTAAGTCATCGTCATCATTGCTTTTTTCATCACCACGGGGTGTAATAAAATCATATTTAATTATTTCAACTAAACTAAGCTTCCATTACTTAAACACTTTTGATGGCAACTGTACTCACGTGTAGAAAGTGTCATTCTAACACCACATCGTAGTGCACTCACTTTATTACTTCAACGACCACTGTAACTTGAGCCGCCACATGGGAGGCTTTCAAAAGCTTTCTTAAAACTCAACGTAGTCATAGAGGTCAAGATATCTTGGTTGTGCGGTACCTACTGCAGATGGTCGGGGAATGTTAGAAATGGTTAGAAAGGTCGTAGCAGCTCGTATTTAGAAGTAACTAGAAAGATCTTACACTCGTAGTAGCCGGTTAGACAGTGATTTTTGAGTTTTGTGGTATGTTCCGGGATAAAAAAGCGGCAAAGGGGAGTTAACGCCGTCTTTACAAATTTTAACCGTATTCAAAATGGAGACGGTTCTCAGTTCGACTGTTTTTTTATTATCGAAATTATTTCTGTAGATAACTTGTAAAAAATTAACAGAAATAGGGGTTGTTTATCAGTGAGTTGAAATAAAAACATGTTAATTGTTTATGGAATTGCTAGAGATTAGAAGGAGCACGGCGCTCGCTCGATAGTCATACATAGGTAATTCGATCATACTTGACGCGGCTCAATAAAAACTGCTCATACTTGAAGCGACGCTTTGAGCTACTTATGACTATTCTAGCCGACACACCGTCAAACATTACAGTTTGATATTATGTGAATATTACTGTACATTTTATAGAAAACGAAGCTTTCCAAAGGCAATGGCCGGGCAACTGTTGACGGGTAGAAGACTTGTGCCGTTTGATGAAGAGTGAAGATAAAACGATAGACATAGATTGGACAATAGACAAATATTTATTTAAAGCAAAAATATATACATACAAACATAACTAAATATTAGACAAGATCACAAAGAAAAAGTAACTATTTTTGCCTTAAACTAGTCTCAACTCAACTCAGCATAATGCCGGTCGTAAACAACCAGCGCTGGTCTTCCGTTGATAAAGTAATAGTTTTTAAACATACAACTAAATATTAGACAAGATCACAAAGAAAAATAAACTGTTTTTGTCATAAACTAGTCTCAACTGAGCGTCCTAAACAACCAGCGCTGGTCTTCGGTCTCAGGTAATAGTTTTTACATAAATGACCTTATGTAAGAATGTGACAGATGATTTAAGCAGTGTCTGTAGGCCAATGAAGATACGCTTGTTGGTGGCCATGTGCATTGTGGAGGGTCATCAGAAAAAGGTATGCTAAAACGAAAAGGGCTCATTATTTGGAACAATTTTGGAGCAACTCTAAAATCGCTAAAAACTTACCTTCGCAGGCAGAGAGATGGTAAAACATCAAATTCAAAATGGCGATTAAGAGTTGGTCCCATAGTAAAAAACTTCATAATGATGAATAGTATAAGCTCTTTTTAGCTCAGCTTACCCTTTCCTTTTAGCCTTTTTGTATTGTCCACTACTTATTTGTAGTGAGACCAAATACTATACTTAGGTAGTAGGTACAAGTTTTTATTTTCTTGTAAAATCATTTTGGCAAATTTTTATCACAGTAAAATATTATGAAACTTGCGGGGAAACCGCGGGACGCGACTTGTATTCTCAATAGGCATGACGACAGTATCAAAAAATCGCCGATTCAATGCTTTCAGGGGACTAGCCAGATTAAAAAAATTTAAAACACATGTTTAGTTTTATTTTTAAAAAACAGATTATTAAGATTTTCAATAAATTAAAACATTAAAATACAGCAATCGGCCATCTTGTCAGAAACAACAATCACAGCGTATGACGTCACGCCTCAGTGAACTCAGGTCATCCGCCGCTCATCACGCATAGACACAATGACATGTTTACTAGCCGTGACGTCAAATCGACGCCATGACACAAGCAAGCTGTTTTCGGGCACTGTTGAAAAAATATGTGAAAAATGGCTTCAAACTTCGTTAAACTTAAGTTTATTACCGAAATAAAGGCTTTTTTGTAAATAGTAAATGTGTACTCACATTATGGAAGAGGATTTTAAAATCTTTCGTCACGCCTATTGGTCATATACCGATATGCCACCGCGGGATGTGAACCGGCTCCGCCGAGAGCACAAGCCTCCGTAACCGCTCCGCCAAGTGCAAGTGGCACATTGTCCGCAGGCGGTATGGCACTTGTTACATCCGACGTTTCTCTTCACAAGTGCTGACTGGGACAAAACGGATTGATTAGGTACAGTCGGAATCATCGATTTGCACTTTACAAGTTTACATAACACTTAACCTGCTGCTAAAAATCACATGCCAACACGATGGTCTGACCAAGTGAAAGAAGCCACCTCTTCTTCTAAATTCTAGCAGGCGGTGAGGGCAACATCGGACCGGAATAGATGGAGACAGATTACCCGGCTGAGGGGTTCCGGTGACCACGATCCTCAGAAATGAGGGAACGACTGAAGAAGAAGAAGAGAATAATCACATGCGTTTGTGTTTTACCGCACACCGCACAGTTGTATTGAAAGTGGGCTTTACGCGCCTGGCGTGTGTAGCCGCATTCGCGTTGCACAAGGAAAAACACACAGTTTTTTGTGTTTTCAGCAGTTAAAGCGTTAACAAGTACCTATTTTATGTAGGGCTGTGGCAGGCTTGCGTCCTGCCGGCCATTCTTACAATATTACAGATTTTTTTCATGAAAACTTGAAAGTTTTTCAATGAAATAGTTTCACGCCATAATATTGTACGCTGGAATACTTTCCCACTAAAAAATATCAGCCAATGAAGCGAAAACTCGCTGGTCAAGAGTTCCGTACCTACGAGTAGGTAGGTATAGTATTTTTAGCGAACGTAGAATCCTAAAATTATATTTTGTATAAGATAGTATAGTTTTGTCCTACTTCAAAATCATCATCATCATCAGCAGTCTGTATCGTCCCACTGATAGACCTCTCCCTTGCGCTAGTTTTATGTCTCGGGCCAATCTCACAAATTCTGGTAAAAAACACTTTGTGGTAAGGTTCCGATGTAAAGAAATACTTACTTCACTCAGATATTTTATTTGGACTTATCACTGTTATGCAAATACATATGTATATTAAAATATACAAGTAAGTAAGTATGTATCTAAGATACGTACATCTCACGTAACAATGTTTAGCTCACTTTGGAGGATGACTGTACCATACCAATGCTGTAACCTTAGTGCTTGAACACGTTGACTCGCGGGCGCGGGCGCGGGCGCGGTCACGAAATATCAAACATACAGCATACTATGCAAGTGTTCACGTACAAAACGCAGGTGCGGCGAAAGTAGCGGGCCAGCTAGCGATTCGCGCGCGCGGCGCGCGCGGCTATATCAAACGAGTGAGACGTTTGTGTGTGTTCACGTCGAACTAGCGGCGGAGCGCGCGATTCACTCGCGACGCCAAGTAAGTTCAACCAGTTTGAAACGTCAACTCGCGCAAACGCCTGGCGGCCAATGTGAACACGAGTTCGCCACTTCTCCGCGCCCGCGCCCGCGCCCGCGCCCGCGCCTTCCAACGTGGACAAGCACTTAGAGTTATGGGCGCGGTAAACAAACCTACGTGACCATACACTTTCTATTGTGAGTAGATACAAATAACTACAAATCTCTGTGTTGCCAACAATTAATTGCTCAAAAACTATGCATAATTATTATTATATATTATTATAAATACCTACTTGTTTAAAAATATTTTAATGAATAAATGACGAGTAAACGACTCAATTTTTACTTAAGTATTCCCGTTTTAATGAATATATTTCATTAACCTAGCTTAAAAATTTCATATCTCTTTTTTCAGAAAAAACTTTTTTACTTCATATTTCTTTCTACGAATTGTGTTGGCTATTGGCTATCATTATCTAGACTAGCCTCATGACTCAAACTGACTGCTAGCTTATATATACATACATAAAGTTCCTTCTCGAGGGATAATTGGCTGCGACAGACAGACAGACACCGAACGCTCATCATAAGGGTTCCTGTACCATTTTAGTACGGAACGCAAAAAACATACCACAATCTATGCGCTGCTGAAAACCGAGAGTTCGAGTTGGAGTCGAAGGACTAACTCTAGTTCTTATTCCAAGCTACGTCATTTTAATTAAGTACACTACAAACGCAAGCCTATCATGGAATAAATAACCCTCATTTTGGATCAGCCGCAGTCGGGTAAACTACCAAAAGGACTTCATTTCAAGCCTTTTTAACCTACTTTCCTTATATAAATTGGTGATATAAGTAAAATAAACTGTAACCAACAGAAACTACTTTCAATTAAATGAGAGATCCAGTTCTGCCAAACAGTAACATTTATCTGGACATAAATTGATCGCTAAGACGCCGTGTTCACGAGCGTTTTTCATGAACCTTGCATTGTTAGTATTCTGTGGTATAGTAAGTATAGGGTGATATAGGTCAAATGTTGCAACTGAATTTTAAACCATTTCTTGATGTCCGATTGACCTGAAATTCGATATACCTACCTACCTGTATAACTGACTAACTGACGATGACAAAGCAGTAAAAGATTGTTGATAAAGTAGGATCGTTGTATTCGTAGTAGCACAACGACCCAAAGTGGGTCAGTAAACTTATTCAAAGTAAATGCGAGCGCCTAAGTAAGTGTTCCCCGGATTTAACATGGGTGTCTTCTACTCGAGAGTAAATTGGTTTCTTCTAGGCGCACATGATCAATGCCGCATCAATGCTTACCATCAGGCGAGATGGCAGTCAAACGCCAGCTCATCAATGAATAAAAACAACCCTTCCTTTTGCTTCGCCATAGTTTAGTAAAAAATGCGTCCGTGCGGCTAAAACGCTCGTGGAAACCTCTCCTAAAGAAGGCCTATAGGCCTGAAGAAATCAACAATCGCTGCGTGAAAGCCGGCGCTGAATGGGCTGACCACTGACCACCATCAGCCAGAGAAGAAATCGGCCCAGTCTCTCGACGACAGTACATGGTGAAAGACGTGTTAACTCGCACAGTACAATTTAAACTCGCAGAATAAATATTTTTTACAAGTAAACTTCGTGGGTGAATTTTAAACGCGTAACGAAAAACTATCAGTGAGTACTTTTGCTTTTTTGGATTATTTTTTGCGACAGGCTAGGCACTTGACCACAGCTCGTGCGATGATCAGGCTAAATCACGTGTGGTAGGGTCAACACCTAGATGGGACCGAAATATGGTTTGTGTGTTAAATGAAAGTTTGTGCTAGGTTTGTCATCTTCTAACGGATGGACGGATTAAAAATTAATTTGGACGGATTATGTAATTTTTCTTTAACGAAAATAGGGCATGAAAGTAGGTTATAGGTACTTTCAAAATTACTACTTATCTTCGAATTTAAAGATCCACCAGGATCGCGAGCATACCACGGATGTAATCCTACTTCAAAATTTACAAGTACCTATGTATATACAGCAAAATTTTCAAGTATGTATGTATATAGATGTATGTTTGTTACTCTTTCACGCAAAAACGGTTGAACGGATTTACATGAAATTTGTAATGATTTGTAATTTAATTTAATTTTTAATTTGTAATTATTATTCATGGTCTGGATTAACACATAGGCTACTGTTTATCCCGGAAAACGCGGGTGAAACCGCGGGGCTCAGAAAGCGACTGTAATAAGCTTCTTTGACAAGATGACACCATATACCTAGCTCATGTCCGGGTCTTCGTGCCTGGCCCTGCTCGGACTTCTGTCTCTTAATTTTGTGGCTATAAATTATAGCCTATAGCACTCAGGAATAGTGTAGCTTTACACTGGAATATATTTTTAATTTGGAGCATTCGTTTCGGAAACCAATCTTTACCTACCTATTAAATTAAGCTAAAAAAATATAAACACAATAACTAAAACAAAGTATAGTAACTAAAATAATTAATATTTAAAAAAACTAAAAAAACACGCTTCATAATCGCGCCTAAAATAAAACCTAAAAGTATAAACGTTTCACACTCATACTCGTAGCTCCCCACTAAGATTCAGTGTGTCAGGGATGCCATGGAACACACGCAAAGACAAGGACAACTAACACCCATACCAGATATTTAAATTCATCATTCAAACATCAGCCCGGTCGGGACTCGAATCCAACCTCTGCTCTGGCTTATAGGATATACTACCGTTGAGCCAAACAGGTCGTCAATATTGTATGCACAATTGCCCATACTTAAATATTTGATCTAAAGTCTACGACACACGGTGGGTCCGACCAGTGCAGCTGTATCTAGGGCGGCATAGGGCGCAGAAATGACCTGAGCCCATTGATATTTTTTTTTTTTTTTTTTAAGTAATTGAGTGACGAGACGAGTAAATCGCTCGCCTGATGTTAAACGTCACGTTTGCCCATAACAGGTCTGCGCTACCCAGAATTTTGAACTCACAGAATTCAAGACCCTGCGCGGCACAGCACTGCGCTCGTCACCCTGAGATATAAGTTGTTTAATCTCACATTTGCCCTGTAATTTCACTGGAAACAATGCCCTTCCAACCGGAACACAGTAATGTTTGCACATTATTGCTTGGCGGTGGAATTGTAGGCATCTCATTTAATTATTATATAATTTTATACATACACTTATACATATTTATTTATAAGTATATAAACATTATATTTCATCTTTTCATTCACTAGCCTACATAAATAATTACATACATAAAATATTTTTACCCATATATATAAATATTAATTACATAAATACAAACACACATTACTATATATATTTAATTTCACCATAATAATATATTAATAAAATAAACAACACAAACTTATAATAACATAATAACGTTCGGTACGATTTTGCAATCATTGGAAACGCGCCGCTTGCACCGCGCCTATTGTCTCCGCGCCGGCAGGCGGCCGCAGTTTACGTACGAGTTAGTACGGCAGCTATCCAGTGGCAAAACTGGTTTCGCTCGGCGCGCGATGATGCCGCGCGCGCCATCTACGACTAGTGCGATATAGACGTCACGACCTGGCGTACCTCCGTTAATTTGCGACTACTTTTTATTCTGTTTTGTTTTGTCAAGTATTGTGTTCCAAATATATTTTATAAAGACTATAGTGCCTGCTGTTTCATATATCTACAACTAGTAACTACCTACTAGTTACAAGTGGTTATACGACCCGACTTAAATGGTACATCGACCACCACTTGGTTAACCCACCAACGTGGTCACCCTTACCATAACTGGTGACCCCTGGATTTCACGAAGAAAGAGAGAAAGAAGAAGAAGAAAGATGAGTGACAGCGGTGAGTCCGACAAAACATATAGAACAATTAAATCTCAAGGATCTGAATCCGAGAATGTTGCACGTCGTTGCAAAAAGGTGCGCGTGTCCACTGCACCCGTCCGGCAAATTAATATAAAAGTGCCACCGTTTTCACCGGACGACCCCGAGATTTGGTTTGCTCTGCTGGAAGGTCAATTCCACAATTTTGGAATAACTGATGATGCAATAAAATTTAATCATGTCATCATACACCTGGACATGCAATATGCCAAAGAGGTGAAAGAGATTATTATCAAGCCACCTGACCAAAATCGGTACGTCAAAATTAAGACGGAACTTATAAAACGTCTCTGCGCCTCCCAGGAGAAAAAGGTGAAGCAATTACTGACGCACGAGAAGCTGGGAGACAGAAAACCATCTCAGTTCCTGAGGCACCTCCAGGATTTGGCCGGTCCAGCGGTACCAGAGGAGTTTGTCAAGACGATCTGGATCAACCGTTTGTCCAGCAACATACAGACCGTGTTGGCGTCGCAGACCACTCAAAATCTGGAAGACCTCTCTGATCTGGCTGACCGGATCCACGAGATCACCACTCCAAGCAACGTCGCAGCAGCCTCATCTACCGCCGCACACTCACAGGCAAACAGTGAGATAGCGGAGCTGAAGCAGATGGTGGAGCGCCTTGCCGTGAAGCTCGACGAGCACACTCGTGCAGCATGCAGCTCCAACGATCGTTCCAGACCGCAGCAGCGCCGTTCTTCAGCTCGCCCGAGGTCCCGATCGAACTCCAGCTATCGAAAGTTTCCGTTATGCTGGTATCACTCGAGGCATGGTGTCAATGCTCGCCAGTGTATGAAGCCATGTGATTTTGGGAAGGCGGGAAACGCTCCGGGCGGTCGCTAATGGCGGCTGACGATTGCCCTGCGTCAACTGGTCGCCTCTTTGTTGCTGATCGCGGCTCCAACACCAAGTTCCTGGTGGACACCGGCAGTGATCTCTGCGTATACCCTCGATCTGCATTGCGAGAGAAGCGGAGCAAGACAGAGTACCAGCTATGTGCAGCTAACGGGACCAGCATCGACACGTACGGCTACATAGAACTTAGTCTTAATTTAGGCTTAAGGCGCAATTTTCCTTGGCGTTTTACTGTAGCTGATGTAACTAAAGCAATAATAGGTGTTGATTTTCTGAGCCATTATAATTTGATTGTAGATTGTCGTAATCAGCGGTTAATTGATAACACTACTACATTAAGTTCAAGTGCTTCTATTGCTCACACTGATGTATTTTCGGTAAAAGCTTGGTCGGGCGACACGCGATATCACGCGATTTTAAGTAATTTCCCTGAGATTACCCGCCCTTCCGGCACACCAATGGTTGCAAAACATACCACTAAACACCACATCAGAACAACACCAGGTCCACCCATTTCTTGCACTCCCCGCCGTTTAGCTCCGGATAAACTTAAGATAGCTAGGCGGGAATTCGAACTGATGCTCAATAACGGCACAGCGCGGCCTTCAGAAAGTCCATGGGCCTCCCCATTACATCTTGCTCCCAAAAAAGATAACGGCTGGAGACCTTGCGGCGACTATAGAATGCTCAATGCGCGTACTATCCCCGACCGTTATCCCATAAGGCACATACACGACTTCGCGCACAGCATTTCTGGCTGTACGGTCTTCTCAACAATAGACCTCGTGAAGGCCTATAACCAGATTCCCACGCACGAAGACGATATCCCAAAAACCGCTATCTCCACCCCATTTGGATTATTTGAATTCCCATACATGACGTTCGGTTTGAGAAATGCGGGACAAACTTTTCAACGCTTTGTGGACGAGTTAACTAGAGGCTTCGATTTCTGCTACTGTTATCTAGACGATTTTTTAATATTTTCAAAATCAGAGCATGAACACGAGGCCCATCTCCATCAACTCTTCACACGCATGAAAGAATATGGTATTTTGCTCAATACTTCGAAGTGTACCTTCGGAGCCAGCGAAGTATCATTCTTAGGGTACCATATATCATCATCTGGCACGAAACCTTCAGATTCAAAGGTCGAAGCTATCAAGAATTTTCCCCCACCGAAGACTGTAAGAGAACTAAGACGCTTCTTAGGGATGCTTAATTTTTATAGGCGATTTCTATCGCATGCCGCAAAAATTCAAGCACCCCTAAACGCTTTGCTAACTGGCTCAGTAAAGGCGTCTCACCCAGTTCACCTCTCTGGCGAAACACTTACTGCATTCGACCAATGCAAAGAAAACTTGGCCAATGCTGCATTACTTGCACACCCAGATTGTCAGGCCAAACTCGCTCTGGTAACAGACGCGTCCGATTTGGCAATGGGTGCAGTCTTGCAACAATTAGTGAACGACGTATGGCAACCACTTGCGTTCTTTTCGCGTAAGCTGAATCCAGCTCAACAAAAGTACTCGCCATACGATCGTGAACTGTTGGCCATATACGAAAGTATCAGATACTTTCGCCACATGTTGGAGGCTCGTCATTTTGTGGTGTACACCGACCACAAACCCCTCAGTTTTGCGTTTAGCGAAAGAAAGGCGAACTGTTCTCCGCGTCAATTCAGGCATCTAGATTATATCTCGCAGTTCACCACTGATATACGGCACATCTCTGGCAGCGACAATGTTGTCGCTGATACTCTGTCCAGAATCGAAGAACTGCAGATACCAATTGACTGGGACTTACTGGCCACTTCACAAGCCTCTGATTTCGAAATGGCGCAACTTCTCGGTGGTGAATCTTCACTCCGCCTTGAGAAACTAAAATTACCGAACTGCCAAACAGACCTTTACTGTGACGTAAGCCTAACTTCTCCAAGACCTTTCGTGACCAAACCGTTTCGAAAACAAGTCTTCGACAGTCTCCATAATCTTAGCCACCCAGGCGCAAGTGCGACTGCTAAATTAGTCGCTGAACGTTTCATTTGGCCTGGGGCGCGCAAAGACTGCCGAGAATGGTCACGAAAATGCCTGGATTGTCAGCGAGCAAAAGTAAATCGACACGTGTCATCTCCGTTGGGCAGTTTCGATCTACCCCGCGCTCGATTTGCTTTCGTGCACGTCGATATTATCGGACCACTACCGCTATCACAAGGCCAAAGATACTGCCTTACAGCAGTAGACCGATTTACACGCTGGCCTGAGGTCACGCCAATGCCAGACATAACAGCTGAAACTGTAGGCAAAGCGTTGATGTCCTGGATATCCAGATTTGGATCTCCAACCGACATCGTGACCGACCGCGGTGCTCAGTTTGAATCTGCACTTTTCCAATATCTTGGAAAAATGACTGGATTCAAACACCGCAGAACAACGGCGTATCATCCAGCGTGTAATGGCCTAGTGGAAAGATTCCATCGACAGCTTAAGGCAGCAATAATGTGCCATGCCGACAGCAACTGGGTGGACATATTGCCTTTGGTGCTTCTGGGCATCAGAAGCTCATTTAAAGAGGATCTTAAAGCTTCCTCTGCAGAGCTGGTGTATGGCGAGACGTTACGTCTGCCGGGAGAGTTTTTCCAGCCGACACTCGCTGATAGTACCGACATTTCGGACTTCACGACTCGCTTACGCCGCTTTGCCGAAAAACTTCAACCCTCACCTGCTGCTCGCCACAATAGAAACAAAATCTTTATTTTTAAAGAACTTTTAACTTCAAGCCATGTATTTTTGCGGGACGATACAGTGCGAGGTGCATTAAAACCTCCCTATACCGGCCCCCATGAAGTGCTCGAGCGAGATGATAAAGTGTTTAAGCTAATGGTAAAAGGCAGAGTAGTTACCGTCTCAATTGACCGGCTTAAACCAGCTTATATTTTGATCGACTCATCTCCTAAACCGACTTCAACCCCTTATACCCCAACCCCACCGGATCCAATCCCGATACGGCAACAAGACATACCAGTCCCAGACACAGTTTCGGTTCCAGTAACGGTACCAGTCCCGGTCCCTGCTCAAAGCCGTAAAAAGACGCGTTCTGGGCGTACGGTTCGATTTCCCGACTACTATCGACCGTAGTAACGGTCTGGGGGGGAGTGATGTAGGCATCTCATTTAATTATTATATAATTTTATACATACACTTATACATATTTATTTATAAGTATATAAACATTATATTTCATCTTTTCATTCACTAGCCTACATAAATAATTACATACATAAAATATTTTTACCCATATATATAAATATTAATTACATAAATACAAACACACATTACTATATATATTTAATTTCACCATAATAATATATTAATAAAATAAACAACACAAACTTATAATAACATAATAACGTTCGGTACGATTTTGCAATCATTGGAAACGCGCCGCTTGCACCGCGCCTATTGTCTCCGCGCCGGCAGGCGGCCGCAGTTTACGTACGAGTTAGTACGGCAGCTATCCAGTGGCAAAACTGGTTTCGCTCGGCGCGCGATGATGCCGCGCGCGCCATCTACGACTAGTGCGATATAGACGTCACGACCTGGCGTACCTCCGTTAATTTGCGACTACTTTTTATTCTGTTTTGTTTTGTCAAGTATTGTGTTCCAAATATATTTTATAAAGACTATAGTGCCTGCTGTTTCATATATCTACAACTAGTAACTACCTACTAGTTACAAGTGGTTATACGACCCGACTTAAATGGTACATCGACCACCACTTGGTTAACCCACCAACGTGGTCACACTTACCATAGAATAACTGGCAAAGGTGTGGTACTTCCCCAGGCGGGCTCTGCAAAAGAGCCCTACCACTACAACAATAAATATAAACCTGGGTAAAAAAACTATAATTCACCGTTTAATGTTGAGTTTAAACAACCGTCCGCGTAACAGTTACAATAACTTTTTTTGATGTTCCATTTTTGCACAAAAAAGTTCACAGACACGCACTACTCCGAGATAGTCCGAAATATCGTGTCCGTGAGCGGTGTCTATGTGTGCGTTACTCGAGCGCACTTTGTATGTAGATTGTCTTCTGTACCTACCTGTTGTGGCCTGGGCCAGTACCATGAGCTATTAGCTTGAATTGAATCGAGCCGCCTGTTGTCTCGCGTTTTCTTTAGCTGACAAAGCGAGACAAAAAGACAACACTACAGTTTAGGCTCGCGCCCTGGACGGATCCAGAACCAAGTTTTGGGTCATATACAGGGTTTTAAGAAAAGGAGCCGAAAAGAACTCTTATTATTCATCATTTTGAACAAAAACTATGTGACAAACCCGAAATTCACGAAACAAAATCGACTGTTCCATAGAAAAATGTCAACAATATTCAACAAAATGTATGCAACAGCTGTTTTTTTTTCGCGAATTCCGGGTTGATCCCCTATTCATAATGAGTACTATGAGCCCCTTTCGGCTTAGCATACCCTTTAAACATAACCCTGCATAGTAGTAAGTAGGTTGCTAAGGTTAGTTACGGCACTGCACACGCATCATGTGTGAAGAACCTAAATATAATGCATATAAGTACATATGTATAAAAGATTTACTGGTAAGTTAATTATTAGTCTCGTTACGTATGCAAATTCAATTTAGGTTAACTTTAATTGTTGAGCAAATTAAATCAAACAAGGTTGTGTATAGAAACCTACGTATGTGTGTGACCGCGTTTTGAAGATATAAATATTGGACCCAGATTATAATGGTACCTACTTAGGATTAGAAGAATATAAGGTTATAAGGAAAGGGTATGGTAAATCGAAAGGGATTTACAGAACTCATCATTATGAACAGCTTTTACTATGAGATGATCCCTGAAATCACGAAAATAAAAACAGATGTTCCTTAGTAAATGTCTATGATACTCGGCAAAATGTATGGAACAACTGATTTATAATGATGAGTAATTGAGTACTATGAGCTCTTTTCGGCTTAGCATGCCTTTCCTTTTAACCCTTGCTGTAGGTAGCTTGTTTACTATTCGCGGTTACACTACACCTTAGTGCTAATTAATAAGGACCGATATTACACGCTTTTTATTAGCTTCACTTGTATCTTTGTAACCGACTCCTTTGGGCGCGATTTTGACCCACTTTAAACGGCCAGATTTCGTTAAACTTTGTAGATAAATCGAGGACCGATGACAATACACTAAACAAAGCGTGTTTTTAGTTTTTTTGAACTATTTTTTTGTATATGATCGAACATGGAACCTACTCTTTTCTGAAATCCGTTAACTACCAAAAAAAGAAGCCAAGAAGCGTACGCACCTCATTCTTCGTTTTTAATTAATTAACCACTTACGCAATTAATTATAATCCGAATTTTATTAACCAGAGCGTAAATCACGGCCATTTTGTGGCCACTTGTTAATTTTATTATGCCAACACCTTTCCACAAGGGAGAAAGTTGCCATGCTCTGTAAGCAGCGGTGGAAGACCCTTTCACAAACGAAAAAAATTGGTAAAAAGTTGGGACGTATGCAGTTTCAACGACGTATGCAGTTTCAACAATTTGCCCATTTCGGGCGTACAATAATTAGCTTAAAGATTAAATAAAATTGAAAAACAAAACTATAACCACAATTAAATATCTTGTTAGGAATTTAAACCAAATTAAAAAAGCCCATGAGGATAGATTTTAAAATGAAACCAAATTAAAAAAGCCCATGAGGTTACGTCACTATTTTGTTTTTTTTTACATTCAAAATAAAAAAATAACAAAATAAAATGTTCGATGCTTTCCTCTGAAGGCCAAGCTTCCAAAGCACTTGGACATGTCAACTCAAATCTATATATATAAAAATGAAACCCGTTTTCCTTGGTCACGGCCTCACGCGTGAATGGCTGGACCGATTTCACTAATTCTTTTTTTGTTGTATTTGTTATTATTAGGAGAAGGTTCTTACGGAAAAAAATATTAAGAAAATCTCTCAGAAATATTGAAAAACCCTAAAAACAGCCCTTTTATTTTTCCCATACAAACGTTTTCTAACTAAAACGAGCTTTATTGCTATTGTATAAAGTTCATATTGAATTGCAAGCACTCACTGTTGTTTAAGCAATGTAGGTATGTTCCTAACGTCCAAGAGTCAATTTGCACTTTATTACCTCTGTACAAAGTTCAAATTCAATCATATCTATCAAAACAGTGTGCGTTTTATACTGATAATTTTTACTATAAATTGACAAGTTAGCATCAACAAACTAAGGTTGCTATAGTTACGCAATAGCATGAGAATAGAGGTTATAACAAAGAGTTCCTATAATTATTCTCAACACCTTTGGTCACGCCATCACGCGTGAACGACTGGACCGATTTCAATTTACTCTACGTTTATTCCAAAGTCTACCCGTGCGAAGCCGGGACGGGCCGCTAGTAAAGCAATAAATCATCCAACCAGGCAACAATAAAACTCAACCAACTATTATGTTTGTTTGCGTCAAGAAATACCTACTATGTTAATTACCACGTCAATTGAGATTAGACACTTAAGTACCTTTAAAACTATAATAGACACCTCATACAATATGATATCTTAGTTTTCCTAGAAACACCATTTTCTGTTTCGCTTGTCTGCTTAGATCCACAGTATAAAGGTCACCCACATATCACTTATCGTTGTGCGTGTCCCATTGTTTTAACGTGAGTTCTTGACACACTGACTTCCTCTGGTTTTTCTGGTGGCTTTGTTCAGACTTCGCTATCTATATTGCATCTTAGTTTTGCCTTGTTTCCCTGTAGTAAGCCTTAGCTTGTTTATCTGGCATAACAAAGAGTCATCTGTCAATGACAGACGCCTAAAACTGGATACAATTATCTGCCTACAACCACTAAAGCTCTTTCACCTCATGATTTGACAACGCATATACAGAGCTATAAGCAAAGGGTATGCTAAGCCGAAAAGGGCTTATAATACTCATCATTGTAAACCACTTTTACTTTGGGTCCCGAAAATCGGTAGTGGTAGGGCTCTTTTGCAGAGCCCACCTGGGGAAGTACCACACCTTTGCCAGTCATTCTACCGCCAAGCAGTATACTGTGTTCCGTTTGGAAGGGCATTGTTTCCAGTGAAATTACAGGGCAAATGGGAGATTAATCAACTTATATCTCAGGGTGACGAGCGCAGTGCTGTGCCGCGCAGGGTCTTGAATTCTGCGAGTTCAAAGTTCTGGGTGGCGCAGACCTGTTGTGGGCAAGCGTGACGTTTGGCATCAGGCGAGCGATTTGCTCGTTTCGTCACTTAATCACATTAAAAAAAAAAATATCGGGAAAAAAACATCTGTTCCATAGACACTGACAAATTTTAACACGCTTTTATTAGCTTCACCTGTATGTTTGTATGTTTGTATGTTTGTATGTTTGTATGTTTGTATGTTTGTATGTTTGTATGTAACCGACTCCTTTGAGCGCGTTTTTGACCCACTTTAAACGGTCAGATTTCTTTCAAACTTTGTAGATATGTCGAGGACCGATGACAATACACTAAACAAATCGTGTTTTTTAGTTTTTTTAACTATTAATTTGTTTAACACGCTTTTTCTATAAAGTTTCTTTAACTTTTAATACCGTTTAACTTACAAATGGTAATTTCGTCATTCGTGTCAGAGAACAGAGTGGCGCAGTGGAAGCGTGCTGGGCTCATAACCCAGAGGTCCCTGGATCGAAACCACGCGCTAGAAATCTTTTTGCTCAATATTTTTTTGTTACGCATCAATTTTATTTTATGAGGTCTGAGGATCGAAACCACGCGGCTACAAATCTTTTTGCTCAATATTTTTTGTTACGCATCAATTTTATTTTTAATTTGCTTGAGCAGACGACCAAAATCGGATAACACCAACACATTTGTACATATTAATAATGGTTAATAGTTAGCAAATCGAACTAAAAAGCGAAAAATAAATAATAGTTAAAAAAAACTAAAAAAACACGCTTTTTATAAAAAACCGAACTAAAAAAATAGAAAATAAAATTTTATAAATTTAAATTAAGAATAGGGTTGAAAATTTCAATAAATATAAATTAATAATAGTGTAAATAAATAAATATATGTATTTTATTTTTAAAAAAGCGTGGGGTGCTTTCTAAGATATTATCAAAATGCTAATCACTCTACTCGTGTCTGTCAATACAAAATGTATCTACAAAATATTTATATAATATCTATTGACCCATGCACCCCACGCTTTTTAAAAATAAAATACATATATTTATTTATTTACAATATTATTAATTTATATTTATTGAAATTTTCAACCCTATTCTTAATTTAAATTTATAAAATTTTATTTTCTATTTTTTTAGTTCGGTTTTTTATAAAAAGCGTGTTTTTTTAGTTTTTTTTAACTATTATTTCAAACTATCTGAACGGCTGCTAGCTCTAGGGGCTCGCGTATATTATAAGAGGATATCACATTAGGACGGACCGCATCACAAGCGCAACGCAAAACTCATCCTGCATCATTTTAGTACATTTTGTATGAACCACACACACTATAGCGGGTCGTAAAATAGTATTGCCATGCCGCTGAGCTCTGCTATGGCCCGTCCTAATGCACACTAACCATCCTAGCTAAGTCTGAAAAACCCCAATAGAAACAGACATCGTGTCGAACGAAGTCTGACTGTTTACGTAATAAAATATTTACAATCAGTTAGCGTTTGTCGGCCGTCACAGTCGGGTTGGTCTTGCGTTTGCCTAATAAATCAGTGATTTATGTTAAAGTGATTTTTGTGTAAGTAAAAAACTATTTTGGTACTTCCTACCTACTTCTTAGAAAGTAGTTTTAACTATTTCTAAAGATTCATTCAACAATATAACCTACGTTAACTTTTAACAATTTAAAACAGCCTGTGCATAAAAATGTTCCGCAAGGAAAAATTCCATGGCGTATGTGAATTGTGAATCCAACAACCCGCTCTTGGCTAGCGTGATGGAATACGGCCTAATCACCCTTCGAGGGAAGACCTGGATCCTAGCTGTGGAATGTAGATCTATTACGGTTGTAATATTAGAAGCACCTACTAAAAACCGCTCAGATTTCTGTCTCTGATCTGAGGTCAACGGCCCTGAGACATGAGACCAAAACAACAATTGACACTATTAAAACCAAGAAAGTTAGGTTACCTATTCTACTTTTTGCCAGTTTATTTTCAAGATTCAAGATCTTTTCCTGCAGAGTTTTGTTTATTTACAAAAATTTAAGTTTCTCCTCTGCCCCAAAAGGTTAAATCAATTTTTTCTCGATTCTCTAATCCTGTGAAAGAAGGCTCGAGAGGAACAAACCAAGAAGTTTGAAGGCCAAAGGTTTCTCTAATTCTTTACAACGACCTTTGTTTATACCTTTAATATTAACCACCTGAGTAAACGTAGCGAATCTGTTTGATTACCTAATTTACCTATTTATTCAAACACTAGCAACTCCGCGCGGTTTCACCCTCATTTTCCGGGATAAAAAGTAGTCTATTTCTATTATGTTAATCCAGGGTATAAAACTACCTTCACACCCCATTCAAATTTGTTCGGGGTGACGGGGTGGTTATAATTATGTTTTAAGTGTCTGTGTGTGGCATCGTAGCTTCCGAATGGATGAACTGATTTTGATTTTGTTTTTTTTTTCGTTTGAAGGTGAATTAGTCGGGAGTGTTCTTAGCTAGATATATTTGAGGGAAATGTCGGGGGATTTTAAAATTTAATTTAAATTACCTTTTGTCTGTTTTGTCTTATCATTCGAATAACTTTTTGAGTGATTGAGCAGTTAAAATCCAAACTTTGACATTTATAATATTAGTAGGAATTAGCATCTACGAGCTAAGCTACTAAGTATTTCTTAAAAATACCTACCGCCATTCAAATGATTTGATTGGCTGCAGAATCTCACAAAAAACTCAATAGAATATCTAGCCAACATTTATTTTGCCTTCAATTTGGTTTTTCCTCATCATTATGAAATGTAGATAGATTATACAGAGGTAGGTCACTTAGTATTCTAAGAGCGTCTTGTCTGATGCCAACGTACACGTACCTACCATTAAGAATATAATCATTTTATATAAACCAGTACATTTTGTAAAACAAAATTATTTAAAAATAGGCACGGAAAAACTCACGTAAAATTAAGTCGTTTATTACTATCTGATGAAGATCACCGAATGTCTATGAAAGTCGTAATAAACGACTTAATTTTACGTGAGTATTCCTGTATTTGTAACAAAATGTGTCAAAATCACGTTAGTTTTCATAAATCATATTGTTAATCTTGGACTATACTTACCTATAGTTAAATTTGAAAATCACCTGTCTGGGACTTGACGTACCGTACCTATTTCTTATCAAGAGCTTGATTCATTGATTGTATTGACTCATATGCTACTTTTTACCCCACTACCCCAAAAGAAGGGTAATGTTTTTAGAGTGTTGTGTTGAATGGTCATAGGAACAAACAAACATTATCTAAGGTACACATTACGCCTTGACCGATTTTGGTTTCTAAACCAAGGTGACGTCAGATTCGATTTCGTATCCGGAATTACGGAGTGTCAAAGGTTGCAATTTTCTTTCGATTTTTAGTTGGTCTTCTATAATATAAACAAAACTACTTACATTCAAAATTATTATTAAAAAATCAAACCCACTTTGGCACACCAACTTTTTCGGTGCTGTGCCAGTCTCATCCACTGCCTTTTGAAAGCCAAAGTTTTTTTCAAGTTTTAAGTTTGCCAAAGTATGAAAATTACATGTCAAAAATTGAGCAGAGTCTTTTATTAGCTACGAGGAACAACAAAATTCTGATAGCATCTTTCTTAGGCTCATCTAAGCTAATTTTATTTTTCTTTCCAAGTTAGGTACATTATAAGCTCGAAGTTCCCACCTTGTTAACATTTAACCTCTTTACTACATATCTTCTGTCTGGGGCGTCTTGCTCAACAAGTCAAGCTCATCACTTCGATTTACTAATTGTTTTGACCGCTCATTTCGCCACAATGTCGACATTTCGTCACGGCACCATTCTACCTCATCAGAATACGATTAATCCAAATCCGCGACGACATTGACCTGCCACGGAATAAATCATAGTACGTCGTGGTCATAATGTTACGTGACCACAACCACCTTTTGAATGCGTAGTTTTGCTGAGTTCTAATCTGTTTTTATTGTGGTAATCATAAAAGAAATGTGCAGTATAGTGACGGTGGTAATGTCGTCGCTTGGTGGTAAGTGAGTTAGGTTATATATTTAGGGTCTTACTTAAACATAGCTTAAGCAGTGTTTAAAATTCTCGGATTTGTTTTTGCACGTGACATTTCACGTCAGCGAGTTGCAACTGTTGCACGAGCATTTTAAGATGATTTTAAGCAGCGAACAAGTTATGCAACGTTTATAACAAAGTCTTTGATTGATGATTCATAACCTAACCTAACTCTTTACCTAACCTCATTACCTCAACATCATCAGCCATTTTATATTTAACATAACATAAATGGAATTGAAATGTTTGGGTTCTGTAACTTGTTTATATACGAGTAAAGTCGCGTGAAATACAAAAGCGTGATAATGCTGTTAAAGTATTTAATTGCTGGTTATTGACCTGCTTATCATGATTGTTGTGGCATGGAAATTACCTCCGTCTGAGACTACATTTTAAACATGTCTGAGAGTTAACTTCTTGAATATATCTCGTATTTTGTTCGTGGGAACGTCTTATACATTTTTGTTATCACGAAAAGGTTAGGTGTCTGACCATGGCTTGTAGATAAGTTCCATAAAAATTGTTATGTCACACCAACTTATAATAGGAAACAGGTTTTTACTTAATAGCTTCAATGACCTTTGTCTCAAAACGAATATGGCGTCCCGCGTTCTAGAGGTAGGATCAAATACGTTGGTCCTAGAACAGTGCCTTGCGGAACGCCAAATCAATTTTATCACTTTTTACTACCAAAGTCTTAACCTTGAATTTTCTTTTCCAGCGATGATCGTTGCCGAAGCGTGGAAATCCAATTTCCTGTTCTGGATGTTTCCGCTACTGATTCTCCTGGCCTTCCTAGCGATTTGCGGCCTAGTCACCGTCATCATAAGCGTTAGACTGTACGTCGTGTACACTTGTGGAAAGTTCCGGAATCGCGCCAGGATGGACGGGAAGACGGTGATCGTGACTGGATGCACGAGTGGAATAGGGAAGGAGACGGCTAAGGAGCTGGCGAATAGAGGTGCTAGAGTTATCATGGCGTGCAGGAATGTGGAGGCCGCTGACAAAGTCAAAGGTGAGTCTGGTGGGATTTGGCTGTTCATTCGGTGATGGGTTGATTATATAAAAAAGAGAGAAAAAAAAAAGAAAAATAGAAAAATATCATCATCATCATTTTGAGAAAGATTTGGCTAAAACTAGTTCAAGACAAGATGCGTGTATGTAAACTGTAACACTTAATGGAAACGAGTAAATAATGATAATTTTTTGTTGAAAATACATAGATGTTTTTGCGATACTATAGAAATTGCATTTATGATTGAAGTTATCATGATAAACATAATGTTGTGCCAAAATATTATTATGCAAGCAAGAGCAAATTCGCAATTTCGAGAAAGTTTGCGAATTAAAACACTTTCACTTTGTTAATATTTTGTAACAACACACACCGTTGTCATAAATTAACTTTGAACAGGATCTATCCTATACAGGGTTATACGGAAAGGGTATGCTAAGCCGAAAAGGGTCTTTACCTTGCAGTGGGATGGTGCAGGCTAAGATAATAATAACACTTATAGATATGTAGACAGACAAGTTATAGGAGGCAAGCAATACTCGTACAACATCAAAGCTATCAAACGGAAACAAACTTTTACTTCCCAAGAATACAATAAAAATAAATAATTACTGGACAAAAATTCCGACTGCCTCATTAAAATAAAATCCACAGAAAGAAAGTTGCAAATCCGTAATTCACCTTTTAAAACTGTTATCGTTAATGAGTTATCAAGAACGGCGAATATAGTCGGAATTCTGAAATAAAACATGTATTTTTGTTATGCAACATGCGCGTACACGAACTTTATGACACCTTTCGAAAAACCAGGTTTGAAAAGAGAAAGGTCTGTTCGAAATTAAAAGAATGTAGCGCTAAATAAGAGTAAAGGCAGATGTAGGCAAAGGTGCAACTAATAAGGGCATAAAAAGGTATACGCTGAGACAAAAAGGGCTCGTATCGTAGGGCATCATTATGAACAACTTTAACTATGGGACCAAAGACTTTAATCCAAACTCATTGTATTATGGGACCAAAGTGGAAATCGCTAAATAAAATCAGCTTTTTCATACATCTAGTGGAGAGTCAGTAGGTAACATTTTTCTATGGAACAGCTGTTTTTTTTTCGCGATTTTGGGTTTGGTCCCTTAGTAGGTATAAGTTGTTTATTATGACGAGTAAGTAGGTACTATGCGCCCTTTTCGGCTCAGCATATTTTTTTCTTTTAACCCTGTTTATAACTGCCTCCGCTGAGTGTTAACATTTGAAATAATCCTTCTAATAAAATGTATAATGAAATTAAATGTGAAAGTTTCTATGTTTAGATGTTTGTAAATTAATCAGCGAAAACGCCTGAACGTATAATAATACGAGTAGATGCAACAGCGGGGTGCAGTTAGTTCAAAAATAAATAAAGATGCACTGACCTAGCCTTTTTCCGCAATACTTACTTATGTGTCAAAAATGTTTTGCAATAACTTAAACATTTAATAAAATGACCTAACTTGCAGCGATAAAATAGAACAAACACTCGTCGGGGATGTTGTGTAACGCACTACTACCTACCTACTAGATAAGATACATATAGGCACTGAAAAAATATGAGTTGTACAAATTGCGATGTATACTCGTACAGTAGAAGAACAACAATATTCTGCTGTTAGCAATTAAGTACAAAATATTCAAAATAAAACAAAAATTAATTATTTCTTTTCACCTTTCAGAGGAAATTATCGACAGCACGAAGAACACCAAAGTAATTGTCAAGAAACTGGACCTCAGCTCGTTCGAGTCCATCCGCGAATTCGCTGCCGACATCAACAAAACCGAAACCCAGCTAGACGTTCTAATCCACAACGCTGGCTACGCAGAAACTTTCAAAAAAACCACCTCAAAAGACGACATAGAATTAACCATGGCGACTAACCACTACGGGCCTTTCTTGCTGACTCACCTTCTCATAGATTTGCTAAAGAAAAGCGCTCCATCAAGGGTTGTTGTCGTCGCGTCTTCTTTATATCGCTTAGCATCTGTGAACCTAGAAAACCCCAACCCCGTAGACAGCCTGCCTGGCTACCTTTATTACGCTTCCAAAGAAGCCAACATCCTCTTCACAAGGGAGCTGGCTAGACGACTAGAGGGAACAGGAGTAACCGCCAACTGCTTGCATCCAGGTCTGATCGATTCAGGGATCTGGAGAAACGTCCCCGCGCCTTTAAGCTGGGGTCTGTACTTAGTGATCAAAGGCTTCTTCAAGACCCCAAAGCAAGGCGCTCAGACGTCAATAATGCTGGCTGTCGACGAGAAGTTAGAAAAGGTTTCAGGGAAGTACTTTTCGGATTGCAGTGAGAGCTCGCTCTCTGCAGCGGCAAGCGATATGGGGAGGGCTAAGAAACTGTGGGAGATTTCCGAGACAATGGTCAAGTTGGAGGAGAGTGACCCTAAGATCACTGTTTAGAGAGTGTCCTTAGATCCCTGCTTAGAGAGAGTGACATTAAGATCACTGTTTAGAGAGTTCCCTTATGATCATTGTTGAGAATGTCCAAAGGATTACTGCTTATTGGCTGATTACACATAACGAGTACAGTGACAACACAGTAAATGGGCACACTCGGCCAAACAAACAAATCATGGTCCAAGCGACTCTCGCTTCGTCAAACTATTTATGCAAACCGAGTACTCGGCCGAGGGCAGTATCTCGCCACTGTATTCAACCACCAGAAAGTGGCCGTAAAAACACTGCTTAGTGTTCCCAAGATCACTGCACACTCAGGAATGAGGTGCTCGAAGGACCAATGTTAAGATGCTTATAAGCAAATGTAAAATTGCAAATTCCTAAGCAATATTCATTGTTGTTTGACAGCTAAAAGCCTAAGTAACATCATACAGTTTTAAAAGTTTGTTATTGGTAAAAAAATGCCTTGTTTATTTAAAGACTAAAAAACAAACAGACGGTAACTTATTGTCTCTGCTTGGGTAGTAATTCTTATACTAGCTTATACTTGTCCGCAAATTATATTTATAGTCAACCAGCTTTTTCTTATTGCAGCTATTCAGAAAGATGTCTAAAATCATCTTTACATAATTTAAGTTAGTTAATGGTGAAGTGTAGATCTTAGGTATGTAAGTTAAAAAACGTCTCATGCATATAAGCTCGATAAGATATCTGTTTGTCTCGCTTACACGCGTGATATTTCTCGGCTGCTAGAGGTTGACAGATCGTTTTACCTTTTAACACTTTGACTGCGGGAAACACATACCTTGTTTTCATTTGCGCGACGCGAGTGCGGCTGCACACGCCAGGCGCGTTAACCACAACGCATTTGACTATAGTCGCACGTAAGGCAAGCGCATCTGATTATTAGCCGCAGTCAAAGTGTTAATCATGGATATGTTATGGAGCGTATGCATAAGATGGTATCTCTAAGTCTGATAGACAAGATATTACAATGAAAGCATTTTATTTTTCTAAAACTTTTTATTCTAAGTTATTCTATACACGTTTATTAAAGAAAACTTATACAAACTGATTGCAGTTTCCTTTTTACACGGAACATGTCTACGTTTCAGTCTTACAAAAGCAAAGTTTGTTTAACAAAACGCGACTATTTGAGATAAATATTTAAAGCCATACTTATTATAAAGTTAGAATTAAGGCCTGCGTAGATGACAGACAAATCGGCGGACTTTTCTTTCGTTCCGTCACAGAATAAATAATAGTTTGTAATTGTACTACATGTACATAAGTCTTGAAATGACATCTAGATTAAACTTGCTCCTTCGTAATAGTTTATTTTAGCACGCACAACGAAGCATAGGTAAATAAACATCATAAATATCTATAGGTATGAGGCTTTTATATAATTATCTTTTTTGTTATAATTAACAAAAAAATGTTTATTTGTTATATTCTTATCTCGTGAGTGCAGACGCTGGCCTATAAGATCAACAGGCCTAACCTAATTGCAATTCTATGATCGCAAACGCTATAGAAAACTAGAACAATGTATGGGAATGACATTTCTATGATCTTATGCCTTCATTTGGACTGAGCACGCGAGAGCTTTTGCTCTGACGGTTACAAATGGCCATTTAGAAATGGCTGATTCTAAGCCTGTCTCGTAGAATCACTCTATATTTCGCGCACTAGTCTGTCGTCTGAGCAGGCCTTTAAAACAATGAACGACAAAACCTACGTACAACATTAATTATTATACTAGAATTCATATCTACAATAGGTGTCACGGCCCGTTTCACCGTGCATACTTCAGCTATCAAAAACTCTTGTTTCTTTTATGTACCATAATGTAAACAAATATGGCGGACTGGCAACCAATGGCAATCACTGGAGAGGAAATTCAGATCTGTGAATCTGTCATTGGTTGAAGACGCCATCTTTAATAACAACAAAGTTTGACAGCTAAAAAGAAATAGAAGATAGCACATGCATTATTATCGTGCATGACAAATACATCTATACGTTAGTCTCTATTAAATGTGAAATAAAGCATGTTACTTTCACAGTTAAAGTAATACTATTAGCCATAATTCTTAAAAATTAAAATACAAAGGCACTTTTGGGCTAATATTGTAAAAACAAGATGTTCAGAAAAAGTTAGGGAAGTATAACAGACATATTTTCATTATGTACACTTTCTTTATAGAAAATATACTTTTATTCAGGGTGCCTTTCAGTTTCGTAACTATAAGACTCTGCACAGACGACGGATTTTAGTTTACATTCTCTCTCACTCTAATTATTGACGAGTTTATTTCTTGTCCCTTTCAGTCATCTAGTATTTGATGTCCGCGGACTAATAGTCTGTCGTCTGCGCAGGTTGTAAACAAATTCTTATTTTTTACAAGGCAAAGATTTTTGAAACTATAGATTCAGCATCTACCCATAAAATGGTTGAAAATTCAGTGCTTAGTTAGGCGCCATTACATAGTCGTACATTTGAGGAATTAATCAGAACAATACAATAAAGTTAAAGTTGTTTATACAAATATAAAAAAAGTGTTTAGAAGAAAATTGGTCCATTATTTTCATCATAAGAACAGTTATATTGGTAGTTGGGTTAACAACATTGGTAATGTTGAATCTATATTTTAAAAAATCATTGATAAAAATAGACTTAATTTTCTTTCATCAAAATGTTAGTCTATCAATTCAAATTGATCCAAAAACGTGTCGTCTACGCCCAGCGCAGTACCTAAGCTTTCTCTAGGCTTTCTACACACTTCCAACTCTTCTGACGTATTACTCAGTCCACTGCAACTTGGACTTAAAAGATCAGGTAATAAGATCCTGTTTGCTGTGAAACCAATTTCTTTTTCTTCTACGATGGTTCGAAAATCTGATTTTTCATTGTAATCCTCTGGTAGGACACTCGCTCGTATTTTTTTGTATCGGTTTATGATTTTCTCTAGCGAGCTGGTTTTGGTTGTCAATTTAGTAGTATTTTGAGGCGTTATTGGTTTTTCGAACTCCATACTCTTTGGTAAGTGATCAATTAAAAACTCTTTGTTCAGATCTATGTTGAAATTTTTGAGATTTTGGTGAAACTTCTGATCCGTCGGTGGGGTTTCTGTTATTATTTGGACTGTAGGTATGCTAGAGTCTTTTTTGGTAGTTTGATTTCTAGAGTTCTCACAACTGCTGTCCTTATCCAATGCAGTGATACCGGAAACTTCTAGCAACGGCGAACAGCTTTCTTGCATGATGGACAGTTTTCTCCGACCAGATCTCTGAATGGACCGTACCTCTTTGTTTTCATAGAGATTGGGAGATGAATAACTCCTGAACAATCCATTGCTTTCATTGGATGAGGTTGATTCATTAAACAATTTAGCCTTTTTTATTTTCATGCTTCGTTCGTTATTATGATTAAACTTTTTAGAGCTGCTGGTCTTTTTCGTAGATAATAACCTCAAAAGCTGTTGTTTCGTGCAACCAGTCAGACATCCAGCAATGGTTTCGTTCGCTCGGTTAACTTGGGGTATTATTGACAAGTCATGAAAGCTTGTAGTGTTCATGTGGTCGGAGTTAGCACGGGATGATATTAGATTCTTCAGGAAGTCGTCTTTAGGTGCCTGGAACGGGGTAAGTAATTTCGATTGTGGCCGGACAAATGTGTGGAAGGTTGTTCTGCGCCATAAGTTGAATTGATGTTTGGACATGCTTATCGGAGTGAAGCTGTCGAACAGAGCTTGGCTAGTCAGTTCTCTGGAGCAGCGAAGATGTGACAGGTCAGGTAAATGAGGTATTTCCGGAAAATGTTTTGTTGCAACTGCATTGTGGGTTGTTGGTGACACCTGAAATTTGAAATTTGAATTATATAATTTTACAAAATATCAGGAATACAATATAAAGAGTAGTTAATATTACAGTGTGAATTATAACAAATAAAAAAAAAATATGAATAAATATATGTTTAGTAGTTATTATAAATTTAACCCATAAAAATTATCATTACCTCTAACCGAGCATCTGCATTCTCAACTCTTTTTAAAAGCCCTCTCATTGCTTCAACAACTTCATCGTAGTTCCTCTTCCCTCCCTCTAAATACTCATTGAACTTGTATATTTCGTCCCCCGTTTCAGCACTTTTCAGTATAAAGCAAATAGCTATAAGAAACCCTCGGATTAGGTTCGGGAAATTCAATGTTTCTTCTTTTACAATGTTTTTTAGGATGTACTTCTGTTGACTGTTTACTTGATTTTGTAGTTCATCCGTGCATATTTCATCAGTTTTGTGGTTATACTCTATTATGTATGTATTTTCGTCTGCTTCGCCCCTGTGGCGTGCTATAAGTGATTCCGTAGAGAATTTAGTATCTTTACATATTTGTAAGAACGGAGACATTTTTTCGCTCCATTTTGATTCCATTTCATCGACTTTCCGGTCCACTTCTGATAACCACCGGTCAAAGAATGGTGCTGGTTTGTTGACATTTTTGATATTTAGGATTTCTTCTTTCGTTGCATTGTCTAATTCATTTTTAGAGACGAATTTATTAACAATGTCATCTAGAAATGTTTGCGCATTTTCTAGTGATGATTCCATCTCCATTATTTTTGTTCGTATTTTTTCTGCTATCTCCTCTGTAGCTTTCCGCTTATGTAGATAATTTGAAAATTTGCTGAGCATCATTTCCGTTTCATTATCTATTTGTTTTATGAACTCGTCTTTTTCCTGGGATTTGTACTTGGCCGTCATGTTGTTGTACAGGTTTTTCTGACTGTCTTTTTTCATTTTGGACTCCAGAAGCTTTTGAACAGCCAGTTGTGACATTTGGAAGATTAGCAAAGTGACTTTGTAGCAATTTGGATTAACCAAGTAAGAAGTCATGACTGGATCGAGCAGACCTTTGCTGCTGTAGTTGCTAATGAAGCTAGCGAGTTCGTTTCTGTATGTTCTCTCAGTTTTACTATCATAGAGGGGCCAAGGAAGGGCTCCGGAAGCTTTAGGATCGATAATGCAAACAAGATAATGTGACAAGTGATTAAAAATGTTTTGCGTCGGTTTCTCTAGAGCGTTCTCATTAAGCACTTGCCGGGCGATTTCCAGCGGCATCCTGTGGAGTTTGCTAAGGATTCCCACGTTTAAAACAGTTTCTTTCTTTAATTCCACAATAAGATCTCTTTGCATAATAATTGCGGCCATGTTTACAAATTTTTACACCACTTTACTCAGTATAATTTTAATCAGAGAAGCACTATATAACACACCATTGTAAGCTACTTCGATTGTTCTATTTATTCAAAGAAATCGATATAAATGATGCAGAAGATAGGTTTCCAAATCATAACAAATGGTTTTCGAAAATTTTGAAACGAAATGTCAATTTGTCCGTTAGCTTTAATTTTGACGTTTTGTTTGCTATTTTGGTTTTGATTGGTTATGTTGTGGTAGTTTTTTTTATAAATCATGTCCTGCAATTTTTTGTGAACGCATCTTTAGAAAATCAGATCAGTGTGACATTGACATCCTTTTTTAGTTTGACAGTTTAGAGTTCTGTCTGAAATATACGAACAGCGAAAGTCACCAACCTTGGTTGGCAATGTTGGCGCTAATAAAAAGCAACACAACAGAGATCGTGCGTCCTTCACTCCCTGGGGTTTTTTATTGGCGTTCTTGAAGTAGTTGTCAACGCTATTAGTTTATTTCGGACTTCACCTAGGGCTTTGAATTTTGTTTTGTTTTCGTATGTTCGACTTGTTTCCGCACGTGGTTTTTGACGAATATTGTGAAATATGCACAAAACAACAACAAAATGAACCAGAAGAAGGTATCTCAGGGACCTTCCCTGAAGTATACCACTGATCCAGATTATAGAAAGCCGCCAAAGATAGCTAATCCGGTACGTTAACATAACCTATTCATAAACCCATTTTGATACAATTTTCTTCATTAATCTCACTAACCTCTACATTATTTCTGTTAAACATTTTTCTAGCCAGAGAGTTTGAATTACTTTGCTCTTTTTCAGTATCTACAAAGCCTAGGCGCTCCGCATATTGATTCATTCAACTTCATGTGCGGCGAAGGATTGAAACTAGCTGTCGAAAGCCTCCTGCCAGTCGAATTTGAGACCCAATTTTTTGATAAGATCAAAATAATTATAGAAGATGCAAAATTCTTAAAGCCTGCTGTTCCAATGGAGGTTGTGGGAGTTAAGAATCAGAAAGTTATGCCAACGGAGTGTAGACAGCGAGCGGCCACTTATAAAGGAGATTTTAAGATAAGATTGACTGTTTTGTGGAATGGAAACACAACTACAGTTGATAGATCTGTTGGGAATATACCAATCATGGTTAGGGTGAGTATAAATGCTACTATTAATATTTTATTAGCTGGGCCATGAGAGCTTCTATGCCACCACAAAAAAGGCTATTACTCTGAAAATAATACAGCATAATACAGGGCTATAAGCAAAGGGCTCATAGTACTCATCATTATGAACAACTTTTAACATGGAACCAACCCGAAATTCACAAAAAAAAATCAGCTGTTCCATAAAAAAATGTCAATGACACTCAACAAAATGTATGAAATAGCTGATTTCTTCCTGCAAATTCTGGGTTGGTCCCATAGATCATAATGATGAGTACTCTGAGTCTTTTTTGGCTTGAATGGGTATGCCATTCCTAATAACCCTGTATTCTATCAGCTATGCCATAGCTTCTAAACCGCCACAAAAAGACATATTACGACAATGGGGCTCTCAGCATATATGTACCTACTTACTCCATGTTTGATCTGTCACCATGAGGGGACAGATCAGAAGGATCCCTATAAAGTTGAAGTATAAAAACATTGCTCTTAGCGATAAGGTCGCCAATTGTTGCACCAGCTATAGTCACCGCATTACCAACTGAGTCGTGCGGCCATAAATATTTTCTCTATGTCTATCTCACTCGCACTTGTGGGTCTTATGGAGCCGCATAGCGATGTGCGTAAGATGGCTATAGGCGCATATCGATAAGAATAAAATCTGATAGAAACAGATCTGATAGATGCTGCACATTCCTATCCCTATTGACGTTTATGGCCCTACAACTCAGTTGGTAAGGCGGTGACTATGGTATATAGTTGTTATCCTTTTGTTTGTAATTTCTGGTGTGAACATAAAGACTTTATCTATCTAAAGTTCCAATAGAAAATGAATTGACCCTTATTTAATGTTTCCAGTCGAATATGTGCCATCTGGCCGACCTGTCCCCTCAAGAGCTGATGGAACACAACGAGCATGCAGACGAGTGGGGCGGATACTTCATTATTAAGGTACAGTATTCAAAATTAAATATACAACCTTATCTGTGTACCTTATTACATTATAAAAAAAAATATAAATTTAATTTTAACAATTAAAAACCATGTGTGGAACTCATCATCTTGACAAATAAGATAAGTACTTAGATACTTTTAATTGTCTTCAACGTGGGTGAAACCGCACGGTGCAGATAGTCATCAAAAATCTGTCTTTTACTTTATTTCTAGGGTCACAGAGGTTGTGGAGCACATCTAATCATTAATGATTTTTAACCCTCGACGCAGTAACGACGTGTCTATCTGTAGCATCGTAGCTCCCGAACAGATGAACCGATTTTGATTTGTTTGTTTTTGTTTGAAATATGAATTAGTTGGGAGTGTTCTTAGCTATGTTTGGTGAAAATCGATTCAGCTATTTCTAAGTTTTAAATTTAATGTTAATATACTATACTTGCAGGGTCACGAGCGGCTCGCCCGCATGCTGCTGGTGACGCGGCGCAACTTCCCCGTCACCATCCGCCGGCCCACCTGGAGGATGCGCGGCAACATGTTCTCCGAGTTCGGGGTCCTGATGCGCTGCGTCACTCCGGACCAGACCAGCACTGTATGGATTGAAAACATTTCTATAGATCTTGGTTACACGTAACGAGTACAGTGGAGAGACAGTGCCCTCGGCCAACTACTCAGTTGTAAACATTTTGACGAGGCGAGACAGTCGCTAGAACCACGATTTGTTTGCTCGGCCGAGTGTACCAATTTACTGTCTCGCCACTGTACTCGTTACATGTAATCAACCCATCACTGTGTTTAATTGATGACTGATGAATTATTTTTGAAACAGTTAGTTGAGTAGACGACAAGAATTGCTAAAATCAGAATAAGTGGCGTATGAAAAGGAGGTACCGACAGGTGAGTGATAATTAATGAAAAAAATTATAATTCGAAATTAAGAATTTTGGTTCCATCTTCAAGGTACATACATATTCTCTCCGTGATAATGATAAAAAATAGCCTATATCCTTTCCTGTACCCCAGACAACGAATTCATAGTTGATGATGATGCATAATTGTTAAATTAGGATTTTTGTTTTTTTTTTTTATGTAATTGAGACGAGACGAGCAAATCGCTCGCCTGATGTTAAACGTCACGTTTGCCCATAACAGGTCTGCGCCACCCAGAATTTTGAACAAACATCAAACAATGAGGATTAATCAAACATTGGAAAAAATAATTTAGTGCAAGCTTATAATGTAATTGCTTATTTATTAGCTTGCCCTCTACAATAAACATCCGCCTTATAAGTCGGAGGGTTCGATTACCGGCCAGCACATGTTTGAATGATGAATTTAAATATCTGTTCTGGGTCTGGGTGATAGTTGTCTTTCTCTTTGTTTGTGCTCCATGGCATCCCCGACACGGTATCCTAGTGGGGAGCTGTGAGTGTGATTTTTTATTTATTTAATTTGAATAAAACAATTGTCAATAAACACAACCTTTCTCCCCAGAACAACGTCCTCCACTTCCTCACAAACGGGACCTGTAAAGTAATGTTCGGGTACCGCAAGATGATGTACTACGCCCCACTTCTGCTCATCATACGCTGCCTGGTCGACTACCCTGACCACTATATATACAGGATATTACTGCACGGGAAGAAAAATGATCTTTATTATGTCAAGTAAGTTTTTTTTACGCCTGTAAGTCTGCGTTTGAACATCAACGCGCCTGATGTTAACATTTTAACTGCTGAAAACATACCATGTGGTTTTTCTTATGCAACGTGAGCGTTTACACGCCAGGCGCGTAAAGCCCAGTTTCAATACATCTGTGCGGTAAAACAAACGCATGTTAAGTGTTAAAGCAGTTAAAGTGTTAAGCGACGGTGTGGTAGTTGTTCTGTAACAACGACCACCCAGCTATTTCAGGGCTTCACGCGGTTAAAAGCTACCAACAGGGCTAGAAACGAAACTTCGTTTTTAGTCACTTGGCCAAAAACAAAGTTATTATTGTCAGTTCTGCCTTGTATTATGTTCAATCTTTTAATGCATCTAGTTACGAAACTAATTAAATAACGAGTTCTCGTCCTTTTTGCCTGCTGGTATACCACAACTTCAAAAACGAAACCACTTCGAGCCAAGTACCAAACCCGTTCGTTATTTCCCAGCTGCGTCCAAAACATGCTCCGCGAGCTGCACTCGGAAGGGCTGCACTCCGCGCGAGAGTGCCGCGCCTACCTCGGCCGCATGTTCCGCCCGAGGCTCCTCGCGGAGTTACCCAAAGTGAGTACAACACTATCACACATAAATAAATTTTAATACATATTTTTTTTAATTAAAAATACACAAAAATTAAAAAAAAAAGCAGTAAATTCCTTTTCTTGTTTATACCCGACGATTTCTAGAAATACACTTGAAAACAGTTACAGTCAACTTGGGTAACTTTGACAGGTTCAGGGCACATTATTGCTTATAACAATGTTAGTAAAAAGTCGTAGATTCATGTGAAAAAGCAAATTTGTGTATTGATGCGTGCAGAATAGAATTCTAAAATAATCTAACCCTCATTAGTTATATACAAGTTTATTTGAAAAAATGCAAAAGTTTGGTATGTCAAAGTTACCCCCCCTATCTGGGTAACTTTGACAGTAATTTTGGTTTTCACTAAAATCGCTTATTAATTGAATTTTAAACATTCTGGGTATCTTTAGCAACCATTTTATAGATTTTGGGTAGCCTTAACGCAAAATAAAAACACGTGGAAAATAAGAACACATTTGTCTAAAACAGTTTTTTTTTAATAAAATGGTAAAAAATTGAGATCGAACCAACTAGACATTGAGCTTAGAACTATTGACAATACAACAAAGAATATAAACAAAAATCATGAAACACAAAACTGTCAATCTTACCCAGAATGTCAAAGTTACCCAAGTTGAGGTTACATTTTGTCGTTTATGTTTGGTAAGTTTTATTTCGGCGATATTTTGAAGAAAGGCTTTCTTTAATTACTTAATATTCCAGGGCAAATCCGACGAGGAAGCCGCCAAGTTCCTCCTGGACCGCTGCCTGATGATCCACCTGGACAGCGACGTCGACAAATTCCACGGACTCGTCTACATGGCGCAGAAGCTGTACGATTTTGTGCGGAGCAAGTGCAAGGTAGGAGGAAATTGTAGTTTATGGGGTTTTGCGATCTATTTTTTTTTCTATTATTTAAGAAGTGCCAAAAGAACATTTCTTAATGAAATTACAATCTATCCTCAGGCTAATAATAAAAATAATGAATAAAAATAAAATAAAAAAGCCTATAGTTCATGCATTTTAGAATACAAATTAAAATACCTAGTACAAATCTTATTTGCTAGTACATATTATTAACTGTTAGTTCTATCTTAATATTAATGTTAGTTTTCTATCCTAGTGTTTATTGTTTAATGTTAGTAGTTTGTAATTAAGGATTATCATCTGCATGAACCCCAGATTGGGTGAAGGCCTCCTCCAATGATGCCCATTTTTCACGGTCTTTTGCGGTTTGACTCCAGTTTGGACCGGCAGTTCTTTTTATCTCGTCTTCCCAACGCGTCAATGGTCTTCCTCTACTTCTTTTCCCTTGTGGTCCTTCCCATAGGGTTGCTTTTACGGTCCATCTCCCGTCTGTAAGCCTCGCAACGTGACCTGCCCAATTCCACTTAAGCTTTAGAGCATAGCTTAAGGCGTCGGTGGCTTTTGTTATTGAGCGTATTTTTGCGTGTCGTATTTTATCAAGTTTTTTAACTTTGATCATGCTTCGCTCCAGTCCGCGCTGGCAGGTGGTGATTTTGTGCTTAGCTTTAGCCGTAAATTTCCAGGTCTGACAACCGTATGTCAGGCTAATAAGTAATTTAAATCTAACTTAAATTTCTAGGTAACGAATTACTAAGAATGAGTCCAATAACACTTTTCTTATTGTTTCTATTAAGGCGAAGATCTTTTTTTTTTTATGTAATTGAGTGACGAGACGAGCAAATCGCTCGCCTGATGTTAAACGTCACGTTTGCCCATAACAGGTCTGCGCCATCCAGAATTTTGAACTCGTAGAATTCAAGACCCTGCGCGGCACAGCACTGCGCTCGTCACCCTGAGATATAAGTTGTTTAATCTCCCATTTGTCCTGTAATTTCACTGGAAACAATGCCCTTCCAACCGGAACACAGTAACGATCGAACATCGTCGAACAGGATCGATGTTCATGTGTTCTTTATACTTTACACTTTACATTTTCACTATAATCACTACTTGTGACTAACACTTGCGATCTATGAGTTTAGTATTGTATTCTTTTTTTATTTTTTCAGTATTGACATTTTGAATTTATCCTACTTTGACATTAAAATTTTTTTTTCAACTATTGTAATTTGTAATTAATTTTGCTATCTATGATTTCTGATTTTAACTTTAATTATAGGGTTAATCAGCTGTTCAATAGAAAAATGTAAATGACACTCGATAAAATATATGGAATAGCTGATTTTTTTTCGCGAATTTTGGGTTGGTCCCGTAGTAAAAGTTTTTCATAATGATGAGCACTATGAGCCCTTTTCGGCTTAGCATACCCTTTATGAATAACCCTGTTTTATATGTAAAATATGTGAACTTAACTGTATGGACATTTAAGGGCTGAGTAAATTAATAAATTGCAGTGGAAGAGTCGGTTCAGTTCCTTTGTTTTTGAATTGTGACTATGTTTAGGTACACTTATAAATGTCGATTATAATTTAAATAAAGCTATAATAGAATGTAAAGCTCCTTTTCGAAAGTTAAAAAGCCTTTATCTACACTAATGCTGTTACATTCTACTTATGTTTCCAATACTTGAATTATAATGACTACTGTTATAGCACAGACAACATTTAAGCAATTTCACATGATGTTATAATATCCACATCGATGTCGTAATGAGTCATTATAACATCGCGCGCTCGCTCCTGATTGGCCGCCCTGCGCGCCAAGTTCACTGTGACAATACACGTTTTTATTAGTGAAGATAAGTAGAATGTAACAGCATTAGTGTAGATAAAGTAGTGTATGCAACTGCATATAACACAGGTATTAAAACACTCGTTACTATTATGAAACGAGCGCAGCGAGTTTCATAAACACACTCGTGTTTTAATACCCTTCATTATATAACAGTTGCATAAACTACTATTTTTATACTTTTTGTAAAATTTAAAGCTAATTTTTGGATACTTTTCGACATAAAAGTTCGAAACCCAAAAACAAAAAAAAAATAAGAAGGAAGTAAAATAAAAATAAAGATTATTTTGTTCTTCCAGGCAGAAGGTCAAGACGCAGTAATGTGCCAAGAAGTCCTCCTCGGCGGCCACCTGTACCTGCAGGTGCTGAAGGAGCGCCTCACCAACCTCATGAACAATGTTCGCATCGGGATACTCAAGAAGGCCAAGGGCTACCCGGGCAGGGAGGGCCGCCTCACTCTACAGCAGGTCCGTATTAAACGCTTCTATTCCTGTATTTCCTGTACCTTTTTTAAGGAGTTTGTTAATTTTTATAAGCTGAAATGAAGTTCTTTTTTTTTCGAGTGAATCGGTCTCTTTTAGGCAAGCATGCTCCATCGTAGACCGCATCGTTGCTTACCATCAGGCGAGATGGCGGTCAAATGCAAGCCTGTTACTGAATAAAAAAAAAGCTTTTATTTAATTTGCAATGTATGTAACTAAAGCCGTAGGGTAGATCAGCTCATGACAGGAAATTTTAAGAAGCTGACTGCCAACCTTCATTTGTGGAGAGGCACTTGGAGAAGAAAGCTTTTCGGTGAAGGAAAACATCGTGAAACAACCTGCAAACGTCCGGAGAAGAAATTCAATGGCGGATGTGAAACCATCAACCCGCACTTGGCCAGCGTGGTGGAATACGGCCTAATCACCCTTCGAGGGTAGACCTGTGTTCCAGCAGTGGGAGGATTAAAGGTTGAGAATTAATGGAATGTATGTAACTATGTTTGTTCGGGTGGAATCTTGCAACTCAATTTTGGACCACTTCCCGATGTCCGTGAGCTGAAATTTGGTATACGTGTGTAACTTCGATGTCAATACAATAAAAGCTTGTTTAAAAAAAAAACAATATTTTTAAATGAAATTATTCTTATTAATTTTAAACAGAATAAAAGTTATGGAACTATTTATTTTCTATTGTTTAAGAAATGTCAAGAGAAAATTTTAATAAGCTCAATTATTGCATAAAACTGTAATTAGATTGTTATTATTTAAAAACATTATGAATCTAAGATTACTAGCTCTAATCTATGATTGTTTTCGTAGTCAAATTACAGCACAAAAAGTGAAAAATTTCAACAAAAAAAAATGTATAATAACAAAATTTTTTTTTGTTGCGTTGTTGGTTCTAGAAAGACCTAGTGCAGCTCATAAAAGCGTCCGGCTCGTTCGAGACTCGCATGGAGACCTTCCTCGCGACGGGGAACGCGCCTTCCAACAAAGTGAGCCTGCCGCAGTACAAAGGGCTCACCATCGTAGCGGATAATATCAATAGGATGCGCTACATGTCGCATTTCAAGTTAGTATATCTTTTTTTTATATTACAAAAAAAAAAAAAAATTCATATTTTATATAAAACTAGCGGTCCGTCCCGGCTTCGCACGGGTAGACACTATAAATTGAGATGTGAGCTATCCTATCTCCTAAGTTAGATCGAACTGCACACGGTGTGCAAATTTGATTGAAATCGGTTAAGTAGTTTAGGAGTCTATAGCGGACAAACAACGTGACACGTAATTTATATTATATTAAGATTATATAAAAATTTATATATCCTTTATAAAATTTATGTTATATGTGACGAGACGAGCAAATCGCTCGCCTAATATTAACGTCACGTTAGCCCATAACAGGTCTGCACTAATCAGAATTTTGAACTCTTTAAATTCAAGACCCTGCGTGGCACAGCACGCATGAGATATTATCCTGATTGTTTTATCTCCTATTTGCCCTAAAATTTCACTGGAAACGCCCTTTCAGCCGGAACACAGTAATGTCTAATGACATGTCTTGTGTTGTGTGTATGTCCCTTTTCACGGCTTGAAAACAGCCTCTCTTATTCTCATCTTGTTTCTTTCTGCTCTTCTTTCTCTTCTCAAGCTAGCTAATCCCCCAGGTCCATCCACCGCGGCTCGTTCTTCATGGAGATGCGCACGACGGAGGCCCGGGCTCTGCTGCCGGACGCGTGGGGCTTCGTGTGCCCCGTGCACACGCCGGACGGGGCGCCGTGCGGCCTGCTCAACCATCTCACCACCACGGCGCAGGTACAACACTCCACAGTACTCCACGCGGACGACATCTTTCTGACAGGAATATCGTCGGCTTACTGCAAGAAGCCTGTGTGCCATTGCCAAGTAGCTCATTGGCAACGACTCCTTTGTTCAGACTAAACTCCAAACTCTCGAACATCGACGCAAGGTTGCTAGTCTGTCGGTCTTTTATCAGACACATTTCGGAGAGAGTGCTCCTGATCCGCATGATCTAATTCCCTCTGGCCCGTTCTACTATCGGATTACCAAGGGCACAAAAAGCAACACCGTTTTATGGTTGATATGATCAAATGCAAGCCTATTACTAAATAAAATAAAAAGTCATTAACTACAAATCAGTGCCAGGCTGGACGCTACTTCGAGCGCATCACGCTTGTAATCATTCCTTGAAAAAGTTCACCGAATGGTTGGCTGTGGTATTGTGAGGCCACTGAGACTAGAGCCGCCACCGGATTGCACGAAATGGCTCTTGCATCATCACAACAGCTTGACTGCTGCTCTTCATTACACCATCTATGCCGTTGGAATTGGAACAGTTGTGCCAGCGACTCAGAGCTTCGCTCCGGTATTTTAAGGAGCTGGGTTGGCTCGGGTGAGAGCTGGTATTAATAGGGAAACGCGCAACACACCCCTTGGGTGACGTCAGTGTGGGACCTATCACCTCCATATGAAATAAGAATGGCTACCATGGTTTCCTTCCAATGATTTCACGTAAAATTCTAGCGCCTGGTTTTTTTTATGCCATATCAGAAGCCTTTCGGGCGGCCTACGAACTAACACCAAGACTTAGCCACTCGGCCTATACAAACTTATTGTTACAGATCACTCAAAAACCAGAAAAACACCTAGTAGACAACCTACCCGTGGTGCTGGAACAATGCGGTTAGTTTCAATTTCAATCCCTTCTTTTTCCTCTTCCCGCTTTCTCTTTTCTTTTCCCCTGTTATCTTTCATATTTGTCGTTCTCTTGTTTAAATTATTAGTTTGTATTGTTTGGGGCTATTTTCCGTCATTTGGCATCCCATTTCCGAGTCCCGAGTGTAGAAAGCGAGAAAATTACGGGTTTTCTCACTTCTGACCTTCTGAGTTAGGAAACCCTTATTTAACCCACTTCTAAATATAAAAATACTTGTCAATCCCACTTTTGACTCAGCAGGCATGGAGCTAATATCATCCGTCTCCCAGACCCAACTGTCTCACGACGAGTACGAATACCCGGTTTTCATAAATGAAAATTCATGTTTATCCCTCTTCTGGCCCCCAGGTATGGAGCCAATATCCTCCGTCTTCCAGAGCCCACTGTCCCGCGACGAGTACAAGTACCCAGTGTTCATAGACGGCCGCCTGGCGGGGTACTTCGCCCCGCACACGGTGCTCCGGGCGGCGGCGCACCTCCGCGCGCTGAAGGTTAAGGGGGACGTGCCCATTGCTACGGAGATTGTTGTTATACCGAAGCAAGAGGTCAATTTTTGTTAAAGCTATCGTTTTTATATCTTTTGTCTTACTCTTTTATCTCTTACTCCCTTAATTTACACAGCTGCCAAAACAGAGGAATTTTTTCGGCAGAATTGTTTGAAATTAATTAGTAATTAATAACTAATAGTGGTTACGGAACCTGGAAAACCGTGGAAGTAAAGTATGTTTATTAGATTCCATGTAATTTTCCGCTTATACGGCTTGACTGTTTTTTAATTGCGAGGTTTTAATTTTTTTTAACCAATATAAGCCTTTCATTTGTTATGTAAAGATAACATTTACCTGTCTATTCAAAATTATTTATGTCTCAGAATTCGGTGGCGCGCTACTCCCCTGGTGCAAAGCCTATATCTTGAGGATTGATTGATCGTCTATATATTGATATGTTGTCAACAGATTTGCGCACAATACGCAGGCATGTTCCTAATAACACACGAGGCTCGGCTAGTCCGGCCGGTTATAAACCTGGCCGCGGGCGGGATGGAGCTCATCGGGACCATGGAACAACTGTATCTGGACATCGCTGTCACCAACACTGAGATCATCAAAGGTATGTTTTTAACACGCTTTTATTAGCTTCACCTGTATGTTTGTATGTTTGTATGTAACCGACTCCTTTGAGCGCGTTTTTGACCCACTTTAAACGGTCAGATTTCTTTCAAACTTTGTAGATATATCGAGGACCGATGACAATACACTAAACAAATCGTGTTTTTTAGTTTTTTTTTAACTATTAATTTTTTTAACACGCTTTTTAACACGCTTTTATTAGCTTCACCTGTATGTTTGTATGTTTGTATGTTTGTATGTTTGTATGTAACCGACTCCTTTGAGCGCGTTTTTGACCCACTTTAAACGGTCAGATTTCTTTCAAACTTTGTAGATATATCGAGGACCGATGACAATACACTAAACAAATCGTGTTTTTTAGTTTTTTTAACTATTAATTTTTTTAACACGCTTTTTCTATAAAGTTTCTTTAACTTTTAATACCGTTTAACTTACAAATGGTAGTTTCGTCATTCGAGTCAGAGAACAGAGTGGCGCAGTGGAAGCGTGCTGGGCTCATAACCCAGAGGTCCCTGGATCGAAACCACGCGCTAGAAATCTTTTTGCTCAATATTTTTTGTTACGCATCAATTTTATTTTATGAGGTCTGAGGATCGAAACCACGCGGCTACAAATCTTTTTGCTCAATATTTTTTGTTATGCATCAATTTTATTTTTAATTTGCTTGAGCAGACGGCCAAAATCGGATAACACCAACACATTTGTACATATTAAGGATGGTTAATAGTTAGCAAATCGAACTAAAAAGCGAAAAATAAATAATAGTTAAAAAAAACTAAAAAAACACGCTTTTTATAAAAAACCGAACTAAAAAAATAGAAAATAAAATTTTATAAATTTAAATTAAGAATAGGGTTGAAAATTTCAATAAATATAAATTAATAATAGTGTAAATAAATAAATATATGTATTTTATTTTTTAAAAAGCGTGGGGTGCTTTCTAAGATATTATCAAAATGCTAATCACTCTACTCATGTCTGTCAATACAAAATGTATCTACAAAATATATAATATCTACTTATTGACCCATGCACCCCACGCTTTTTAAAAATAAAATACATATATTTATTTATTTACACTATTATTAATTTATATTTATTGAAATTTTCAACCCTATTCTTAATTTAAATTTATAAAATTTTATTTTCTATTTTTTTAGTTCGGTTTTTTATAAAAAGCGTGTTTTTTTAGTTTTTTTTAACTATTATTTATTCTATAAAGTTTCTTTAACTTTTAATACCGTTTAACTTACAAATGGTAATTTCGTCATTCGTGTCAGAGAACAGAGTGGCGCAGTGGAAGCGTGCTGGGCTCATAACCCAGAGGTCCCTGGATCGAAACCACGCGCTAGAAATCTTTTTGCTCAATATTTTTTGTTACGCATCAATTTTATTTTATGAGGTCTGAGGATCGAAACCACGCGGCTACAAATCTTTTTGCTCAATATTTTTTGTTACGCATCAATTTTACTTTTAATTTGCTTGAGCAGACGGCCAAAATCGGATAACACCAACACATTTGTACATATTAAGGATGGTTAATAGTTAGCAAATCGAACTAAAAAGCGAAAAATAAATAATAGTTAAAAAAAACTAAAAAAACACGCTTTTTATAAAAAACCGAACTAAAAAAATAGAAAATAAAATTTTATAAATTTAAATTAAGAATAGGGTTGAAAATTTCAATAAATATAAATTAATAATAGTGTAAATAAATAAATATATGTATTTTATTTTTAAAAAAGCGTGGGGTGCTTTCTAAGATATTATCAAAATGCTAATCACTCTACTCATGTCTGTCAATACAAAATGTATCTACAAAATATATAATATCTACTTATTGACCCATGCACCCCACGCTTTTTAAAAATAAAATACATATATTTATTTATTTACACTATTATTAATTTATATTTATTGAAATTTTCAACCCTATTCTTAATTTAAATTTATAAAATTTTATTTTCTATTTTTTTAGTTCGGTTTTTTATAAAAAGCGTGTTTTTTTAGTTTTTTTTAACTATTATTTTGGGATTAGTTTCACATTTGGGACTCATAGTTTTAGGTGTCTAACTTAAGACCAGTTTTGGGTGTCATAACTGTTTTCTTAAGCTAGCAATTTTAGCTATCAAATAGTTTTCATGGCTATCTTGCTCAACATTGAAAGTCTAAATAAGTTGGGACTTCAGACACACAAGGCTTGTCTATTTCTCTAATTCCTACCGAAATCAATCTAATCAACTTATTTTGATAGGCTTCTTGCTTTGCTGTATGAATTCTACTCGAAATTAATCTGCATAAACTTTCTTCATGTCAAACCAATGTCTGTTCTATTTCAGGCAAGACGACGCATCTGGAACTGTCTAAGTCAGCCTTCATGAGTAACCTGGCGCAGCTAGTGCCTATGCCAGACTGCAATCAATCGCCGCGGTATGTTTACACTCGTATTATATACTATCTTATGCCCAGGACTTTGTATCCGTTTGGGATTAAAATATAGCTTGTAGTATTCAGGGACGACATAGTCAGAGTCGCGGGTCGAACCTGGACCCGATTAGCAGTTGACCGAGGCAGATGGCATAACGGGAGAGAGGCCTATACCCAGCAGTGGGATAGAGAGGGCTGTGGATGATGATGATGATGTTTCAGGGATAGTGTAGTAATCCATTCGTAAATTAATTTTTACCACTGAATTGTAGCTAAAACCAGTGGACACCTGCAGCGGTGGGTTTCCAACCAATCACACCGAATTTTTTCACCACATCGAGTTGTAGCTATTGTTAATTTTTGGGAATTGTTTATTTGATAAACTTCACCTTTCATATACCTTTCTTTCAGCACACTGTTACTTGATAGAATTTTCCGCCCCATCGAGTTACTATGTTACTCATTGGGACTGACTTAACTGTAACTATTTTCGTCTGCACAGTAACATGTACCAATGCCAAATGGGGAAACAAACCATGGGCACGCCCATCCACACGTGGCCCACCACCGCGGACACCAAGCTGTACCGGCTGCAGTCCCCGGCCGCGCCGCTGTTCCGGCCGCAGCACTACGACAACGTCGGCCTGGATGACTACCCCATGGGGACCAACGCCATTGTTGCTGTTATATCTTACACGGTGAGTGTGGGTTAACCTAATCTGTCCCAAGTATGTAATTCTGGGTGCCTTCTAAAAATAAAATCTTATATATAAAATTCTCGTGTCACAATGTTCGTTCCCGTACTCCTCCGAAACGGCTTGACCGATTTTTATGAAATTTTATATGTATATTGAGTAGGTCTGAGAATCGGCTACTATCTATTTTTCATACCCCTAAGTGATAAGGGTTGTCCACCCTTAACATTTATTTTTTTATTTTTTGGACATCATTTTTATTTTTTATAATGTGGCATTAAAAAATACATACAGCCCTAAATTTTCACCCTTCTTTCACCAACCCCTATTTTTTAATAGTCACTAGAAAAAATTTAAATGGCAAAACAACGTTTGCCGGGTCAGCTAGTAAATAAATAAACGTTTCACACTCATAGCTCCCCACTAGGAATGCCATGGAACACACACAAAGACAAGGACAACTAACACCCAGACCCTGAACAGATGTTTAAATTCATCATTCAAACGTCTTCCCGGCCGGGAATCGAACCCGGGGACCTCTGGCTTATAAGGCGGATACACTACCGCTGAGCCAGATAGGCCGACACGCCTATGACTTCTCGCCTATGACTACGTCATAGCTCAGTAAACTGCTGCTCAATTTAATCATCCAACTGCCGTGACACCCTCGAAGGGTCTACCCTCGAAGGGTGAATAGACCGTACTTTACCACGCTGGCCAAATGCGAGTTGCTGGATTCACACACCATTGAATTTATCCTCCGGTCGTATGCAGGTTTCCTCACGATGTTTTTTTACACCGAAAAGCCAATGGTATGAAAATTCAGACATATGTTCGGTCCCATCTGGCAGAAAGTTGGAATTTGAATCCACCACGTCACGAATGCGAAGTGGCCGTTCTTCCACTGAGCTACTACGGCTTGGCAAAAGCTTGCCCACGGCTTAGTAAATCATAGCCGAAATAGCATGGAATACAGCGTCATCATTAATTCAAGGAAGAGATTCAGAGTTATTATATTGAATCGTATCATGACTTAGGGGGTTTGAGTCTGACTTTTCCTGGTGACCGGCTTTCTTGGAAAAAGATTAAATTGATAGATCACTTGAAGACTTTTTAACTATTCATTTATTGGATCATGTTGAACCGTACCCGTACCTTACGCTACATTCTCCCCTTTCCCACCAGGGTTACGACATGGAAGACGCAATGATAATCAACAAATCCGCATACGAGCGCGGGTTCGCGGCCGGCGCGGTCTACAAGTCGGAGTTTGTGGAGCTCACCCACGCCGGGTCATACTTCGCGAGAGACCCGGGGAATACCGGCCTGGGGGAACTGGGGGGGGATGGGCTGCCGGCAGTGGGGGCGAGGATCAAACCGGATGAGCCTTTCTATTGGTGAGTAGCTGCTATCATTGACATATTTGTTATCTTTTACATGTTTGTAAACGCTTTTTGGTAATTGTTTTTGATTTAATTTGGATATTTTTTTTATTATTTTTTACTGTAAACTTATTTTTTAAAATATCTATTGTTATGTTTCAAAGTTCCGCATTCGATCAAAAACAGTTTTTGCTTAAAAGCGCACTGATAAATTAAAAAGTGCATTTTCAAGCAAAGAGTGTATTCTGGGCTGTTCGAAATTATCACGGTCACTCTCACTCTCATGACATTTCTGAGGAAAGCGACAGTGACGCGAGATAATATGTCACTCGCCAAAATAGGGCCCAGACATCTTCCAGTTTACCCTCTACTGCAAAAAACTGAGAGGAAAGCGTGCCTTTATTCACCAGTTCTTATTACCATTTCAACAGCTACTTCGACGGCGAGAAGAATAACTACGTGACGCACAAGTACCACGGGAAGGAGGATGTGTACGTGGACAGTGTGCGGCAGTGCGGGGACTTCCGGGTCAACCTGAAGAAAGCGTGCATCGTGCTTAGGATACAGGTGACTAATTTATATATACGTACTAGCTGCACCCGGCGGTTTCATCCGCTATTTTTAAACGGTTTTACCCCGGGGGCTCACCCCGTTTGTTTCTTGGGTCAAATTTAGTAATTCAAATTTCACCCTCTTCCTGTCAACCGATTAATCTGAAATTTTGTATACACTTTGGATTTTGGTGACAATACAATTATGTTTATTCATTATCATTATAAATTCAAGATGGCCGCCGCTACAAAATGGCGGATAACGTAGGTTTTATCAATCCCATCAATATGGGTATCAAATGAAAGGGCTCAACAAGCAGAATACAATATACTATAAAAAATTGAAATACAAGATGGCGGCCGCTACAAAATGGCGGATAACGTAGGTTTTATCGATCCCATCAATATGGGTATCAAATGAAAGTGCTCAACCAGTATAATACAATGTACTATATAAAATTAAAATCCAAGATGGCGGCCTCTACAAAATGGCGGATAACTTAGGTTTTATCAATATGAATTAAACAGAATGCGAAATAAAAACTAAAAACTAGAAAATAAAAATAGGTAAAAAAACTTTTTAAGTTAAACGGTTTTATGTTAAAATAAAACATACATTGCAATGTTTAAGATAAATGTACTAAAAACCAAAAAATAATAAAATAGATACAGTCGTGGGAATTATAAACATATGCATAGACTAGACTAAAATAAAACCGTGGGGCACGTCACAACGTCTCTAACTTAACTAACTTAACTCTCCCCACGGTTTTATTTTAGTCTAGTCTATGCATATGTTTATAATTCCCACGACTGTATCTATTTTATTATTTTTTGGTTTTTATTTTACTTATAAACCTTCCCTGAACTTCCACAAATATTTCGAGATCAAAATTAGCGAAATCGGTCCAACCCGATTTTTTGACAAACAATGTTTTTATCTTTCGTAAAAAATATTTATTTTTTGTAATAAAAAGTATCCTATGTTACCTCTAATACCTCCAAGAATATGTGTACAAAGTTTCAAGATGATTGGTTAAGTAGTTTTCGCGTGAAAGCGTAACAAACAAACTTACATTCACATTTATAATATTAGTAGGGACAGGGATACGCAGAGGCAGGTCCAGAATTTTGGTTTGGACATGAGCTTGGTAAAAAGTTTAAGCCAAATAGGTCTAGCCGTTTTAAATTCGCTTACCAAAAAGTCGTTTTTAATTTTTAGACAGATTATTTCAGATGACGATTTTTTTGTTGAAGGTGCCAACTTAACGAACTGACGTGCCAAATTCAACAAAGCAATTATATAAATTAAAATTTAAAAAGAACTAAGTATCGTATGTATTAATCCAGAGTATAAACTATCTCTATTCCAAAACTAATCTAAGTCCATCTAGCTAACCGTTACAACGTAAAGGATAGACAAACATTGGCATTTATAATATCAGTAGCATTATGAAATTTTAATTTAGCTACCAATGTTTTTGCCCATATGTTAGTTAGCTTGTTTAGGTTAAATCTTGCAACGGAATTTTGAACCATGTCTCATTGATATACGTGTGTAATTCCGATGACAAAAAACTAAAAAACACGCTTTGTGTCAAAATTGCGCCGGTTACAATTTTACAAACATACAAGTGAAGCTAATAAAAAGCGTGTAATTTTTTTTTATATTGATTTTTTCAATTGAATTCCTATTTTTTTTTTCAGCGTAACCCGTTCGTAGGCGACAAGTTCGCGTCCCGGGCTGGCCAGAAAGGCATCTGCAGCCAGAAGTGGGTCGCCGAGGACCTGCCCTTCACGGAGTCGGGGCTGATCCCGGACGTGCTGTTCAACCCGCACGGGTTCCCGAGCCGCATGACCATCGCCATGATGGTGGAGTGTATGGCGGGGAAGGCGGCCAGCGTGCACGGGGACGTGAGTACGGGGACGAGGACGAGGACGAGGACTACTCAACTAGTGTTTCGGATAATTTTTTAAGCTATTGCATAGCTTCTATCGCGGGCCTTGAGCGTGGAGACCGAATCCAGAAATTCCGTAACGAAAATAATCTCACACTTTTTAGTGATTCTTTTTAGTTTGGTTGCCATCTATCGATGAATAGCAGAACTTTTAATTATGTTCTGAAATATCACGCTTGTCTCTTTAGTTCAGCAACTCGCCTCTAGGTGTCGAGTGTAAGGTTTCGATAAATAATTATAATTGCATAAGTTGATAAAAAATGCTATGCAATAGCTTTACCGCGGCAGTCACCGAGTGCCACACGTCTTTTTTTTTTCTTTGTGTACACTGTACATACTGCCTAGTGCGAGTTTTTTTTTTTCGTGTAGTTTACGTTAAGGTAAACTTAAATTTGTATGGAACTATTGTAGTTCATCTTATGAACACTAGGTGGCGCAGTTTTTATTCCACTACACGAAAAAACTCGTACTAGGCATTCTGAGCTATAATGAAACGGACTATAAGCCGAAAAGGGCTTATAGTACTCATTATCATGAACCACTTTTACAATAGGAGTTAATAGGACTGACGTGGAATTCGCAAAAAAATCAGTTGTTCCATGGAAAAATGTCAATGGCACTCTACAAAATGTCTGGAACAGCTCATTTTTTGTCGCGTGTTCCGGTTTGGTCCCATAATAAAATTTGTCCATTTAATTTACATACCTTGTGGGCAACATACGTAATATGTTATTCTTAGTATTTATATTCCTCTCTCTCTCCTCAGGTGTACGACGCCACCCCGTTCCGCTTCAACGAGCAAGACTCGGCCATCCACTACTTCGGGCGCCTCCTGTCGGCCGCCGGGTACAACTACTACGGCACGGAGCGCGTGTACAGCGGCGTGGACGGCCGCGAGATGACGGCGGATATATTCTACGGGGTCATACACTACCAGCGGCTCAGGCATATGGTGTCGGATAAGTGGCAGGTAGGGGGGACGTACACACATGGGATCAACTTTGAAATCGCCAATTTGTGTCACTTGAATCTTATTATTATTGAAAAATTATCTGTTATTGAAAAAAAATCGTCATTGCAGATTTTTATGTCATTGTTTTCATTTGAACATGTTTCTATGTAATAACATACAAAAATGTTTGGCAAGTGTCATTAACATTTATCTATGCAATAACATACAAAAATAATAATGACACTTGCCAAAATGTATGCTGTCATTTATCAAAACTCGGGTACATTCAAATTCATTGTATACTTATGAATGTCAGTTACGAGTCAGTCAGTCCGATAAAAACAACCGACAGGCCATGACAGAGGCTTGCAGGCGGCCTAAAACTTTGCCCCCCCCCCCCCCCCCCCCCAGGTCCGCACGACGGGCGCGGTGGACGCGCTGACGCGGCAGCCCGTGAAGGGGCGGCGGCGCGGGGGCGGCGTGCGGCTCGGGGAGATGGAGCGGGACGCGCTCGTGTCGCACGGCGCCGCCTTCCTGCTGCAGGACCGCCTGGTGCACTGCTCGGACAAGGCGGAGGTGACGGGAATAATGCAGTACTGCCCTAGCTTAGTTGCAATTCTATAATAGACAAGACAACGCTATTGCTAATAACTCTGTGATCTATTTACATTCTATGACAGATACATTATCTTAGTTTTGTATAGCGTTTGAGATTGTGGAATTGCAACTTGGCTAGGAGGGCCTAGCATAACTTCTGAATAGGGTGCGCTATTTACGCCTGTCAAGCGCGCCCCTGCAAGCGTAAATGGCGTACACTTTTCCATCGATTACTCGTTAAAAAAGTCATAGGTCAAAAGTTGTGCTTGACCCACTGGTCACATCTCTGGGAAAACGACTTTTTCGAGCAAAGCTCCGTCGCCTAAGTGCTCTATAATAAATTATTGATTTGAACATTTTATTCGATTTCGTAGCCAAGACTTTAAAAACAATTAGCGACGGTCACAAGCATGTTGTCTTCTTTGTTAGCTATCCATGTACTAATATTTTATCCTTTTACCTTTCCCAGGCGACAATCTGCGTGAAATGCGGCACCCTCCTCGGCCCCATCGTGGGCAGTAAAGCGACCAGCAGCGAGGACTCGTGCCGTCTGTGCGGCGCCGGACAGCTGGCTTCCGTCGCCATTCCTTACGTGTTCAAGCTGTTTGTGACGCAACTAGCTTCGGTTAACATTAATGTCAAGATTAAATGCAATGAAGTCGGTGTACTATCCTGTTAGGGAAGTTAAAAGCTTGCTAGGAATGTAAAGATGTGTTATTATTATTAAGAGAATAAAATATTGTTTGTATAATGTAGTGTAGTCTTTCTGTCTCGACTCATCTCCGTTGTTATACCTTAACACTGTAACTGCTGAAAACACATACCTTGTGTTTTCCTTTGTGCAACGCGAATGCGGCTACACACGCAAGGCGCGTAAAACAAACGTATGTGATTATTAGCAACAGCTATGTCCAAGGTATTCATAATGAAATTCGTTTGGACTGCAGGCTAGAGATGTTAACAAGAACATTATTTTTAACCGACTTCAAAAAAGGAGGAGGTTATCAATTCGTCTGTATGTTTTTTTTTTTTTTAATTTTTTTTTTTTTGTTTGTTTCCTCATAACTTTTGACTGGGTGAATCGATTTTGATGATTCTTTTTTTATTAGAAAGCTGACGCTTCCCATTTGGTCCCATTTCAATTTAGTCTAGTTCTGATAATGGTATCCATGAGAAAACCATATAAGTCTTAAATTTGCATTAAGTACGTGCGCGACAAATAGATGAATAACTCAATAGTCGGTCTTTTGAAGTCGGTTTTTGTTTTTTGTTTTGTAAAAATAATGTTCTTGTTACAAAACAAAAACCGACTTCAAAAACACTTAGGTACCTACTTAATGCAAATTTAAGACTTATAATATGGTTTTCTCATGGATACCATTATCAGAACTGGACTAAATTGAAATGGGAAGCGTCAGCTTTTTAATAAAAAAAGAATCATCAAAATCGATTCACCCAGTCAAAAGTTATGAGGTAACAAACAAAAAAAATAAATAAAAAAAACATGTACAGACGAATTGATTCCTTTTTTGAAGTCGATTAAAAAGTGTGTAGTATCAATTAGATAGTGATTTTATTGGCAGAGTGAATTTCAAAAAATAAGTTAGGTACTTGTATAGTTCGAGTAACGGTTTGGCACGACACCAAACGAATTTGCTCATTCATTGTAATTATGATTATTTTAGAGGATTTGTGCCTAACTTTCAGTTATACTATACTAGCTGCGCTCCACGGTTTCTCCGCGTTTTCCGGGATAAAAGTAGCCTGTGTTACTGTGTTTATCCAGACCATAAACCTTCATTCCAAATTTCATGTAAAACCTATCAGCCGTTTTTGCGTGAAAGAGTAACAAACATACATCCATACATTCTTACAAACTTTCGCGCTTATAATATTTAGTAGGAAGTAGGATTCAAATATAAAACACATTTTAGTAGATTCTTAATCTTTATTATAATCGAAATAAAGCTGTACATACAGTACAAAAATAGAAATTATAATCTAGTCTTCATCCATAGCGACAACCTCTTGTTTTTGTTTCTTGTCCTTCTTCTTTTTCTTCTTCTTAGCGCTCCCGTCTACTACATCTGCGGTGGACTGGTTGAGTTCTTCTATAGCTTCCTGCATTACTTCTATGTTCTTCTTGGGAATGTCTCCGGTTTCGTAGAACTTAAGCCTGTCTTCTACTTGTTGACGGAGCTTCTCACCGAAGACTGTGCTTTGCAGTTCTGTGAAAAAAATTAGTTGTCAAAATCGGTCGGTAAATGGTGCTGCAGCAAATTTCCCCCCTTTGAGGGAAATACTCACCCAATCAAAAGGTCCCGACGACAAAAAAATCTATTAAATCGTTGTGCCTGTATACCGGGTTTATTAACTTCAAGTATTTCAAACTGAAATTACTGATCTAGGACACCCCCAGACTTTCATTTTTCAAAAAGTTATGTATCGTAATCTTGGTCTCCACAATACGGGCCTTGCGCCTAGAGTGGGGCCGCAGCCAAAGTTATGGAAATTTATTGTTTTTATTTTAAATTCCCATTGTTTGTACTTTTATTTTTTGGTTAATAAATTATCTTATCTTAGAAAAAAAAATTAAAAAAGTTACCGGAGAAGCAGTCGATCCTGGAAGCGATGCTGCACTTGTTGGCGAGGTACCGGCTGATCCGTCCCTTGTTCTTGAGCCCGGCGCGACCGATGAACGTGGAGTGGTACAGCAGCCCGTACTTCGGGGTGTTGGAGCGGGTCTTCAGAGCCCGGAACAGAGCTTTCTCGGCACCTGGAATCAATCAGAGTATTCAACTAACATTTTTTGACGTAACAATGTCCAATAAATCGATGAACGCCGGGTGCACGCTCGAAAAAGTGTCCCGTTACGCTCATTGTGGCGTTACGATCAGAATCGAAAAGTATGCAATCATTTTATCAATGTTTTGTTAAGACGTTAACCGTTAGTTGTCACGTTAAACTATCGTCCGTAAACCGACTTTACAGACAACCAATTTTTTTTTCGTATTTATTTAATTTTAAAAATTGTTTATCTACTTTCAAGGGCACCCCTGGCGGGCGTAAAAAAAATACGTAGCGTGTATTCGATAGAAAAGTGTAGCGTACACTTTTCTATCGAATACACGCTACGTATTTTTACGTCAAAGTTGTGCTAGGCACACAGTATTCATCATAATTGGTGGGTAAAAAGGGACCAGTAAAATGACATAGTAATTATAACAGGGGCAGTATGTGTGTGTGTGTGTGTGTGTGTGTGTGTGCGTGCTATTACACACAGTATATCATCTTACCCAATATCTGCAGAGTGGAAGCCGGGTACTTGGCCAGGTTGGTGAGCGAGCCCGCCTTGGAGATGAGCCGGGCTCCGACCTGGTCTCCGATCAGCACCGTCAGGTTTGGGGCCACACTGTTCATTTTGCTGTGCAGGTACTCGGCTATTTGTTTCCTGTTAGTACAATGAGAGTATTTATATTTTTATACAACACATTTTGTAATATATTATTTTAGAAATAAAGTAATAAAGAAAACAATAAATTGGAATATTTAATTTAAATATTACGTTTACTATTTTTTTGTAAACTTCGACACTGCAAGATATTGGCACATCAGCTTATGCTGCTCGCCTTAAAATAAATGAGTTTGTCCTTCACATGAAAAACACATGTCAACGAAGTAGCTACAGATGTTTTGATATGAATCACATAATATTATACAATTATCAAAAAAGTAATAATTAGCAGTGAAAATTAGCAGAATCACACATAATGTATCAATCAATACCTAACTGCTGCCAACCTTGGCCTTGCCTTGGCATTAGGTGTGATTATTCAAACTTCTTTTGAACATAACATAATTATAATTATAGTAACAGAAATACCACGAGTTTATGTCATGAAAGCATGATCGAAGCAGGCAAAACACAACCGCGAGTCACGCTTGTAACTCACCTGATGAAGGTCACCGAATGGTTTTACGTGAGTATACCCGTGTTAATTATAACATCATGTTTGAATAAATTTCGGAAAATACACCAGTGACTTGGTATCGAAAACAACAGGTAACTAAGTAATTTAATGGACAACTTTTTACCTGTAATTATGTAGTGCAACAGTCCTCGTCGCAAACATCTGTATATTGATCAAGTCCACAGGCGAGATATCCATCCCCATGGACATCTTAGCCGCGTCAACTATGGCCTGAGCCTTCTCTGAGTCTCCGATGATCTCGGTCAGTGGTTCTATGGACTCGTCACTGAGGGTCTTACGGTCTTTGATGTATTCAGCGCATTTTGTGTAGATATGGTTCTCTGGGACAATGCTGTACAGCTCTGGGAAGTGGTAGGAGTACCATTCTCTGGAAGAGGAAACGTTTGAAGTCAGTGAAGTATTTTTTACATGTTAGTTGGAACCAATATTGTTTTGCTAATGTATGTAATAAAAGTTTCTCTAAGCTTGCTTTCGAAAACGAAATAAAAAAACTTAACTTAACTTTTAAAAGAATAACTTCATAATTATTAAAAGATAAAAAAAGTGCCCAACCTGAACAGTTTTCAGAAATATTCTTGAAGTATTATTATAATCACCTGAAGGTCACCGAATGTGACCGAAACTAGTAGACGACTTAATTTTTACGTGAGTATTCCCGTGTTTAATTATAACAAAAATATTATAATCCTCTTCTCACAAATTACCTGATCCGCATAGAAAACGTATTAACATCCTTGTCAAGCTGGTCCAACAGCGCAATAGACTGTATGATCATGTTGTCAACTCGGTGCACATTGAACTTGACCCGGGCTCTGGAGTACGAGTGGCCGAGCCCGAGCTGGGCCACGCTGCATGCTTTCAGGGTTAGACCCTTGATGAGGGCGTGGAAATGGTGACGGATGCCTGGAAAAGTAAAGAGGTGAGATTTAGCTCTTAGATAAATACTCTTTTGTTCACACAACAAATTAAAAGAAGAAGGATAATTACTCTTAAAACGAAACGCCAAAACGGCAGCGTTATTGCTAAGAGCTATATATCTTCCAGGTTGTGGCCAGGCAGGCTTTCTCTTTTAGTGAAGGAACGTACCTATTTACAACATACATATCTATACCTTTTCTTTCTACTTTTATACTGCTCACCACGTCAGTGGGTTTCACTGAGAGCTCAAAGCTATAACTTTTTGAATCGTTATATCTCAGAAACGGTGGCTCGTAAGAAAAAAAGTATTGATACATTTTTTATAGATAATTGTATGATCTACAATTTTTGTCTGAGGTACTTTTATGATAAAACTTACCGTTTTGCTGAAAATCGATAACTCATTTTTTGACCTTTGACCTTGAATAAAATTTTTTCCTTACACAGGAATGATGGGGAACTTCTAGACATAAAGGTAAAGGTAAAGAGCGGGCTCTTTTTCCGCAACTAGGCCGGTAATCGGCCCTTTTTGCGTGACATATGCGGGTTTTCCTCACGATGTTTTCCGTCACCGAAAAGCCAGTGGTATGTAAATTCGTACATAAGTCCTAAAGAACTCATTGGTACGAGTCGGGGTTTGAACCCGCCACCTCAAGAATGCGAAGCGTCGGTTCTCCCACTGAGCTACCACGGCTCTAACTTCTAGACATTGTTTATAATTATGTTTTGAACAATTTCACAGAAATTCAGCTTGTTGGAACTTTATGTAACTTCACTCTCATTTTTTGGTCTAAATTGACCGGACTAATTTGTTTTTGTTACGATAATCTTAGTAGCATGCACACACATTTACAATGTGCATGAGGATACGACTCGCATTCACTTTAGCACTACTATTATTACCGCAAGCGATGGACACTTACGATAGATCAAAGTGTGCGTACTTTGCACATTATTATTTTGTTGTTAATTTTTGAGTATTTGTTGGTCTTCAATCTACATCTATCCTTAATACTTTGGACTGTGGCTAATAGTCAAATGCGTTGTGTTTTACGCGCCTGGCGTGTGCAGCCGCACTCGCTTCGCACAAATGAAAACACAAGGTATGTGTTTTCCGCAGTCAGTGTTAAAACTGTAGACAGGTACATTATGAATCATCTTATGTCACAGTATCCCTAATTTGTTTTCTATTTAGGCAATACTTATGAACATACAAACAGACATTACTGATCAAAACAAAACAAGTCTTAAGTACCACAACATCTGACGCAATACAAGTGGATGAGGTGTGCCAGCGACCCCAGGCCGTGCTCCTTTAGTTTAGGAAGCTTGGCTGTTTTTTGGCAATGCACAAAACACCCCAAGCGGGACGTCGGTGCAGGTCATATCTCCCCCACTTAGAATTAGCCAAAAAGTTGATAATTTTAACACTTTGGCTGCGGGAAACACATACCCTGTCTTTTCTTTTGCGCAACGCGAGTGCGTCTGCACACGCCAGGCGTGTTAAAAACAAGGCGTTTGACTATTAGCCGCGCCTGGGGCTAGCGCATGTGATTACTCGCCGCAGCCAAAGTGTTAAGGTCCGTTGCTTTCCCCCTGAACAAAATCCTGGCTATATTCTTCATTATCTCACCTCTGAGCACCTCTGGGACAGCCCCGGTGTGTGAGCATGGTATCTCGAGCGCCTCACTGATGGCAGCTCCGAGTTTAGGGTCCAAAACTCCTAGGATGCACTTGCTGCGCTTCTTGCGCTTCGGTAGAGCACCTTCCAAAAATAGGTTTAGATCTTCTGGGACGATGCCTGGAAAAGAATTTTGATAGGTTAGGTTTTTGATGTTTATCAATATCGGTATATTTATCTGATCCGTAGTGTTCCAGATTATTGGTTGAAGTAGCTATTAAAATGTCTTACAGGTAACTGTAAATTAGTTCAGAAAAATATGATAAGAGGCAGTACATAAATCTATGGGTAGGCGACTTTCTCAATGAGTATTATGCTATGTAAATTTACCTGTATAGAACTTAGTACGATATTAGTATAAATAACTGTAATACTGCAAACAATAAACAAGGCACTAAAATAGAATTCCATAATACTAGGTAATGATTTGTCAATGTTATTTTTATGAAAGGGTGTTTTTTAACCTGAATACTATTTCAGCGATTGTTTACATTTTGATTAGCGTCATGTGACAACTGACCTCAATACGCGAAGACACTAGGTCTTAGACACCAATCCAAAAGTACGAAAACGTGTTCTAACCTTCAGAAATAGCGTTAATGTTTTCCAACGCAACGACGGCAGATTTGAAGGGCTGGAATGCGAGCAGCGTCACCACGGAGTTGAACCGTTGCAGATCAGTGACGGACTCCTCCACTTGAGGCAGGAAAGCTGCCAATTCTTCAAATTCGGCGACACGGAACAACGCGAAGCCCGCGCTATGCTCGTACAGAACGTGCAGCTTACTCTGCAAAAATACACATTTTCACAACAAACTCTAATCACTAACACGAAATAAAGGATATTTAACGCACCATTTTAATAGTTTTAACACCTTATTGACATATTTTAAAATTAATTTTATTTAAGAAAAACAAACACGTTGCCCGCGCTTGTTTAACTTATTTTGAGGTTAGTTTGGTTTTTTAATTTATTTTAATGTAGGTTTGGTCAGTGTTGCCGGCAGTCAAACAAAAAGTCCGATTTCAAATCATAAATTACCCGTTTTAATTTATGTCATTCATTATTATTAGTTTTTTCCCAACAAGTCACACCGTGACACTGAGGGTTACATCGGGAACGATTTAAAAAAAAAAACCCCATCGAGTAGCAGTGTAACAGCAAAAATACTTTTTTTAGATTTTTAAACCAGCCACCCGTTACACGTGCTATTGCAATGATGTATTCAAAGTTTCGTCAAATTATCTCAGCTACAAGGGGGTGCTCAATCGCTTCAAAGTTTGAAAAAATAGTCAAAATTCACTTCATTACAGATGTGTCAGGAATTGAGAAAATATCTGGTTTTCTAGTATCTGTCGTATTTATTACACCAAAACAAATACTAAAAGTTTGAGTACTAAAACTCAGGATTGTGAATTAAAAAGTTTTTACATTTAAAGTTTTACGTAAAAATGCTAAAAATGACCTAAATACAAGCCTAATGCCTAAGGCGTGGTAAAGGTGATTTTGAATAGTTTTAATTGACGTTTTTTGCATGCAGTTTGACAGATTTTTCAGTGTAAAAACTACAATTAGGTATTTGCTCGAAGCACTACAATGTAATGTCTCAAAATACTGTGATTAGTAAAAAACAAATGCAAGATGACTATCTGAAGTTTCTAGAGCATATATTAATAAGGTACATTGGAGGTCCCAGCTCCAATACATCAAGCAAATTTCATGGCAAAATCCTTTTTTTACAAATCCAAATATTTTTCAAAGGCAGGTTGATATTTTCTAGGGTGATTGAATTGATGATATGATTGAATTGATGATTTCATTCATTCATTATCTTTTCAAGTTTTAGTTCCAAAAAGTGTTTTAAATGGCGTTAGGATTAATCTTGTATCTTTTGTCATACCTACCCAATAAATCTAAAAAAAAAACATACAAAAATAACATTTGGCTATCAATTTCAATTAGTAATAGGTTCAAGTACAACACATGTGTTGCCAGTAGATTAACAATTATTCCCAATTAAAAGGAATGGCAATGAGGCGATTTTAAAAGCAAAAATATGTTATTTCTAAAAAGATGGCGTGGATTTATCCTGGTGTTTTACTATCCTGTTTTTAACTTTTGTGGTAAAGTTATGGCACGGTCATCAAAAAAGTATATATTGCGTGACATGTATTTATTTTCCACTAAATTGATACTATTTGGAAATTAGACAGATAATGAGGCGAGTTTGTTTAAAAAAAAATGTTTGTAGTTTTTTTCATAGGTAGTTAGGCGCTAGTTGATTTTTTATGTAAGTCTATGTTTTTCTTTGTTTGGCTTTGTAAAACTGGCATTACAAAACCGGGTGTAAATAATCGACCCGTGCGAAATTTGTATAGCAGTTTTATGCGACCAATTTTGAACAACCCGATTTTTCGAAGCCATGTACATGCAAAACGGACTGTATAATACGGTTTGTATAATAATCGTGGTCGTACATTATCGTTTCCCAATTTTGGCCCCGCATCCTTGACAATTCCACGGAACGATATGTCACTGTCAATTGTTTTTTTTTTCTCCTAATAGGCGAGTGCGTTTCTATCATTATTCCGAACTCAGCTTTGTCGATTGTTATTATTGTTATTAATTTATATCTTTGTATTATAGTTACTGGAATAATAAGAATAATGATCATCGTCGCAAAATCTCGAAAATGTCATATTGACGTAAATTTAGATGTATATTTCAAATTCAATGATCTAAATATTGACTTTGTTTTATTTTTCTTGGGTATAGTTATGCAGGCTTCGGGCTTTATGAAATATGAGACTACGTTAAATACTACTTACTAGCTACTTATTTTACTTTTTGGCACTAATATATTTTTTAAAACGCCTCATTTTAAAACTAAGTACATACGGTTAAAATCGAGTGCAAAAAAAAAAACGCCTTTTAAAATAATTGGAGCAACTTTTATTACTGATTGCAGTAGATTTTTAGAATGGAAGATTATCAGCAGGGCGAGCAGGGGCCTAGTTGTCATGCTTTCTCATTTTATTATCAAAACGATTTTATCATAATTTAGAAGCTAAACAAAAAGATTCGGACAAAAAGTATTTTATTTATATCTAATACATACATAATTATTTCGAATAAGTTTGCAGTCACTTTTGCAATAGCAATGAGTTTTGTGAAACCAATCTTTACTTTAATTATATTAGATTTATTGAAGCTATCGAAAAGTTACCAATTTTTGTACTAATAATTTAAATTGGCCTAAGTTTGAAGGCTTTATTTCATAGATCTAAACTAACTAAAAATATATCTGTCATTGCCAGTGCCGTAACTAGGGCGGTGCCAGCAGTGCCCAGGCACAGGGCGCAGAAATGACCAGACTAGTATCTAGTTTTATCTCATGCATGGTAGCTAGTTAGGTCAGGGGCGCAGTTTTGAAAGCTCGCACCGGGTGCAACATCAATATTTTCACACTTATTCTAAATATATCAACACTTTTAGAAAAATTAGATCGGTTAACTAGCCTTCAAACTGGGACCTATTGTCATTATCAGCTCGTAATCGTTTACTGCTAAGCGAGCATAGGCCTCTCTTCTTGTACTAATTTTAATAATACAGTTAATTTTAAATTTTAAGCAAAATAAATAGATTTAAAAAATTGAATACTCGTACGTGTGTGTTTTCAAGTTACGTTATATTTCCATATTACAATGTATGTATTTATGATTACGTTAATCACTGAAAGTACATCACATATTTCGATTTGCCCAAGATATTTTCGCAATGCGTCTTCGCTTTCACAAAAAGAAAAAAAATAACGTTTTACACTCATAGCTCCCCACTAGGATAAAGGTAGCAATCAACAGTGGCGACGTTAAAACAACTGAACCGATTATTTTTTTAATTTGTTGACATTGTATTATTTTTATTAAGTATTTATTTTGTTTGTAATTTTGAGAATTGAATTTGTATTTTTTGTAATTTGTCATTGTAATCATTGTGAGGTAATTGTAAGTGCTCGTAGCGTTGTTACTTCAATAAATAAATTTAATTTTAATAAAACATGTCTATAAATAGGTATAAATAAATAAGAATAAGGATCACCGCTAAATACCATTCATTTAAATAAATAAAAAAATCATCCGAATCGGTTAACGCTTTTAAGAGCTACAGTGCGACAGACAGCGGTCAAACTTCTAACAGCCCTCTTTTTGCGTCGTCGTCTCTTATAGTTTAGAAGGTGTGTCGTAATGACGAAATGAACATCACCAAAGATAACCCCTGTGTATGAGTATGACGTCAGGTAACTACGTCAGTAGAAGGTAAACTGTGGGTACAATGCACAATTATTATTGAAATGGGGGCGTGGTTTCCTCGCGGCATTCCCGATTTTAAATTCCCTTCATAACAACAGGAACTTATAAAAGCTCCTGTTGTTTCATTTTCATTCCATCCGCTGCCCAGACTCAGTAACAACACTTTTCAGACAGAAAATAGCTGGAAAGCCGATATTTAACGTTAAAAAGTTGCATAATGCGTGTTTACGCACGAAGAACACGGTACTTTTAATTTTATTTGGCCAGTGTACCGAAATACAGTGGACGTTGCGCGCGCTGATCGTCCCGCGGCGCGCTACTATCGAACGGTTATATAATTTTTAAAAATCGAACGCTTTGTCTTTTTTTACTAAATTTTTTACTGTCGTGTTCAGTGGCCAGTGTGATTTAATTTTTTTAGTGGCAGCTTTTGTTTATTGGTGAGTTTTTTTTTTTATTTTGTGCTTGATTTTTGGCTCTTGCATTTTCAAACCGGCTCGGTTAACCTTTTGACCTTGGCAAAGAAACTAAAATGATTAAATGTAAGAGATCTTTGCGGGAATCCATTTATCGACCTAAATAACTATAACATGTCGTTGTCCACACGTGTTCTGTTCATTTTTATCGCGCATATAAACCAGTCGCTGTGGGAGATAAATAAACAGGGTTACCAATAACTAGTTCCACATGAGGATGTAATTTAAATGGGACACGAATAAATTATTATTAATTATAAAATATAATGTAATAGAAATAGATATGAAAAATATTTTTCCATAACGCTGCTAATGAGGGTAGATAAAGCTATTAGAATGACACCACAAAAGTATGGTTTAAATATTTTGGTTTTAAAGTTTTTAGTGGATATTAATTTCTCTATGGTTTCACGTTCGAGTGAACTTCAACCGTTTAATCTTTTTGAACCTACTTGTTTATTTAAAGTATATTAAATACACACATACATATTGCTTTTGAATGTAAAGTAGGTACGTACCTACGTGCTACGTGCTAATTAGTTTCATTATATTAATTGTAATTTAAATATATTTTGTAGGTACTTGCATATGCATACACAAGGAGATACTATTAAAAATTACATAGATATAAAAGTACTATTGCTTTGTTGTTTATTAAAATGTTATCTATTCGGATAAATAATATTAATTAACTGCCTTTAAACACACCTACTACTCTTTGGCACCTAGATAAGAAAAAATAAAAATAGTGGGTACCGGCCGCTTTATCTATGCAATGTAAAAGATATATCCCCATCTTAGACTAATTTATTTTATTTTAGTCTAAGATCCCCATAGATTCCGCACTCAAGCGTTTCATATCACAAGAACAAAAGAACTTATTTGTATAAATTAGAGAGCTGTCAAAAGTGGAAGATTTTTTACAGTAGAAGGTAAACTGAGAAATTAATGTCTATTATTTTGAAAACGCACTTTTCGATGGCTAATTTGTGCAGTTTTGACCCGCTTTTGATTGCCGAATCATTTGTGTTCAGTGAAAAAAAAAGCACATGGGCATGTCTACATTTTTTCGCGGGCTCATCCATTCTTAAACGGCATAACCAACGTTCTATGCGTAACCTTGAATTAACCAACGGGAACGTTTTGTCAGCACCCGCGATTTTCTGAAAGTTTGATGCGTTTTTTAACCGACTTCCAAAAAGGAGACGGTTCTCAATTCGACTGCTTGTTGGTTTTTTGTATGTATGTTACGCGATTACACCATCAATTATGAACTGATTTTGATGATTGTTGTTTTGTTTGGTAGGTCATATTTTAGAGGTCCCATATAATTTTTTGTTGGAACAAAGACCTTGTAAGCGTTATACGGTATCTATACTGAGTAATCTGCGATCGATGTTCTATAAGACAGTCAAAATGTCAAGTCTTGCGTACCTATGAGTTGACAGATTTGAAACAAACAAGTGATAAGATGTTTTTATTCATTTGTCATTTTAGCTGGAATTTCGGGTCAACAGATAAACTTAAATGTTACGTAACAGTAATTGATTAATTGTACCTACTCTCGTAGCCGTTTTAGACTTCCTTCGTCAATCAACTCAACCTGTAATCATCCTACTGCTAGGATACCAGTATGTCTAGCACAAGTTTTGACATAAAATATGTAACGAGCATTTGATAGAATAGATAAATAGATTAAATGGATGCTAAATGGGGCAGCGCTCCTGTCGGGAGAAAATGGAAACTTAATTTTTATACATTTTTTATGGAACTAGCTTCGTATTTTTTCGTCAAAATTTGTGCTAGGTTACAGGTCTACCCACGAAGGGTGATTAGGCCGTATTCCACCACGACGGCCAAGTGCGAGTTGGATATTTGTGCTTACGTATGTAGGGTTCCTCACGATGTTTTCCTTTACCGAAAAGCCAGTAGTATGAATTCGTATTTTAGGGTTCCGTGTTCTTTTAAAATACGATAACAATGGATCGCCTGTTGCTAAGCCAAGTTAAGTAAGTTAAATAACTCATTAGTACTGGGTAAGATACAGAACCATTTATTTACATACAATGAATGCAAGGGCAGACGGTGTCTTTGCATGGATAATATTGACTAACGGATGGACGGTGTGTATTTAGGGTTACGCGGAAAGGGTCAGATGTGGAAAATAAAAAATATTTTGTGGTAAAAGGCTCCCTTTTATTGTGTTTTTTTTTTGTATTTTTTTCGTGATTTATGGAACATTGTGCGATAAAAGGCTATAATATTGCATTTTTTAAATATATTTTTTGTGATTTAAGGGGTGGTTCAGCAAAAGACGCATGTGATGAGTATGTGTGAATAGAATAGAATATCAATGACCGCCTTTCGGCGTAGTACACCCTTTCCGTATAGCCCTGTATTAACAGCAATTCATGATCTCTGAACCCTTTAATTTAAACAACGTACCAGAGATTTGCATTCGACTGTTTAATTTTTATCGTAATTTTTATTCTTATGTACCTTAACCTACCTAAGTATATACGGTATGTTCCCTTAATGGGATAAAAACACTAGGTACTACCTATTTGTAGTTCGCCCCGAACTGTGACCTCGAACCCTTGTTTTCAAACTCCTTGACCGATTTCGCTTGATGTGGATGAACTCCTTGTCAATAATAAAATTTAAAAAATCGGATCAACTGCTGTAAGTTATTGTCTTACAAAGTATACAAACAAACAAAAAATAGCTGTAAAAATGAAAAATTAAAATTAATTATGTAAATGACGAAAATAGCTGTACTATTTTCTCGCTCCAAAAACGTATAAAATGATTTTAATCCGTGCTACTGAAAAAACAAACAAACAATCGATAATTTATTCTCTGTGACTAAAGGCCTTCGCTACGCTCGATCAAAACACAAAACAAAGGAGACCCAAAAATAAACATGATACTGATCCCGAAATAAAACGATCGGGTGAAACCAGTCGCGTAATCGCAAATATTAGTATTTATGTTTAATAGGTAATGAAATGAAGTTCCAATAAATCATAAAACAATAGATGATATAGGTGTAGGTGAAGGTTTACAGGGTTTTTTTTTTTTTTTTTTTTTTTTTTTTTTTTTTTTTTTATGTTATTGAGTGACGAGACGAGTAAATCGCTCGCCTGATGTTAAACGTCACGTTTGCCCATAACAGGTCTGCACCACCCAGAATTTTGAACTCGCAGAATTCAAAACCCTGCGCGGCACAGCACTGCGCTCGTCACCCTGAGATATAAGTTGTTTAATCTCCCATTTGCCATTTGTCATTGCAAAGATGATTCGCTCGCTTCGCTTGCTTGGTTAAAAATTGTTCATAATGATGCGTACCTACTATGAGCCCTTTTTAACATACCCTTAACTTATAACTCTGTATGACTGTATGCCATTATACAGGGTTATTCACAAAGGGTATGCTAAGCCGAAAAGGGCTCATAGTACTCATTATTATGAACAACTTTTACTATGGGACCAACCCAGAATTCGCGAATAAAAATCAGCTTTTTTCATCAACATTTTGTCGAGTGTCATTGACATTTTTATATGGAACAGCTGATTTTTTTTTCGGCTTAGCATACCCTTTATTAATAACCCTGTATAATGGCATACAGTCATACAGAGTTATAAGTTAAGGGTATGTTAAAAAGGGCTCATAGTAGGTACGCATCATTATGAACAATTTTTAACCAAGCAAGCGAAGCGAGCGAATCATCTTTGCAATGACTGGCCAAAGCATTCTTCTGTCGATGTTTGTCAGGTCGAGTACCAACATACAAGTTGCAATGGAATCAACTCTGAAATCGCGAAAACAATGTAACAGCTGTTCTACACATTTTGTCGAGTGTCATTGACATTTTGGAACAGCTGTTTTTTTGCGATTTCAGGCTTAGTGTAGTATACCCTTTCTTTATAACCCAGTAGAGACTCCACACTACGTGACTGACCCCTCGCTACGTGACCGACCCCTCCCCAACGTGACTGTTAGACATAATTTATATTGTTGCTGTCACTATGTGTCACATAACTTACCGTTATAAGGAAAATTTCTGACAAAGGAACCTAAGTACTTAAAAATAGTGCGTAGGTGAACACCTGTTTAAATATCCTGGTTTGACACGCAGTACGGGAATTACCAAAGTGAATTAAGTGTCGCATGAGTCAATGCCCTGGTATTCCCCCCTTAGCCAAGTTGCCATTCTGTAATCAAAACGCTAGGTATAGAGGTTGTTTCTCGAATCAAAAGGCTACAGATAAAATTATACTATTATTACTGGTTGCACCCCTCGGTTTCCCACGTTTTCCGGAATAAAAAGTAGCCTATATACATTTATGAGTATAGGTTCAATATCCAATTGCAAATTTTAACCCAAAAAAACAAAACCAAAACAAACTGAATAGAAGCTTGTAAAAATAAGGTTAATTTTTTTTTTAAATATTATTAAATTAAAAAAGCGGACTCTGTAAAAAGTTATGCGTAATCATACATAAAATATATATATATACATATAATATATACGCGTCGACTTGAGAACCTCCTCCGTTTTTCGTCGGTTAAAGATGTTTTATTCAACTTTTCGCAATTTTGTGCAGTTGTTATCTACCGATGTAACCAATACCTAGATGCACTATAGTACTAATACCGAGCCCGCATCTCATCGATTATTGGTAGCACGAGGTCAAACAGCTAATTGTTAAGGACAAGGCGAAGGTACCCTCCTCTTGATCCTCTTCTTGGGCGCTAGATTATCTCCGTCACTCTCACTATCATAACATTTTCAATGGGAGCGACAGTGACCGAGACAATATTATCTCACTCGCTTCAGGACTTCCTTAGCATCAAAAGCAATGTTTCTTTAGCCTTGATCTGATTGCCTGATTGCAGCGAACCCAAAAAGGATGGTCACGGGTTTGACCTGTATAAAAATCGTCGTTAAGTTTTTTTTGTTTGATCGAGGTTTTTCTTGGGTATGGTTCAAGAAACTCTGTGTAACTACTATAATTATTAATCAGCTCTTTATTGACTGGGGTTTTTTAATGTGAGTTTAAATGCAAAAAAAAAATTAATAGAAGATACAGTAAACGTTCTACGCATTTTTCGACAGAAGTTACGCTTAGTACTGATAAGTCGAAACTAAAACCTTGTTAACCTTATCATAATCGGCTTAGCCGCGATATCGTCCACTATGGTCCAATTGTGCCATAGATTAACGATATCTATCGATTCACAGATACACTACTCGAGTGTTAACAAAAAATCAGTTTTATTTTATAAATTTATCGACAGATATCGGTATTTCAGTTTATGAATGTTCTAAGATTTTTATGGCTGTGATAAAGATGTATTTATCTTATTTACAACACATACCTGACCTGTTTGGATCAGCGGTAGTATGTCCGCCTTATAAGCCAGAGGTCCCAGGTTTGATTCCCGGTCGGGCAGCTGTTTGAATGATGAATTTAAATATCTGCACTGGGTTGGGTGTTAGTTGTCCTTGTCTTTGTGTGTGTTCCATGACATCACCCACACAGGGTATCCTAGTGGGGAGCTATGAGTGTGAAACGTTATTTATTTAGAGGTATATTGATCGGTTTTTGACTCAAGGCTCAAGAGCACGGATGCATCTCATTGTGTTTTGTTAGTGTTGATTTGTTAATCGTCTGTCTTTTATGGACCTGTTGTTTTTGAAACCCAAAAATAAATTTTCTGTGTTCTGTATTCATTCATATAGGTAAATATGGTACATTATAAATATGGGCATAAAACTGAACTGAAACTCGTCGAAACTGAAACTAGTAGGTAGTAGTAAACGACTTAATATTTACGTGAGTATTCCCGTGTTAATTATAACAAAATGTTTCAAACCCATGTTAGTTTCCATAGTAAAATAAATAACGTTAAAAATTACGTTTCACACTCTTAGCTCGCCACTAGGATAACCTGAGTCGGGGATGCCATGAAACACGCACAAAGACAAGGACAACTAACACCCAGACCCGGAGCAGATATTTAAATTCATCATTCAAACATCTGCTCAGCCGGGAATCGAACCCGGGGCCTCTGGCTTATAAGGCCCCTAAGCCAAACAGGAAGTCAATGAAAATCCACGTTATTTTTACTCGTAAAAGGCCATCTCTATCAAAAGGATAGCTGATAAGTCGGCACTCGTAGCCACATAGTGCTAAAGTGGTATCCATTTAGATAAACTGCACACTACTTACAGCCTGTTTGCTATCGGACGATCGCTGACAGCGGCAATAAATCATAAAATCGATAAAAAAGATAATAAAAAACATTTTAAAACAAGCTTCTATTTCATTGTCATCGGAGTTACACAGGTACACCAAATTTCAGCTCAATCGGACATCGGGTTAGGTTCAAAAGTCAGTTGCAAGATTTGACTTTGACTAACACGGCAAGTTAAATAAAAACTTGTAAAAAGCTAGTAATAAAATAGCTATTAATAGTAATTTAACTCACCGATAAAAAAGCCCTTTGTTAAAATATGTTGTGTTATCGTCTATTGTTCACAACAGGAAAAAAAACTCTGCTGCGTCATTTATTGGAACATTGTGTTAATATTTTGGCAGGAACACCCGGTGCTTCATTCTAAATAGGAATTCTGAAAATGATCAAAATAAGTCAAGAGGTAGTTAATATAAAAGTGATAGCTAATTGCAAAAAAGTTATTGCTGGCGATGTCTACTTACTGTTCGCAGAAATAAGACCATAGACGAAATACACTAGAGGTAGAAGACCAGCTGCAATCGCCATACAAATAACTGGCTGTGACATGTTATACAGACATACAGACCGAAGTCTCGCCCCGAATGAGGTTAAAAACCAAAAAATCGTACACCACAACAAGAACATTATTTTTACAAAACAAAAAACAAAAACCGACTTCAAAAGACCGACTATTGAGTTATTCATCTATTTGTCGCGCACGTACCTACTTACCTAATGCAAATTTAAGACTTATATGGTTTTCTCATGGATACCATTATCAGAACTGGACTAAAATTGAGGTAACAAACATAAAAAAAAAATAAAAAAAAACATACAGACGAATTGATTACCTCCTCCTTTTTTGGAGTCGGTTAAAAAGTTCAAAATGTAGATAGCACTGACAAAAAAGTAAAGTAGAAAGAAAAAGAAAAGAAAGTAAAATAAAATTAAAAGACTTAAAAACTCGCAATTCGCATTGTCATCGGTCTTTGACAGGACTCTGGTGTGCAAAGTTTGAATTAAATCTGATCGTTCAAAGTTGGGCAAAATCTAGTCCAAAAGGGTCGGTTACAAACATACAGGTGAAACTAATAAAAGCGTGTTAAAAATTATGTTTGTTTTTTTACTTTTTGTTTGCCTGGAAAGTAGGTATAGCTTAGTCTATGTAGTACCAGACCACCGTTTTAGTTTTGCTCTCATGAAATCTCATAGAATATAATGTACTATTGTTTACTCTATGGCACGAGTAGGCACGCTTATCAGTTGCTATGAGAATCAAGGGATTTAGATAAACGCCCTTTAGGCTTCTGAATTCGCTAACACCGCACATTTTAGATAAACATGATAAATTACATGAAATCCTTTTGTAGGTGAGGTTGTCAAAAGGGGTTTTCTTTTGATTTATTCTGCTTAAATCTTTTTGTCGGGTGACAAAAGGATTTTTGTTGCGTGGTTGGTTTATCTTAAAAGTGGTTTAACTCCTTTATACTGGCGAGATAGTTTTTGTAGCTTATATGAAATCTTGCTCGAAAATAAAACATTTTGATTAATTAGAAAAAAATTAAGCGATATTTGAAACTATTCCATTGTCTGTTACCTTTTAACGATTAAACCGACCGAGATGAAATTTTGCCAGTGTCTGTACGAGCGTGTACATGGGAAACATGATGTAACCTCTGAGGAAATCATTATGTTAGCTCTAGACAAAAAAAAAAAAAAAAACCTCTAAAATTTAAGCGGCTGAACAAATTTCGATAAAACGTCTAAGAACTACCACAAAAACACTAGCTTTAAAATGAAACAAATCGCCTCCAAATCGGTACACCCAGTGCTGCAAAAACACATTTACACATTGTGATCAAATTTAAAACACCCTTTTTTGTGTCGAGGGCTAAAGAGTCTCCAGGCTTCGTCACCATTACACCATTGTTACCAATACATTATTGTTTTTTATCTTAATATAATTATATAAATTACGTATCACGTTGTTTGTCCGCTATAGACTCTTAAACTACTTAACCGATTTCAATCAAATTTTGCACACCGGGTGCAGTTCGATCTAACTTAGGAGATAGGATAGCTCACAACTCAATTTATAGTAAAAAAACATGAAAAATTAGAAAATTTAAAAATACTTAAACCATAATTTAACTTTAGCGCTTTGGACAATGTAAACTTTTTTAATGTAACTTTTGACATTTGATATAGAATTGACGCAATGGCTTTTTTTACCAATTCGAATTAAATAGTCATCGTTAAGACAGGACAACGTCTGTCGAGTCAGCTAGTGATTATATAAAACAATCATAAATACAAAAAATTCTAATCGACGCGATTTGAAGGTGGAAATACACTAGAAATACCTACATTTGAATACAGTTATTCGAAAACAACCTCCTATCTCCAATCCAATCCAAGTTTTAGAGCATCGAAAAACAATCGAATAGAAATCACCACCAAATCAATTCCGAATAGATTTGGCGTTGATTTTTTATCAAACAGATAACGGCGAATAGATTTGGCGCCGATTTCTTATCGATATCGGTTTCCAAGGGTTCGCGGAACGATTTGATCGTGAATATCTGATAAGGGCTCTTGTGACGAGTATCTTGAGAGCGGCGGCCTTGAATACACGAGGAAGGATCGTGGTTACTTTTCAATTGTATTAATAGTTACAGATTACACTTCAGAACATCAAGGACGACCTGTATGGGTCAGCGGTTGTACATCTGCCTATAATCCAGAGGTTCCGGGCTCGATTCCCGGACAGGCAATTGTTTGAATGATGAATTTAAATACATATTATAATTATGTTTAGTAGTAGTCATTTTTTTAGTAGTCATCATCATCAGATTAACATCATATCTGTTTGTTAGGCAGGTGACATTCCTGGCATACGGTTGTGCAACGACCACAAACAGGGCTATAACGAAAAGATATGCTAAGCCTAAAACTGTTCATAGTACCTACTCATCATTATGAACAACTCTTACGATTAGACCAACCCGTAAATCGCTTAACCGCTCAAACAAATCAGCTGTTCCATACAAAAATATCAATGACACGTGACAAAACGTATGGAACAGTTGATTTTTTTCGCGATCTCAGGGTTGGTCCTGTAGTAAAAGTTATTCATAGTTATGAGTACTGTAAGTCCTCGGATTATCCTTTCCTTGTAATCCTGTATGACTGCATCCGCTACAAATCTGACCGTGGTATGCGTGACTCCACTCAGATATTCCGACGTATAACGTCATATTCCTGCCTATATCCCTCTTAACATACAATATTACTAGCTGACTCGACAGACGTTGTCCTGTCTTATCGATGACTTTATAATTCGAATTGGTAAAAAAGCCATTGCGTCAATTCTATGTCAAATGTCAAAAGTTACATTAAAAAAGTTTACATTGTCCAAAGCGCTAAAGTTATATTATGGTTTAAGTATTTTTTAAATTTTCTAATTTTTCATGTTTTTTTACTATAAATTGAGATGTGAGCTATCCTATCTCCTAAGTTAGATCGAACTGCACACGGTGTGCAAATTTGATTGAAATCGGTTAAGTAGTTTAGGAGTCTATAGCGGACAAACAACGTGACACGTAATTTATATACGAGCACTTAAATTAAGAAGATGACGTCGGTACAGCATGTACGACAGCACGCAGTACGTTTTATTCATCCGTCTTTTTGGCTATGACGCCTTTCGCGCAGTTATTTTGTAAATTCGTACTTTGGTCGTCCTCTATAGCTTTGACCATTCACACTGATGTGTGACACTTTATGAATCGTCTTTTTTGTAATCTGGGCCTTTGCTCTCGTCTTTTTTATTACACGCTATTATATTTTAGCCTGCCCTGTTTGTTGTTTTGTTAGTTGTTGTTATTTTGATTTTTGGGTTAAATATTGCAACTGAATTTTGAACCACTTCCCGGTGTCCGATTTAGCTGTGGTATAGGTACGTCTGTGACTCCGATGACAATGCAATAAAAGCATGTTTTCATTTTTTTTATAAATTCATTGTGACATTGTAAAAAGTAGCTGTAGCTGTGGCTGAAATCTAAGAGGATAACATCATCATCATCAATCTAGGCCTCCCAAATTTAATTCCAACATAATACAATTAGTAACCGTGACTTACCTGTAACATTCAATGTTATCTAAGGTCAATAAATATTCTGATTTCTGATTTCCCCTCACTGCATAGGTACCCGTACCATAATAGCTTATTCACATATAGATATTGCCTGTATGTCAGTGTGACTCGTTGGGATTTTCTCCAGTCCAGTTAATACTTGTCAATAGTCGTGTTAATGCTCATAGTGCTTCCGTGACTAGCATCAGGAATCTACAGTTTATCCTATAAGCGTCCTTAATCAGTGGGTTTAGAGTTCATAATAGTTTCCGAGTGACTTGTGGGTTTTTTTCTTGGGTTTCAGGGTTCATCTTAACTATGAATAACAAACTAACTAAAAGACGAAGACTAAGACATATCTTGTTAATACCTTATCATCAAAAAATTTTGAACAATATCTACTATTGCAGTTACATAGGTATTGTGAGGTGAGGTACCTTTGATATCTTGATACTACAACATTTTACTGACAGCTGCTAAGTTATGTAGGTACCTACAAAATAAGATGCAAATGGTCCTAATATTGTAAATGTTGAATGTATTTATTTAAATTAGAAAATGAAAAGTCGAATTCGAAGATCAAGGACTTCACGTTGTTATCGTCTCAAAAATATACTAAATAAAGGTTAGGTTGTTATTATCTCAAAATATAAATAAAGGTTCGACGTAAATGCAATCGAGCGAAGTATTAGGCCCACAGCGTTGTAGTTCTAGGCACGCAGCAAGCAAACGATCTAAATTTATCAAAGCGGTGAATATATATATATTGTTTGTGTGGACCTAATAACATTTAGGTTTTTTTAATGTAATTGAGTGACGAGACGAGCAAATCGCTCGCCTGATATTAAACGTCACATTTGCCCATAACAAGTCTGCGCCACCCAGAATTTTGAACTCGCAGAATTCAAGACCTTCGCGGCACAGCACTGCGCTCGTCACCCTGAGATATAAGTTGATTAATCTCCCATTTGCCCTGTAATTTCACTGGAAACAATGCCCTTCCAACCGGAACACAGTAATGTTTGCACATTACTGCTTGGCGGTGGAATAACTGGCAAAGGTGTGGTACTTCCCCAGGCGGGCTCTGCCAAAGAGCCCTACCACTACAAAAAAAAAGGTATAAAGGATTAGGTATATGGAAAGGGTATGCTAAGCCGAAATGAGCTCGTAGTGCATTATGAGCAACTTTTACTATGGGACCAACCCTAAAATCACGACAAAAATATCAGCTGTTCCATACATTTTATCGAGTGTCATTGACATTTTTCTATAGAACAGCTGTTTTTTTCGCAATTTCAATGTCAGGGATGGTCCCATAGTGAAAGTGGTTTATAATGATGAATATTATGACTCCTTGTCGGCTTATGAATAACCCTATATAAGACTAAAAAAAAAATACCCCGGCCGTCCCTAAAATCTGCTGGCCTACGTTCTTACACAGACCGCTGTTAAATCCGCCGCGACCAATGGTAACGTTGGTTAATGAATGAAACGATGCTCTTTGTTCACCTGGACTGGCTGATATTGCACTGTTTGGACTACAATTGAGCGTCAATTGAAGGTCTCACTCATTATTAGACAAGGCTGTGCAAATAAGGGTCAAATGGGATCTCAGATGCAGTGTAAAGCATCTTAGTCATGCGTGGTAAAGCATCAATTGGAAAATGTGGTGAATCATTTGCATTAAAATTGTATTGTTTATTCTCTTACTAGTTGTACCCTGTGGTTCCACTCGCTTTCTTACAGTAACCGTTAACTTTTCGGGACAAAAAGTATTCTATATGTTGATTCAGATTACAAGCTACCTTTATACCCAGCCAAAGCTAGAAGTCCCGAGTTCGATTTCCGGCCGGGCAGATTTTTGAATGATGAATTTATAAATCTGTTCTGGGTCTGGGTGTTAGTTGTCCTTGTCTTTGTGTGTGTTCCGTGGCATCCCCGACACAGGTTATCCTAGTGGAAAGCATTGTCTGTGTTAAGCGTTTATTTATTTATTTAAATCTGTTCAGCCGTTTTAACGTGATTGAGCAACACATCCAAACATACTAATTTAGAAATTTATAGTATTATGGGTTTGTTAGTAAGATATACTTAATATAAACAGTGTTGCAAGCACTAGAGAATCTGTACAAGCAGCTGTGTCTAGAAATTGATATGATCAAGTAATGATACGCCTAACCGAAGGCTTGCGGTCACAACCACCTTCGAAGCCTTCCCTTCAAGATACGTATCCATAGAACAGTATTTGTAGAGTGATGGCCAAACGAGCGAACTAAGATAAAGTTAGAGAGAAAAAAGCATTGCGTTAGATTTGATGGATTTTGCCAAGAATTTCCTTCTCTCTTTTCTTCTTCCTTTTTCTTTTTCTTACTTTTTTTTTCTTTTCTTTCTTTTTCTCTTTTCTTCTCTCTATTCTGGTCGACGACATTGTCAGTCGCGAGTCGAACCTAGATCCGATTGGCGTAGGACCGAGGCAGATGGCACAGTGAGAGAGAGGCCTATACCCAGTAGTGGGATAAGAAAGGCTGTGGATGATGAAGAACTTTAAACAATTAAACAGCAATTAAACAGGGCTCCATCTTTCTCTCTAGCGTTATCTCTGAAGAGCGAACTAAAATGTAGTATTTTTTTACTTGTAGGTTTACATATACCTACTTATAATATGTAAATGATTTTAATTGTAAATAAATTACACAAGAATCTATTAGTGCTAGTGTAGTACAAAACAAAGTCTACTGAGAAAATCTTCGTTTCGTATTTGATTAGCAGTGTATGGAACGGCGTCCTTGAACTATACGGCGAAAATATTTTCATTACGTAGGTCGCATACGAAATACGATAGGAAATACGAGTATATGAATAATGGAACAGCATCCTTGACCTATTTGGCGTAAACGGTACATAACTACATTTTTTATCGAATACCTATAGTTTTGTGAAATACTTATATGTTTTTTATTATTTCTACCAATAATCAATTGTATACCTGCAATCAACTAATGTCTAGGTATAAGTAAAATGTAGGCAGAGAAGAGGAAACCGTAGCCCGTAGCATAAGCTATTAACAAGCCGTTTAGCGTTAGCTTAGCACACGTTAGCACATCCCAAGGGTACCAGCTACATCGCAGATGAAGACTGCGTCAGTGTGGGCTTAAGGGCAGGTCCACACCTGCGCACGTATGGACCCACGTAGCGCACGCTTATAAACCGTGCACGCAACGCGCTTCGCCTGTGGATGCGTCATATGTTACGCGCGCGCACATGTTTCTAATGTACCTACGCGAATCGCACTGTTCGTGTTGGCAAGAGAACATTTAGAACTTGCATGCGAACTACTCGATAACCACTCGCTAACATGTCCAAAGCCGTCCATATTTTGGCTCTTACTTATTAACCCTGCTTAAACTAATCAGTGTTTAAAATTCTCCATCTTGTTTTATACGTGACATTTTGCATCAATGAAAAGTTGTCAGAGCATTTAAGTAGCTTTTATGAGTTCAGGCCTTTGGTTCCTAAGACGCTCGCGAATCGCATTATTTTTTTACGCGTGCGCGTTCGCAAGTGTGGACCCGGCATAAAACGAATATATTTTGTAGGATTACATTCATACTGGCCGAGTAAATAATTTGCATCGGAATAAGCTAATAAGGTGGACAAGTCTTTTGCATTACCTAATTGATTTGGTATTCCAGCTGTGCTGGATATTTCTGGTAAAGGTTAGGATTTACATTTTAATATTCAGGTCAGTATTATACCTATATAGTGGGTGTTATTTATGACTTAGGGCTTAGGTACATTCGCTGGAATGTTGTTATATTATATGATGTTATGCAACCTGCACATTAATACACTTGCCAAAGACTTCATGCAAAAGTTTATGTGGTTACAATTACAAGTGTAATCAATACAAACCTAGGGTCCATGGGTAATTTCAGTGACATGATAGTTTGGTATCAATTTAATTTTATCTACCTACTGGTCAACAATGAACAGAAAAAATATTTGCACGTTGCCAATTCATTTCTAATTATAATTTTATGACGAATTTGTATGATCTTGCCTGTCTTTATAAATAATGTTCATTACTTCATGCATCAATGCACTTACGATACTTACGCCCTTAGGAACATTTTGCTTTTTTCGACTAATCACGTACTTACTTACGGATTAACCTAAGGGTCTCAGATAAACCTTTATCTGATCTGAAAAAAAACTGAAGAAAAGAAGAAAAAAACTAAGTCCACTTTTTAACCAGTTTCTCCATTGTTCTAGCACGCCGCTTGTAGCCAGCCACCATGGACAAGCCGACGATGCACATGCTGTCCGTCCAGGAGAAGGGCGGACAGACCCAGACGAAGAACCAGTACATTGCAGCTGTAGCAGGTATGTCGATATTTTTTAAAGAACCTAGGAAATTGTTAAAAAGTTCAACAAGGTACGCGATTCCCACAAAATGTATCATTTTCCTAGACCGTATATACCATACGTATGTATTATACGTGAGCGTGACGTATTCGATGGTGAACCAAAGTCGGTTGGTGTGGTTGAACGAATTACAGGACTCAAGTGGAGATGGGCGGGTCATTTGGCCAGAATTAGGCGGACGATACACCAAAGCAGACACAGAATGGTGGCCGCGGAACGGAAAACGATCACTGGGTAGACCATCGGCTCGCTGATCTGGTGACACTGTAAAGGCAGTGGTTGAGACTGACACAAAAAGATTGACAGACAGTCTGGTGATGAGCTGCCACCTGCAAGCAACAAATATAATATATTTGTGCAAGCAACAAATATGTGCAAGCAACAAATATAATATATTTGTTGCTTGCATAACAAATAATCTAATTAACAAGCCCACACACAAGACACAACACAAGACAAGACATACACAAGACTTCTGACTATTGTTATTTCCAGCTATAAATCTAACAACAATCTTGTTGTTTTCAGCTGCCATCGGTGCCGTGATAGCAGGCACGATCCTCGCGTGGACGGCACCCGCGTTACCGCAGCTAGCGCCGTGGGACGCCGAAAAAGCCGGGAACAACACCTGCCATTTAATCAGCAACAACACAGCCGGAAACAACAGCGTCATTGTTGTTAACTCGACGATTGCAAACGTGAATGGATCGCAACTGGTCAACAGTCTGTGCCAACATGCTGACTTCTTGTTGGATACTAAAGAGAGTGAGTACTTTTTCTATTTATTTTTTCAACTGAGTAATTTCGATAGTTATGCGAAAAGTAAAGACTAGTTGTTAGCGTGTGAGTGTGTTTGTTATGTCTTCGCGTTGACACGGCTCAATGATTTAGGATGAGAGATGGAAGTAGCTAATCTCTTCTTCTTCCTCCAATACTTTATCCCATTTATGATGAGCGATATAAGCCCTTTTCGGCTCAGCATACCCTGCATATTTCGCTTTCGTAAGTGTGTGAAACTGTGACACATTTTCTCGTAATTAATAAGTATTTAGGCACAGTAGTCTGTAGCATGTAGCCAGCCCTCGACATTCCATTCCATCCACGCACGTTACAAGCATGCGTTATCAGATTAATACACCTGATCATCTTGAACTGATAGTGAACAAATCGGCTTCTGATTCCTATTTATAAATGAAGGAAAACGGTGCAAGCGGCAGGGAGTGATGTCTTGAGACAGTTTTTTTAAATAGCTGACTAACTGCGCTCCGCAGTTTTGCTCTTGCGGTGACGAAATACTCTTGAAAATTGAAAAAAAAAATTATAACTTAATTTAAGATGATTTCGGAGACTATAACGATGAAAAGTAGCCAATTGAGGGCAGGGTCCTTCCATGATGATCGGCTGAGTAGTTAGATAGATAGATAATTAAACTCTTTATTGTTCACACCATAAATTACAAACAAAAAGATACTCGTAGGTAGAAGGAAGGGTAGGTAGGAAGGGTAGGGTAGGTAGGTAGTTATTAGTTAAACTGTGAAAGCGTAACAAAAAACAAATTCACTGTCGCATTTATGATATTATGGATGACCGCGTGGTCAAGGTAGACAAACCTGGATCACTGGATCTGACTGCATCGCAACAAAGTTTCATCTCAATCAATTGAACGATGAGCGAGCGCATACCTAAGAGACGAACATAGGCACGGATCCAGAATTTCGTTTAGAAGGGAACGTAGGCGAAGCGAGCGCGAGATTTTGAGATGATTTTGATCAAAAAAGGAGGAAGGGCAACGGCTATCCGCCCCTTCCTCGCATATACGCTCATGTGCTCACGAACATTATTTTTTTGTGTTTAGTCAGAGAGAGCACTGATTTAGCGCAAATATGGCATGAGCCCTAGAGACGTTGGCATATTCTAACTGTTCCAAGGCATTCTTGGTGCACCCACGTGTGCTATGGTCTCGGAAGACCGAATGAAGTGTAGGAGCTTCGGTCCTTTTCAAATTCTTTTTTGAAATGTACGGCATTCTAGCGGCCTACTCACATAGCGATGATAGACCTTAAAAAATTTTATTTACGAAAGCTCACAGACGTCTCGCCCAAGCTCTCACCTTCACTAACAATACATTATTTTAGTCCAACGTCACTAAACTCTCGGTTCAGTAGGCGGTCTTGGCAAGAGTCCCGTCACGCGATATTACTTATTTACGTCGCTTACGACTAAGCACACACCTCCAAACAGTTGGCAACAACATTCGGTTATAACGATGTGTTGCGTAAAAATACTTTGATGCCGGTCATAGTTTCATTCATATAAAATGCGCTAAATGAGTGATTAGACATTAATAATTGAAATACGTGTCTAAATAGTTACGTGCCTTTTTATCGTGTTATAAATTTCATTATTCCTGTGATTGTTCAATCAAAAGATAATGTTTTAGTAGGATTTTTTGCTCCTTAGTTTTGTTAACTTCTTGTGTTGGATGATTTTGTATAGCTAAGTTTTGATAATTTTTCTTTGCAGCCGGAATGTCGCGTTTTTGCTCTTTAAAATTTCGTTAAAATACAATTATTAAAAGTAGTAGGTATTTGTTCTATAAAACAATTTTACAATAAAGCTATTCATCATTAAAATTTGGTTTAAACTCAAATGTTGAATCAGCTGGATTTCCCTATCAAAAATATATTCAGACAATAGTCCACAATTTATAGGTGTGACCTAACCCATACGATAAGTACAAGTAGGTACTTAGCTATAAATTACGCCCACGTTAAAAACTTTTAGGTAGTAATAATTACTATTATGGTCTTTGCATTTTATATTGGTGGCCATTTTTTCAAGAATCTCTGACAGAAACTAATGAGATTCGCTTCAACAACATCATATTTCTTCGTTTTCCACACACTGTATCAGTACACGTCTCCTCTTCCACGCGCCATCTTTTACAGTCGCGTGCCAGTCTCAGAGACCCTTTTCTGGGCGCTCATGATTTTCTCCGTCACTCTCATTCTCATGAAATTTCTAATGCGAGCGACAGTGACCGAGATAATATCACTAGCCAGAATAAAGACCCAGATTCACAAAAGACACTAAAAATGCGTGAACGCGAAGTTTGTAAACATGTTATTCTTAATTCCTATTATTTTGCATGATTAGTTCGTTGCCATTCCAAAACCCACTTCATATAACGTGTCTTAGAGAGCCATTAAATCAATGCATAAATCATTAAAACCATCCTGTATAGCCAGCCAAAAATACTTTCGGCAATAGCTTCTACTTTCTCAACTAATTTATCACTTTTCCTCGATCGTTGTTTACATTTTTCCAGTTGAAAATAGCGTGGGTGAATCTCGTGATCGAGGAATGCAACGTTATAAATACAATGAGCATAAGCAAGGCTAAGCGTATGCTGAGACACAGGACGCAGATGACGCAGTTCTACGTAGCTCCGGCAGAGCATATATTGTAATGCATGAACGTACTGAGAGCTGCGTACAACCCGGTCACAATATCTGTGCACCTCGCTGGAATGCGGCGCCTCTCCCACTTCCCCTGTCACCTCTCCGCGCACTCCCCGGTGCGACAGTACGGTTAGCATCTTCGTTGCCGATACACGTCCCGATAATTTTGAGATATTTTCGCTTTGTTGTTGTTTTGTTTTTTAATATTTATTGTTAAGTTTAGACATATGACGTCACGAGGTCAGGTGCACAGATATTGTGACCGGGTTGTACTGTGGTGTAGGCGCGTGTGACGCAGACATGTGTCTGTCCTGCTCTACGCCCTATGTCTGTCTCGTCTGCTCTGCCCTGCTAAATCTGTTCTGTGCTGTACTGCGTCTCAGCATATGGTCATTGGTCAACCTAACTCTATTTTATTGGCAGAAAGCTCTTGGCCATGATTTTGGGATAAAACTGGTTTGCGCCAGTATTTTGTTGGTACAACCTTGAACGATTAGCATACCATCGCTTATCTAGTATAATAGATTTGTACAAATACGTGCGAAAGGAGACATTTTTGCTTCACCTAGCGATAAGATTTTATACGGAAGCGGAACCTTAAACAAGACCTCATGGGCATAAACTGAATGTGTCCACTATTAGGCATCTAAGTGTCCCGTTACACAACCACCAGTTCACTACTACTTACTACAGCTATGTGTAAATCCAGGGTCTAAGTGTAAGCTATCATCAAACCTTTCATCCATATCCGTTCCTTAGTTCTAGCTTGATCTGAGATCCGTTCAGCTATTTTTGCCTAATTGTGTAACAAAGATCCAAACATATAAGCTATTTTTGTAATATTACTAGAAAGCGTATTTTTTCAGAGTTACTTTGTTGTATGTTTTTGGTAGTTTAGTTATTTAACTGAAATCCCTTTTATTACTCGTACGGTATCAGTTATTCCATTCAAAAAACAAAGATCCAAACATCTATCTTTGTAATATTACAGGGAATCGGACTTTTTTCAGATTTTGTTGTATGTTTTTTTAGTACTGTTTTTTTAGCTTAAATCCCTTTTAATACAGTATCAGCTATTCCATTCAAAAACATCTCTTATAACAACAATGACAGTGAACTCATCACGATTAGCGATTACCCAGGTAGGTACCTACTCTCCGGATGTGTGCTTCCCGACCTCACCAGTTCAGAGTCAGACGATGTAGATAAACTGTGTGCCTGTTAAAAATAAACTGGACCGGAATAAATTGTTTTCTGTGGCTGTGGTTGAATGGCTGTGTATGGTGTGTGTGTACAGTCCTTGTTTTGCTATAGTCACCGCGTTACCAACTGAGTCGTAGGGCCATAAGCGTAAACTTTTCAGGGCCACGATACTATCTACTATGTTTCTATCTGACTTTATTCTTATCGATATGCGCCTATAACCATCTTACGCACATCACTATGCGGCTTCATAAGACCAACAAGTGCGAGCGAGATAGACATAGAGAAATGATTTATGGCTGCACGACTCAGTTACTCAGTTGGTAACGCGGTGACTATAGTTTGGGCTTTACTCGTATTTGTCTTTAATGATTAATGATATGACTAGCTGCGTCCTGCAGTTTTGTACTCGTGCTGATGATGATGAAAAGTAGTCCGTCTTTTTCTGTCTTGACAACGTGAGCACAATTTTATGACTATCGGTTGAGTACATTGATATTATTACCAAGTTGAGTAGTTTAGCCGTAAAAGCGTCAGAAACAAACAAAAGTTTGTATCCGTAAATAAATTTAGGATGCTTCTGGGTACCTCCAATTACGAATACTTAAACATTAAACAGCCTGTGTGAATGTCGTTGGAAATAAAAAAAAATCTATTCCCAAAAGGGACTTTTTACGGGAAGAGGAAACTTTTTGTTATAATTAACACGGGAATACTCGCGTAAAATTAAGTCTTTTATTACAACTACTTTTATTACAACTACTTTCGATCACATTCAGTTTTTACGTAAGTATTCCCGCGTTGATTATTTGTGACAAAATGTGTCTAAAACACGTTAGTTTCCAAAGTCTCCATCGACGAAACTTGATTTCGTTCTTTGCCCTACATGGAACCAAATCAAAAAAGGCTCTTATTGTTGTCTCAAATTAACGCATATTCCAGTAATGTTTGAAGAGGAAACCGGCTGTTGACATTGACCGAGTTCAAAAGAAGCGACGAGATAACGTTTGAAGCTGTGGAACTGTGGGTCTCTAGACAACGTGCGACAAACATATCTGTGAAGTTGACTGATGGAGCCACCATCGCGTTTATTGAATGAAACTGACTGGCTCCTGTCGAAAAATCTTACTTACCTCACTTGACCACCTGCACAGATCTCGGGCCGTATTCTTGGGCGCTTGAGAATATCTTCGCCAGTCTCACTCTCATGATCATAACGCAGATGAAAGAGAGAGTGAAAAAGAAAATCTCGGGCGTGTAAGAATAAGGCCAAGAGCCTGCAGAGTGAGATGTTATCGCGGTGACTGTCGCTCTCATTGGAAATGTCATGGCAGTGAGAGTGACGGAGATTAATATATTATTATTATTATCTCAAACGGCCCAGATTACCCTATTTGTTCGCTTTATGAGATAATGTTCGAGTTGACTGTGTAACTAAGTAATTGTTGGGCGGATGCAGGCATCCTTGTTCGTTATTCGTGCTCCGAGCTGTGTCAATTGATAGGTATATTGTAAAATTGTAGATAATGGAGAGAGTCGTTTGTGTTCGTATATCTGTGGGAAGATAAAAAGGACAAAGGTCGCGAGCAGAGAAGCCGTTTGCAATCTCACTTGAAAATGAAATCAAATGGAAGCTCTCACAGCATTACCTTCACCAGGTCTTCTGCCTATGTTTACTGTGTTTCGGTTGGAAGGGCATTTGTTTCCAGTGAAATTACAGGGCAAATGGGAGATTAAACAACTTATATATCTCAGGGTGACGAGCGCAGTGCTGTGTGTGTGCTGTGTTTGTGGGTCTTGAATTCTGCGAGTTCAAAATTCTGGGTGGCGCAGACCTGTTTGGGCAAACGTGACGTTTAACATCAGGCGAGCGATTTGCTCGTCTCGTCACTTAATTACATAAAAATAACTTCTTCCTTCTCGTTCTTTGTCAGCTAGAATACAGCAAACGCAATTCAGTTCAGGCTCGTGCTAAGAGTTCGGGCCACTGCCCTGGTAAACAGGGCAGCAGTGTCCAAGTCCATAGGTTCACAATGTGCATTTATCAGAATGTCCTCCGTTCCAGTGGTAGACACTACAACTTCTTAAATCGAGACTTCTGAGATATGTCATCTACCATCGAAAGATGATTCCTCCAGCACTTGAATCTTAAACTTCTGAGATATGTCATCTACCATCGAAAGAAGATTCCGTATTCCAGCACTTGAAATTCAATGATGTAGTATGTGCATCCATTTACCTGCACAATACTGCATGTGTCATCAAAAAACATGTGTCTATCACACATGTTTTTTTTAAGAAACGCCACAAGAGCATTTCTTAATAAAATTACAATCTAGCCTCTAGCCAATGTAATAAGTAATTTAAATCTAACTTTTTCTAGGTAACTAATAACTAAGAATGAATGGTAGACATAGCCACTGAAGACATTATTAATCCTTGATCCCGTTGAGTATGAGTGACGTGACGTGCGCCGGCGCCCTCTGGCGTTGGTCCAACATGTCGTATTGTTGTGGGTTGGCTGTCCGTGGGCGTGTCGGACGGTCGAGTGCGTTTCAGGATTGTAGAGTATAGTATGGGAAATGTGATATGGGTCTATAGTTTAGATTCTTAATAGTTTAGCTATGCACACATGCACTATAATTATAGATAACTTTAATCGACCGCGCGACCGGTGGAGGTATTCTCGATTCCACACGCCAATGTTCGTTGCGTCAGATAATTGTCTAAGTTTTTATTTAAGTTCTAATCTAATCTAATTTTACATTAAATACAGCTCTGTCTAAAAAGGCTTTCTTTCTCCCTTCCAGGTTCCCTCGTGTCGTCCATCCTGGCTATCGGCGCCGCGATCTCCGCCCTCCCCGTCGGCGTCCTCGCGCAGAAGGCCGGCCGGAGGCCCACCATCCTCATCCTCGCCATCCCCTTCATGCTGAACTGGCTGCTCACCATCTTCGCGAATGGATCTGGGATGCTCATTGCTGCGAGGTTCTTCGCTGGAATTGCTACTGGTAGGTGGAACTACATACGTTGTCTCTGTAGCAGCGCATTTTAAAACGTAGTTTGTTATTTATCTTGAATGCCGGGAGGTATTTTTTTTCTATTTTCATTTTCAGTATACTATTTCGGTGTCATTTTCGTTTTGCGTTTTATACTTACCAATTTGAGATTCCAAGGTGGTACTGATTTAGGTCAGAGAGTTTACAAATCTCCAGTCCCCTAACCTAACATTCTTCAAATTCCAGGCGGCATCTGCGTGGCAGCCCCCATGTACATCGGTGAGATCGCCGAGACTTCCATCCGAGGGTCGCTGGGCGCGTTCTTCCAACTGTTCCTCACTGTCGGCATCCTGTTCACGTTCGTGGTTGGCGGCTGGACCCATTGGAAGACCTTGTCCATTGTATCGGCTGTGTTGCCGCCACTACTGGTTGCTGTGTTTTGGTATGTACCCTACTCTTTACGTACTTATTTACTTCTCTGTCACAAGTCGCAACGACCCAAAGTGGATCTAGGCCTCCGACACCAGAGTGCTATTGATTCCGGTTCATTATATTAATTATACAAATCGCTATAGGAATAGACTGTGCAAAACACAAGCATCTCTTACTGCATATTTTATCTAGCAACTTATCATCATCATCATAAGCAAAAGTTTTCCTCCCACTGCCGAGTAATAGGTCTCCTTTTTCTGACCTTACCAGTCACATCCACTGCCTTCTGCTGCCTTTACAATATCAATCAACCAGCGAGTACTAAAGTAGGTATTTTGTAAATTTCAGGTGGATGCCAGAAACTCCCCAATACTTACTCAGCAAGAACAAACGTCGTGATGCGGAGAAGTCCCTGCGGTGGCTGCGCGGACCTGATGCCGACCTCAGCGCTGAGCTCGAGGACATGCAGAAAGATGTAAGTATATCTACCCTTCTATTTTATCCCAATTATCAACATTACTGCTTGCACAAGACTCAAGATAGAAAAGGATGAAAGCCTTTTAGAATCGCAGACCTAGACACAATTAGGGTCCCAGCGGCAGCGCCAACAATGTTAGTTGTTGCCAACAATGCTCACCGAGTTTATGGCTGCGTACACTGATACAGATAAAGGGAATGCTCGTGAAATTTGCGAAATAAAAACCAGTTGTTCCATACATTTTGTCGGGAGTCATTGTCATTTTTTTTTTCGGAACAAATTTTTAACTTTGCGATTTCGGGGTTGGTCACATAGTAAAAGTTGTTCATAATGATAAGTCCTATGAGCCCTTTTCGGCTTAGCATATCCTTTCCTTGTAACGCTGTATTATTTATTATATTAGTCAAGTCTGTTTTTTTAGTCCCAAATCCCAATATTGTTTCTGTATTCTGCATGTTTTAACAAAAATGTGTTAATATTGCAAAGATGGCCTGGATCATTACAAAGGTGTCTTTTTGAACCTATAGAGGTAATCGTACAGTAAACTTATATTGTCATTGACTTTGTTTTAACTTTTGAGATTATTATAGATTTGTGTCATGCACATGTGTGACCAAAGTATAAATATTTACTATTACTTTACTATGTAGTGTCGAGTAACTAGGAGTTATTTGTTATCATATCAGGCACTCATAAATATTACCTTACTAATGAGTAGGTATAGGTACGCAGTTTATAACTCAAAGTGCAATTTGTTTAAATAATTAACTACCGCCCCGCGGTTTTGCTATCCTATAGAAATTGTTTTGTTTTTGGGATAAAAAAGCCTATGCCAGGGTATATGCTACGGTCATATTATCCAAACCCGTTTATCCTTTTTTCATGTCTAAGTAAAACATCCATCCAATGCAAACATACAAACTTTCACATTTAAGGATTAGAAGGACCAGGATAATTATAAAATCATCTAGATAAATGGAAAACTGATAGGTAGGTACAAATAAAACCCGCTATTCAATACATATTAATTTCTTAATACAGAAATGGATAATAATTTGATTTAATTTACTGGGTTATGAATAAGATTAGACAACTAGAATATTCCTAAGCAACCTTTAATCCTCCCACTGCTGGGACACAGGTCGCTCTGTTCCCACTAGTTCTATTGATTGTTCTATTGATAGAACTAGTTGGAATTTTTTGTCCAAGTAGTTCCATTACTTTACGTTTTTCGATGAATGTAACTAACTGGACCATTTTATCCAATTAGTTATATTGCAAGATACGTGATTAATAAAGCATGCATGTTCCATTGCGAGTATTCCTAGATTCCAAATGATACTTACCTACTTAGAAATAAAATAGTTGAATAATATATTTAATAACTGAAATACATACTTATTGCATAATTTTTAACTTTTTGACGACACAACAAAATATTCGTCCATTACCCGTGGCACTACTGCTTGGCACTACCAGTAGTGTCATAGGTAATTTTACTTTCCCATGGCACTACTTCTCTGATTGGCTCATTGAACGCATACAACAAAATTACCCGTGATCTACTTAGTTACCCGTGGCACTACCGACCAATAGGTTTTGATTAATAAACTAACTTTTTTCGCTTCTTGGCTTTCTAGCACTTCGCCGGCCGCTGCCGCGGCACGCTCGCTACGCTCGCTCGGCTCGTGCGTTGTTTTTCATGTTCTAACATAACCTAACCTATTGATCGTTTCCCGTGATCTACTTAGTTACCCGTGGCACTACCGACCAATAGGTTTTGATTAATAACCTAATAATATAATATAATACCTGGTAATATTGATATCCCTGACACATCGAATCTAGGAATACTCGGAATGGAACATGCATGCTTTATTAATCACGTATCTTGCAATATAACTAATTGGATAAAATGGTCCAGTTAGTTACATTCATCGAAAAACGTAAAGTAATGGAACTACTTGGACAAAAAATTCCAACTAGTTCTATCAATAGAACAATCAATAGAACTAGTGGGAGGTCGCCCACAGGTCTACCCTCGAAGGGTGATTAGGCCGTATTCCACCACGCTGGCCAAGTGCGGGTTGGTGGATTCACATACGCCATTGAATTTCTTCTCCGGACATATATGTAGGTTTCCTCACGATGTTTTCCTTCACCGAAAAGCCAGTGGTATGTAAATTCGTACATAAGTCCCAAAGAACTCATCGAGTCGAGGTTTAAACCCGCCACCTCAAGAATGCGAAGTGGCTTTTCTCCCGGTGAGCTACCACGGCTTTTTTACTAGAATATTAGTTCTAATATAAAGTTTTGTTCCCAGGTGGACGACGCGGCCAGACAGCGCGCCGGCGTGCTCAGCATGGTGACCAACAAGGCGTCCCGCATGGCGCTCGTCTGCGGACTCGGCCTCATGTTCTTCCAGCAGTTCAGTGGCATCAACGCGGTCATCTTCTACACCAACAACATTTTCCAGTCCGCCGGCTCCACCATCCCCACTGTCATCGCTACCATTATTGTCGGCGTCGTCCAAACCATCGCCACCTACATCAGCTCCTTGCTCGTCGAGCGCGCTGGCCGCAGAATCTTGCTCCTCCAAAGTTGTATCATCATGGGCTTCTGTCTCATCATTCTCGGAGTCTACTTCAAGTTGCAGGCCGATAAATTCAATGTTGCAGCGTTCGGTTGGCTGCCTTTGGTTTGCCTAGTTCTGTTTATCATTTCGTTCTCGATGGGCTTCGGTCCTATTCCTTGGATGATGATGGCCGAGTTGTTCCCGGTCGAGTTCCGCGGGACGGCCACCGGCGTCACTGTCATTACGAACTGGTGCTTGGTCTTCATTGTGACTCTGTGCTTCCCCATCATGAAAGACGCGTTAGGCATTTACGTTTGCTTCTGGTTCTTCGCCGCGTTCATGATCGCCTGTATCTTCTTTGTGTTCTTCTTGATTCCGGAGACGAAAGGAAAGACTGTGTCGCAGATTCAAGCCATTTTGGCTGGGAAGAAATTGTAAGATGTGATTTGAAGATTTAAAAGTAACGTAGTCAAATAAAAGCTAATTTTATTTAAACAGCGATCGATAAAGAACAAAACTAATTTCTAAGTAAGTAAGCTATTTAGGTTATTGAGAAAAATACTTGTTAAAGTGCCTAAGTACAAATTCTCGGAATGCAAGGTAGTGTGTTTTTGGGAACGATATTTAGGATGACGTCAATTCTGCTCTGCCATTTTCAGAATCTAACGGCACTAAAATTATCTACATCTGCTTTGAATTAAATGTGAGTAAACCATGTCACATTGATGTAACCACTATAGAACAATTTTAGTGCAGTCTTTAATTTAATTAAGAAAATGGTCTTACAGAATCGACATCTATTTCAAATGTTCTGTAGGATACGTAAAGAAGAAGAAAGTGTGTCGTGTAGTGATGTGGTAATTCAGAACGAGTGTGTGTTTGTATCTTATCGAATTAGTAATGTATTTGTTAAAGCAAAATTATAGATCCATATTTTTTTGATGACTGAGAGTTATATAACTGCCTTCATAGCTTGTATAAATGTATAACATTAAGTAATAATCTTATTAGAGTTAAAGCAGTTAAGTTAATATTACTGCTGTAGTACATAATAAGAAAAACATTATCGTGAAATCAAATATATTTCGAATTTCCATATTTTTGTAAAGAAAATACACAGGAAAGCTTATTCAATAGTTTAATAATATCATTTTAATATAATTGACATAACAATTTTGTATAAGTACATATTTCATCGTAGCAGAGAGGCCTATAGTCAACAGTGGGCAGTTACCGGCTGATGATGATGATGCTAAATTCTAGGTATAAATAAATTAAATGTGATGTAATTCGGTTAAAACATTTCGATTTAAAAATACTCTGCTTTTGTTGAACATAACAATACGATAAGAAAAACAATGAACAATAATAAAATGAACAATAAATTAATTAAATATTTTTCATGTAAATAATCGTAGCATTTAGTAAATTAATGAATTTAGTCCTACTTAAGGAAATTGTGAACAAAAACGTGCCAAATAGTTTGTTGAATTTGTATGTGATTAATTTGTATGTGTTATTAATTTTATTGATTTACAAAATGTTAAATTAGAATAGACGTATTAAATAAATATTTATATAGAAAATGCATTTTTTTTTACTCGACTGTGGCGAAGCCAAAGGGTCATGTTTGATTAACTTTTACTATGGGATTAACCCTGAAATCCCGAAATAATATTAAGCTGCTGAATACAATTTGTCGAGTGCTATTGACATTTTTTTATAGAACAGCTAATTTTTTATTCGGGAATTTAGGGTTAGTTCCATAACTCATCCATATAATCATAACTCAACTCATAACTCAACCATAGTAAAAGTTGTTCATAATGATCAGTTCTGTGAGTCCTTTTCGGCTTAGCATACCCTTTCCTTATAACCCTGTAGATTAAGTATTTAATAAATGCAGAGTTCCTTGCTTGATCAAGATCGGATTCGGCTATCGATTCCTTCTAGGCGCGCGTGCTCCATCGTAGACCGCATCATTGCTTACCATCAGGCGAGATGGCAGTCAAACTCAAGCCCATAGTTGAAAAAAACGGCCCTGGATCAATTAAGTTTTTTTTAACGTGAATGAGTTCGCGTTTGACCACCAACTCGCCTGATGGTAAGCGATGTGGTCGAAGATGCAGCACGCAGACTTAGAAGATTCTATTCACTCCTATTCACTCTGACCTTGAAAAGCCCAAGATTGTATCTCAGGAAACAAGAAAGCCGGTAGATTTTCCATTCCTTGGCTGTACGAATCAGAAACGTAGTTTCGAAACGTGTACGTTTTATAGTTTATTCAAAGAGCAGGTCATACTCAGTTAGCACGTCTCTCCTCCTTGGCAAAGAGTTGTCGTCGTAGATGAGGTCGGACGCGACGGGCGCCAGCGGCACCCAGGGGCCGTCGCTGTGCTGCTGCAGGTAAACTTGGAAGACGAGACGCACAGTGTTCATGTCGATTCTTTGAGGGTCGGTGTGATGCTCGTAGGCATCTGCTAAGACAACTGCAAACGAACAAAAAGTTACAGTACAGTTTGCAAAAAGTTTAACTCCTTCAGTGCCGAAGACACGCCCGTGTGCTCACGAATTTCTATCGCCATGCTGTGAAGACGTGTCGATTGTGTTTAATACAGAATTATAAGGATAGATACTAAACTCTTTATTGTTCACACCATAAATTACAAACAGAAGGATTATAACACCTAAAATCTAGTGCGACAACTGGCGGCCTTATCGCTAAGAGCGATCTCTTCCAGGCAACCTTAGGATGGAGAGGATAGATAAAAAATATTAAAAACGGGGTGTGCAATATAGAAGAAAAACATCATCATATAAACCTACATAAAAAATAATAATAATAAATATACTTAGAAATACATTCAAATACTAAAACTACCTATACTTGCGAAAATAAACTAAAACTTAAAAAAAATAATATATAAATATATAATAATACGGGAAGAATAAAATACATAACAAATAAATAAAAACCAAAACAAAACAACAATTTGTGAGAAAAAATAAATAAATAATCACTGAGAAAATGGCAATTGCGACAAGTAATGTTTTTTTAGCTGATTCATAAAACATGCAAGCGATGTAGCATTTCTTATTGACACAGGCAAATCGTTCCAAAGCTGAACCGCCTGGAAAGCAAAAGATTTGCCGTAAAAAGTTGTACAGCGCGCGGAAGGTGTCTTAAGGGAGAGGGTATCTTTAGATCGAAGGGTATGGGAATGAGAGGCATGCCAGAAGCAGAAGGCGAAGAGATCTTTTAAATAGCGTGGGAAGGAATGGGTAAGCTAAGCCGAAAAGGGCTCATAGTACTCATTATTATGAACAACTTTTACTATGGGACTAATGGGACCAATCCGGAATTCGCGAAAAAAACAAGCTGTTCCATAGAAAAAGAAATACGAGTATGTCAATGATACTCGACAAAATGTATAGAGAAGCCGATTTTCCCGAGAATTCCGTGTTGGTTCCATAATAAAAGTTGTTGACAATGATGAGTACTACGAATATGAGCCCTTTTCAACTTAGCATACCCTCTCCTTAAAACCCTGTATAGGGCGGCATGACTGGGAACTTTTAGAAAATAAAGCCTTGGATACACTAGGGAGCAAATGGAGCAACATGTTGCGGAACATGTGCCTCAACAACACGTAGAACGTGCCGAAGTAAATGTCGCAGAACATTGTGCAGGTGTTAGTCAGTGTTTATAGAAATGTCGCCCGAGGAGGTTGTGGCTATTAGTGCTGCGTACATTGTAATTATATCGAGTGTGTTGAAACGTAAAAGAAAAAGGAGGTGGTGGATTCGGAATTTCTTACTACAATGAGAAAGTACGCGACTACACTCGGTGACAAACGGCGCGACACTGACGCGGGACACGTGCGCTCGCTCTCGAGGCGGGAGCAAGCAACATGCCCCGCGTCACGTACACTGTTGCGGGGCATGTTGCGGCACACTATGGAACGTTGCAGCGTCACGTATATTAAGTGTTGCGCGTCACGTTGCGGGACAAAATGTTCCCTAGTGTATCCGGCCCTTAATGGTGGCTAAGAATGTGTTACTTTAGGAAGGCATTAGTCAATATTTTTTAAGCTGTTTTAAAAACATTGTTAGAAACCTAAATATAACTCACTTTCTTTTTCTAAGTCGAAATGTTTTTTATCTCGATACCAGCTATTTTGTGATAGTGGAAATTGCATTGTTGGTGAGTCAACAACAATTACTGCGTTGTTACCAGGTGTGTTGTAGCCGGTTGTGTTGTTGACGGCTGTGTTGTTGACGGCTGTGTTGTTGACGGCTGTGTTGTTGCTGGCGCCGAATGCAGCTGAAAACAACAATACTATTGTCACAAGTCAATATCTGAAAGCGAGAATCACGTTCAGATTCAGATTCAGAAATATTTATTGAACAACTCATTCATTCATTCTCAACCCCTATAGATCTACCCTCGAAGGGTGATTAGGCCATATTCCGCCACGCTAGCCAAGTGCGGGTTGGTGGATTTACATACGCTATTGTCTATTGAATTTCTTCTCCGGACGTATGCAGGTTTTCTCACGTTGTTTTCCTTCACTGAAAAGCCAGTGGTATGTAAATTCGTACATAAGTTCGGAAGAACTCATTGGTACGAATCGGTGTCTGAACAACAGATTAATGTTACATTGTAATTTGTAATTTATAAGCTTAATGTTAGTGCATTGATTGAAATTATCAGTTAACCCCCACATCGGGCATTCAATATGTACACAGACAAATATAGTTTTGAAAAAATAATAATAATTAACAATTTCCAATCAAATTTTTATTCAATGCAAAAGTAATTACTTATGTCAAATAATTTAAATTAAATGTCAATAGTATTCAATTAAGATAATTATTATCATGTCAATTATTCATCAAAATGTCAAATTTAAAATTGTTAATTTAATAATGTCAATTCCGTAGATCTATGTTATCTCTATAGAGATTCACAAATTCATTCAAGTCATAAAATATTGACTTAAATTAACGTTGACTCATAATTTAAGTGTTATTGGTCATACGATATTTAAATAGGGATAATGTATTTTGTATCATTAAGATGCTGGCCACGTACGAAATACTATTTCAATGAGTTGAATTCGGGCGACAGTCCATACATACCGATCATTCTCAATTGTGCAGTAGAAAGAAATCACGGAGCTTCACCTGTGACGGCCTTTGCTAACGTATTTCAAATTTACAAGCCTGTGGTTTTCTAAATAATTATGTCAAGAATTTAGGAACTTGAAACTAACGATTAAATACACTGAGATTAATGTCCATCTAAATTCCGCTAAAAGAATGCTAAATTCACTTCACACAATTCATCAGAATTCCGATGGATTCACCTAAAGTACAGAGAGCATACTGATATCACCAAAAAGTATGATGATTAGCACCAGTTTTTACGGTGACAACTATTATGATATACTCGTATGGTTGTCACCGTAAAAACTAGTACTAGCACCAGTTTTTAGGGTGACAATCATATAATTATGATGGTTGTCACCGTAAAAACGATGATATTAGTATGCTCCGTAATTTAGATGAATTCATCGGAATTTTGAAGGCCATTTTTCTTAATGTAGACAGCCATATTTGAAACCCACCGCGGTGTGGTCTGGCTGGACTAATTAACAATGCTCAAAGCTGTCGCAGCAGCGTTATGTTGTCGCACTCATCGCTGCATGCTGCATGCTTCATGCTGGATGCTCACAAACACATGATGTGAACACATCTGAAACTTACACGGTGCCATGTCGAGCTCTTCTTTGCGGTGTTTCACTTCCTTCTGTATATCGAACGGGTCACCGCGCTGGATGCCCAGCTCTGGAAAATGGCACTCGTTAGCCGCCGCGGAGATAGCTGCCTTGATAGTGACCACCCGTTTAGGAGAATCCCTGCTGTATGCCAGCTTGTTCGGGTGCGGACTAGAACAGAAAACCTTTTCAAACTGGCTGACCTGCCCAAGAAAGCAGCGTTCGATCCCGTCGTTTTCTGGGTGGGGCAAGCGGTGTTGACAACCTAAGTTTGAGACAAACAGGCAAACTCATCGCTTGCCGAATGTCATGTGCTTTGGTTGACAATATACAGTTCCTGTACCACCCTGGATCCCATTAAATTGAACTAGTATCTGTTTAAAACCTCACGTTACAGCAATACACTGCGATCGTCACCCCGCCATTTCATTGAAGGCATCTGAAACAGTGACTTTTGCATTCTGTACAGGTAAAAGACAAGGGTATGCTAAGCCCAAAAAAGCTCATAGTACTCATCATAATTAAACAACTTTTACTATGGGACAAACCCTAAAAACGCGAAAAAATCAGCCACGCAAACATTTTGCCGTGATTCATTGATAATATTCTATGGAACAGCTGATGTTTTTATCGTGATTTCGTGGTTGGTCCGGTGGTCCCACATTAAAAGTTGTTTATAATTATTATTCATCATGTCATCATCATGACTATTAGCACTTTTCAGCTCAGCTTACCCTTTCCTAAGCTTTTCCTTTTCCTACCTTTTCCAAAGCTTGGCTATTAAACAGTGGTAGAGGTAGTACGATACCTGAAAGGATCATTCTTATTAGAGCAGTAGACGCCTATGACAACGTTTCCCTCGTAATTGTTGATCCTGATGGTTGGGTAGGTCTTGTTTTCTGCAGTACTGTGGGCGCCGGTGACCCAGCCCACACATCCGATGCTGCGAAACCTGACAACGAAAGTGAAGTAAACCAAAAAGAGAAGAAAAAAGTGTCGTACAGGCGAAAATGAAAATGTTAGCGAATCGGTTTAGGCGATGAGACCGCCCTTGTACTACCGAATGTAATTCTACTGAATCTTAGTTTTTTCTTGTATTTTGTTTGTTATTATATTCTAAGAGCGTCAAGGTTTATATTCTAAGAACGTCACCGGCTGCTATGTAGTGCAGCTAGGTTATGAGGGATTATACCCACTTAAACCCCCTGGTGGCCTGCTTTGGCACTTGCCCAATGGCTCTAGATCTCTGATACTCGTAGATCTCTTGTTGAATACACCGGAGACTGTCAAGCCTAGAAGTTGTAGACAAGCCATGTTTTTAACTCGCCTGGTGGTCGCCCAAGATTGTATCTCAACATCCTTAAGCAACGATGTTGATGAGGTGAAACACTTACGGTGCAGTAGGAGCTGGTTGTTCGACGATGTCTACCGTGGGAAGGCGTGCCATCGCCTGCACAGCGGCGGGTACTTCAGAGACCGCTCTATCTGCTGAACTTTGCGAAGCTTCTTCTGAAATGATTCAGTCCAGTTTGGCTTAAGCTCAGTGCTAAAATTGTCATACAGCTTTGAGAAGTCTTCCACAAATAACCAGCGCTTTTGGCCTTGGGGGCTCAAAATGGAAAATAATTGGCTGTGACATACAGATAGTCACCGGAATTGTACCATAAGGATTTCGTTTACCATTTTGTGTGGAACCAAACATTGTCATTGCTTTGGGACACAGGGGTGACAAGAGTGACAAGGGGAAGCCTTTGAAAGTAGGTATAAGTTTTTAATTAATAACATTGTAAGAAAAATAAATGGCAATGAAACTAATTTGTAACTAATGATAACATTAAACTTTGTTAATAATATATTAAAACTATTTACGAACTTAGGTCACTCTCCGTGAATATTCCTGATAAAGTAAATATTTTTAGGCTGATTAATTTAATTATTTTATTTTTAGGCTTTTAAATTAGTGTTAACTTACCAACCACATCCTTATCATCGCAAAACAAGCAGCTAATCAACCTTCTGCATAGCAATTCACATTTCCGAGTCTTTTTATAACATTCATTTGTTGAGCTTTCACCATCACAGCTATCGTCATCACCATTTTTATCACCACCAACACCATAATTGCGTTTATTGGACATGTTTACTAGCCTTCACTTCACACTAACACAGAACCAAACCAGAAAACAGTGCAAAGTTTATTCAATTGATAAATTAGGGTTTTGGTAAAATTAGAAAACAAACCCCAGCTTTTGTGCCACTTTCGGCCACGATCACTATGATTCGTTTAAGAGGACACACTGAGATATTATTACATAAAACACATAATTCAATAAAAATACGTAATACAAAAACTGGGAAAACCGTATACGCAAATGGACCAAGTGCAGATTAAAACTAAAACAAACGCAACACCCGTCCGACCACAACTAAACAATTCACATAAAAAGAGTGACTCAGAGACCAAATGCGCTCTTCGATGTCACCATTGTCTCTGGTCGAAATAATAGAATCATTAAGTAGGTACTCTGGAACCAGAGACAAATGCTGTTGGAGTCAACCATGGCTGTAACAGCTTCATGGGGGGCCGCTGGTAGAAACACTGAGAAAATGCGCATCTAAATTCCGCTAAAAGAATGATAAATTTACCTAAAGTTTTTACGGTGACAACTATCATAAACTGGTGCTAATCGTCGTACTTTCTGGTGATATCAGTATGCTCCGTGAATTCATCGGAATTTAGATAACCATTTTTCTCATGGGGCGTCTAAACGGGCTATATTTTACGACAATTTGTGGCTGCAATACTGTGGCCGGCAACATTGCTAGCAATACCAGCCACACTATGCAATATTTTAAGGATGGCCCGGCATTATAGCCACATATTTTTTGGTATGTTAAAATGTTTTTATGTGTAGCCGGCGTGTGGCCGAACGATCGCCTCGCAATCGAAAATACTGCAATATATCTGGGCCATCTATATTGTTGTTCTGTTTTACTGTATATGCGCGTCCCTTTCTCCCTGCGCCGTGAAGTACTTTGCGTTTTACTTTCTGCGCGACGTGAAGTGTGCTGCGAGTGCTAATCTTGTAGTCACAGGTATTGCATTCCTCATGTTTGTATCTTGCCTTTGTATGTTTGGTCCAATTCTGTTCACAAGAAATTCGAAGTCGCTCTTAGACATTCTTGTAAAATTTTTAAATAAGTATTTATCCAGTATTAATTCCTTGTCTACGGAATCCAAAGTGTCACGCCTACTTAGGTAGGGTCGAATCCACATTCGTGTCCTTTTTTTTTCGTTTTTCTGCCAAAACAATGTAAGCGGCTGCGATGAACGTCATTTCGTCGGCCATTGTTGCTGGATTGTGTGGCTCATTAAAGGGTTCTGAATCAAAGGCCATGCTATTGCAGACATATCGCAACATGTTGCCTGCAATAGATTGCTCAGCCATAAAATGCACTAAAATGTTTTTTTGATGTCTGGGCAATGTTTGCCAATAATTGCAGCCACAAATTTTCGTAAAATATGGCCCGTTTAGATGTACCTTGAGTGAAATACCTACAATGCAGTCAATATAAACAAGGAAAATAAGCATAAAAAGCTGCGGTCAAACGACACTGCGCTTTCCTCGTATAAACATGTTTTAGCTCGATAGATAGATTAATAAACTCTTTTTTGTTCACACCAGAAATTACAAATAAACCTAATCCTAAACTAGTGCAACATCTGGTGGCCTCTCGCTAAGAGCGATCTCTTCCAGGCTCTTTCCAGTTTACTTGCTAGAACAGCTCCCTAAAATCACGGTGCACGGCCTGGGATCGCTGGCAAACCTCTTCCACTTTTATTGCGTCAGGTTTTGTGGTAACCACCAAACTCCAGCTGGAGAGCAAACATTGGTTTTGAAACATTGGTCAAATTCGTAGATAAGATAAAATATCGATAAATAGTTCATTACTAGCACAGCTATTTAGTAATACCTTTCAAAATTAACCATTCACAAAATTCGTTGCTCCTAATTTATTTAACGGGACTTATCGAGCAAATATAGGGTACCTTATCACGTAAAAACGGCTGAACAGATATGGATGAAATTTGGTTTGGAAAAAGTTTAAACCCTGGATTAACATACACACTACTTTTTACCTCAGAAAATTTAATGGTTCCTATAGGATAGCGTGTGAAACCGCGGGGCGATGCTAGTATATTCTTACTAATATTTTAAAGAGTAGTTTCTAAGAATGTAAGGATGTTTGTAGGAGATTATCTCCAGATATACTGGTCCAATATTAAAATCCTTTCACCAGTTGAAAGCAGCACTCCCTGAATGATATAGGCTATATATATAGGCCCAAATCATGTCCGAAGTTTATATTAGGACTACCTGAAATGAAATACAGATCGCACTTACAACAATTTTATTACATCAAAACAATGAGGAAGTAAGAGACGGACACTCTTTATATATCGTTCTCTTTTCAATATCGTCGACTCTATTCGACAGCTTCTGAATCTGCTTCTCTATGGCCTTCACATCGCTTCGGAAACCTGTCACGGTTGCCTCCATCTCCGTCAAGTACTGAATCTTCCCACACAGCTCGTCATACTTCTGTGATATGAACTCTCGAGCATTCTGCGAGTCGGTGAGCTCTTTGTCTATTTTGTGAACGATTTCATACTTCAGCTCGTCGAATTTAGACTCCACGCTTGGACCTAAAAGGTGAGCTTGATGATGACCTCGTCGTCTAGTTTACTTTTACCGTGGAGGCATTTGGGGGAACTGGCCATGTTAACTGTTTTGGATTACTCGGAATAATTTCAGGTTTTCATAACGCGGCTGCATTTTTGACGTGGACTTTGAAGTGATGACGCAAAGAAATGAAGACTTGTTTTTTTTTTGTTTGCGGCCAGAAGTTTATGTTTTTAAAAGTTTGGTTATGAAGGTTTTGTGTCATTAAAAAGAGGTTGGGAACTAGAAAATTCTCATTTTTCGCGTAAAAAAATCAGCTGCGTTTAACGAGCTACACAGCTCAAGATTCATTTATCCTGGCGTTTTTCCGAGGTTTTTCCTTATTTTTTGTACTTTACAACCACTTCCCCTATACAACCTAGGACATATTCTGTAATAGAGGTAGATATACCCGTTTGATATTTGCCAGTCTTTGTTTACTAATTATTCCAGTAGCTCTTGTTTGTAATACGATTTAAAAAAATCTCAGCTTAGTTTGGCTCAGAGTCATTAAAACAAAGAACTTGGTTGAGCAAATATTTGCAGATGCTGAGATGCAAAAATATTTACATAAACGATTTATTTATTACTCCTTTGTAAATTATGATACATGATATTAATATATTGTTAGGAGAGACGCCGTTTTGTCGTGCTACCTCGCCCCACCACTCGAAAACCGATAAAAGGCGACACGGCACCAACGTCGCTCTCTTTCTGCGATCGACCGCTGAACCGTCAACATCACTCCTACCTTACTGTTAAAACGTAGAATTATCAATTTAGAAGTAATTTGAATAATTATGCATTTTTGCACTAGCAATACTGTGTTTTTTTTATTAAGAAATAGTCGTGTCCGCTAACATCAGAAGTGAGATAGGCTCCATAGCCTATTCTAGCTCTGGCCGTACAGTTGGTTCTTATAGAATAGGAGTGATGTGAACGTGCTAAGTCGTTCCGCCTCTCGTAATAGAGGTCGGAATCAGTGTTGTCCTACTATTATAGACGCAGGAAGACTACAAGAACAGCTTTATGCTATTCTTGCTCGTTTCAACGTCTGTGTGCAATTGACTGACGTCACCATACCCGCCACATCGACGAGCAGCGAGTTGGGGCAGTCTACGCCTTTGTCGTCCGTGCAGCTGGAGTTCGTGGCAGGTACCGACGTAATCGACAGGTTAAGCCTCACACGTGTTTACGAAGGTATGATCTACCCACTATTTTATTTCGAGCTAATTGCATAACATCGTTTCCAAGTTTCTATTTCGCTCAACGTTGGCCTAATGAGTAAGAGATCCCGGGTTCAATTCCCGGCTGAGCAGATGTTTGAATGACGAATTTGAACATCTGGTCTGGGTGTTAGTTGTCTTTGTGAGTTCCTTAACATTCTCGACACGGGTTTTCCTGGTGAACTATGAGTGTGAAACGTTATTTAAGTGCGCTAATTTAAATTGCTAATTCACGTACCTATATGTCAAATGAATTGTATTTTCTATGCTGCGACTAAATATTGTGCAATGGGTGAACGACAAGCTAATGTTTTACGTGGAACAACTGATTCACGTCATATGTACGAGTATCTACGCCACCGGAACCGGCGTTAACCTCTTAACTAAACATTTCATTCAATTCTTGTCGATTAATTTAATCTTAACGTCAAACCGTCTGATAACTTCAGAAGTAATGCTAATAATTTCTAAAGAGACGTTCATAGCAATGATGAAACTGTCGGTGAAGTAAAAGTGTTTGTCATGTGATTTTGTCGTGGTTGTTGCGCGGTCGTGTCTAAAACTACCCATAACACATACTCGTATGTACATCGCAGTAAGTTCACAGAGCGGGTAGTAAGTAACATACACGCGCAAGCGTCTCATTAATTTGCAAGTTAATATCGAATTTCCGATGTTTACAACAACCTACCCACTTTTTAAATGCTTCATTGAAATTGACGATTCGAATATCGAGTGCTTTAATTATGTTGAGCTGATGATAGATTTGTCCGATATCGCACTCGACTTAGATTTTTCATAGTTTTTAGAAGTACTAGTGATTTGAGAACTGGACGTATTGAACTGCAAATTGAACTTAAATTCATCCTAATGTTGAATGTTGAATCGACGCGTGTCAAGCCTGTCAAATATTACCATATAGGTTACCTACAGAGTTTTGTGTTTGTATCTCGTTGTTTCTGGGAATCAGGTTAGACCGAGGCGGTGCAACATTTGGTTAATTCAATTGCACGAATATGTTTGAATGTTTTGAAGGAATTGCGTATCAAGATCGCAAACTAAGATTGTTTTTAACACGCTTTTATTAGCTTCACCTGTATATTTGTATGTTTTTAATCGTTCACTAGTCAATGCGTTTCGTACTAGGTAGTACAGATTAAGAAATGAACTAGATCATTATTTTAGTTCTATTGGTGCTAATAGCTCGGAGCTATGCATTGACTTGTTATCATAAAAAGTTCGTCTCCTTTCAGCACATACTTCGTTCAGTCAGTATGCGATGTTCGTTTTAGTGCTTTGATCACAGTGAAACATCGTGTCCTCTTACGAAATTGGACTTTAATGCGTGAGGACACATAGTAACTTTTTAAATAAGTAGTTCAATTGATCCAGTAAGAAAGTGCTCAGGGAATAGTCGCTTCTCGCTCTTCTTCTCCTTCTAGCTTCTTCGCTCTTCTTCTTCTTCTAGCGCTCTTGACAGAGCGGTCGTGGTCGTCATGCAGTGTCATTGGCAGCGCCAGACACAATGTGCTTCACGATATCTCACCATCTTTCTATTTTTTAGGTCATTCGAGTCCACCGCATGGGCAACCTCCCCGCTGTCGACTGGACGGCAAGACGCTCTATGCCTGGACAGGCTGCCTCGTCACAAAACGTGTCCAAAGAACGCGAGTATGTGGGATTGTACGACAGCATCGACAGCAGATGGACGCTGCTCGATTTCTTGGAGTATCCAGGCATTTGTTGAAACTTTGTCCACGACATCCCATGCATTCTTTTCCTGCACCACATCTCTAGAGCAGTTCAGAAATAAGGGTAAAATAAGAGACCGTACGAGCTTGGTCTTGGTTACTTTGGTGATGTTCCTGTTCCTTTATATTTTTCCATTTTGTCTATTGCAGTCCTAGTGTTCACTACAAGTACGTCTTTTTGTCTCGTTTACTAGTTTGAATTAGTTCATAGTCGTTCGTAGTACATGAATTAACACAAGCTTTCCGTGAACATAAAAGGTTAGTGGTTTTATGATTATGACGAATGCAACTTGTTTTCGACTTTACCAAGAACTACTCGGACGTTGCCGCTGCAGTTATTAACCGGTGTCAAAGCGATGACACCGCAGTCATTCGGTGATGCTACCGATGACCCTGCTTAACGACATTATCATAGATGAAACGTGATTACGTGACCTAATCACAAAGCTTTAAAAAAAAAACCGAGATCTTAGATAAAAAATAGACGCAACTTCGTTTAAATTGAATGAATTTATTAGAAGCATTTGTCAACATAAATCGAGAGGTTATTCGATCCTTTTGAATAAGTGGCTTTCGTAATGTTTTTGTTTTAAAAGATGCTCATGTCATGTTTCAGATAAACGCAAGTCGAGCATGCCAGAACTGCCGCGTGAGCCGCGTGGCACAAGTCCTGCCATATGGTCAGTACAGCTACTTATCGGGTCGTCTGGCAAGACCACACAGGCTGCCGCTGATGGTTGCTTAGCGAGAGGAGTGGACATCCGAGTTAAGCACCGTGTTTTTTTTTTGTTTTAAAAGTAAGTAGCTTTGCCTGTTAATAGACCACCGAAGTTAATGCACACAGGTTTTTCCACTTATCCTATAATTGACATGTGCGTTATTTGTCGACCACTGCACCACTTGGTGTACTCGTATGAACGCCCCCACTGCAGGCTATGTGGGAAGTGTCGGTCCTTCATTTGGACAAATTAACTGTGTGCCTATATCTTTTGTGTATGATGTGTTGTGCTAATTTTATTGTTCATTTGGCTGTGCGAACTGTGTACCTGTGTCAGTTGTATTGAGCCTTTGCTCCACCTGTGTTGAGCCGTTGCTCTACTTGGCTATGCGATCTGTGTACTTGTGTCAGTTGTATTGAGTCTTTGCTCCACCTGTGTTGAGCCGTTGCTCTACTTGGCTATGCGAACCGTGTACTTGTGTGTGTTGTGTTGGGCCTGTGCTCCACTTGGATATGCGAACTCGTGTGCCTATGTCCGTTATGTGTGTTGTGTTGAGCCTGTGCTCCACATGTGTTGAGCCTGTGCTCCACTTGGATATGCGAACTCGTGTGCCTATGTCCGTTATGTGTGTTGTGTTGAGCCTGTGCTCCACATGTGTTGAGCCTGTGCTCCACTTGGATATGCGAACTCGTGTGCCTATGTCCGTTATGTGTGTTGTGTTGAGCCTGTGCTCCACTTGGATATGCGAACTCGTGTGCCTATGTCCGTTATGTGTGTTGTGTTGAGCCTGTGCTCCACTTGGATATGCGAACTCGTGTGCCTATGTCCGTTATGTGTGTTGTGTTGAGCCTTTGCTCCACATGTGTTGAGCCTGTGCTCCACTTGGATATGCGAACTCGTGTGCCTATGTCCGTTATGTATGATGCGTTGAGCTTTTAAGCCTCGCCAGTATTTCCGTAGTGTCTGTACGAGCTATATTTTGTATCCAATCGTTAGAGCGGTAGAACTAATGCTTTGTCTTTCTACATTTCCAGCTGCAGACGAGGCCCATGAAAACTCATCTGCCAGCAACCAGGCACCTGCAGCTCCCCTTTGGTTGGCCGAAGACAGAAAAGGGTCCGCAACCTCCTCGAGAAGCAGCATCGGTGAAGATGTGGCCGGGACGACCACATGTCAGGAGAGGCCGTGTTAGGAGAGACGCCGTTTTGTCGTGCTACCTCGCCCCACCACTCGAAAACCGATAAAAGGCGACACGGCACCAACGTCGCTCTCTTTCTGCGATCGACCGCTGAACCGTCAACATCACTCCTACCTTACTGTTAAAACGTAGAATTATCAATTTAGAAGTAATTTGAATAATTATGCATTTTTGCACTAGCAATACTGTGTTTTTTTTATTAAGAAATAGTCGTGTCCGCTAACAATATTATGACTTTGTACAATCATAAGTATTTACCAGCAATTTTATCATGTTACTTGTCCTTAAAAAACCAAAAAAAAAAAATGAAAAACTTGAAAAAGCCATGAACGTTTAAAATACAATACCAATTGCAGGTTTTTTGTAATGAATAGATAAAATCACATTAAAATGACAAATAACTCTAACATAAAACTAACTGGCTGGTTTGATTGTCATCAACCAAGTGATCTAAGATGGTAAACGCATTGGAAAATAATATCAAGAAACTTTTCCTCCACTTTTCTCGCGGCACAACGACTAAATTTCATAAGGTTATGTAATTTGAACCCACGATCCTCTAACTTAGCTACCAGTTAAGAATATCTTTATGAATTTCAGAGCTGCATTTACCAATCTTTCTTATCTTTTCGCTCTTGAAAGTTGCTATGCAAATTTTCACAGGCGCCCAATTTAAGCTTTTCTTTCCTCAAGTGGAAACAGGGTCAGGCGCATGCCTAAACTGTATCGCCCTGGCTTTCGTATTGCTCTGTTTGCTAGAGAAAAAGTGAGATAGAAGCCAATGCAATTCAATTCAGGCTCACGCTAAGAGCTCAAAATAAGGGACCTATTTTTTTAAAGTTACATAACGTTTACTAAAATAACATAAATAAGGTACAAAATATTAGGAAAACAGCCAAACTCAAGATATGGAAGAACGGCGCCTCTTAATATCGAAGGTCAAGACACTTAGGTCGTACCAACAACAGTAAAACTCCTTGTATAGAGGGTTATAAGGAAAGGGTATGCTAAAAGGCCTCATGATACTCATCATTATGACAACAACTTTTACTATGAGACGAACCCCGATACGCGAAAAAAAACAGCTGTTCTATTTTGTCGAGTGTCATTGACATTTTTCTATGATACAGATGGATTCTTATTTTTCGCGAATCCCGTCCCATAGTAAAAGTTGTTCACAACGACGAGTATTTTTCGGCTAAACATACCCTTTCCATATAACCCTGTAAAACTATCATTGAGCTATCGAGTATGAGCCATTGTGCACTCGACCATATCTCGACAATCATGGAAATAATCATCACAATGTGACTTCAAGAGGCTGTTTCATAATTACTGTTGTAATATTGTAATTTTCCTATCCCTCAGCCTTCCTGAGTCAGATGACAATTATTTTCAAAATGTTACGTACCTACGTTTCTTGAGTACATACAGTCATACATAATTACATATGTCTCATACACTGAGAATAATGGCCATCAAAATTCCTATGAATTCACCTAAAGTACGGAGCATAGTGATAAGCACCAAAAAGTACGATGATATGCACCAATTTTTACAGTGACAACTATCATCTTCTAATATATAAAATTCTCGTGTCACAGTTTTCGTTGCCATACTCCTCCGAAACGGCTTGACCGATTTTGATGAAATTTTTTGTGCTTATGCGTTTTTTGTGCGTATCTATGAGAATCGGCCAACATCTATTTTTCATCCCCCTAAATGTTAGGGGTAGTCCACCCCTAAATTTAATTTTTTATTTTTTAGACATTTTTTAATTTCATTATTTTTTTATTATGTCGCATTAAAAAATACATACAACCCTAAATTTTCACCCTTCTATCACCAACCCCTATTAATTTATATGGCAAAACAACGTTTACCGGGTCAGCTAGTCTTATATATAAAATTCTCGTGTCACAATGTTCGTTCCCGTACTCCTCCGAAACCGATTTTTATGAAATTTTATATGCATATTCAGTAGGTCTGAGAATCGGCTACTATCTATTTTTCATACCCCTAAGTGATAAGGGTTGTCCACCCTTAAATTTTTTTTTTTTTTTTATAATGTGGCATTAAAAAATACATACAACCCTAAATTTTCACCCTTCTATCACCAACCCCTATTTTTAATAGTCGCCAGAAATACTATTTGGCAAAACAACGTTTGCCGGGTCAGCTAGTAATATATGGTTTTCACCCTAAAAACTGGTGCTACTTAGTACCTACTAGTTTTTACAATGACAACCATATATTATGATAGTTATCACCGTAAAAATTGTTGCTTATCATCGTACTTTTTGGTGATTATCACTATGCTCCGCACTTTATTTAGGTCAATTTTTTCTCAGTGTGCAGGACACAGGGATGTTTTTTTATGGACACCCCAACACCAATTCCTTAGTAGCTGAAACTTTGCAGGGTGGTACAGTAATGTGTAAAGACTGTTTACAAATTATCCAAAACTTTATTTAATTGTAAGTTACATTTTAATTGCATCTACCAAGTTTCATGAAAAAAAAAATTGACTTTTTTTTCCAAAAAGAAATCAAGTGCCTGTATAAAACTTTTCCAAAACGACAAATTGTTTCGTTTCAAAAAATTACATTCCAAAATTACAAATGAAATCCTTCCGTTTGTAATTTAAGGTGTGAACAATAAAGAGTTTATCTATCTATCTATCATTGTCAAACATTTCTAATCCATGACTATAAAGACTGACTCTAGGGCAGGCCACTTACCCGACCCGACAAAAGCCAGGCAATACTCACGTGGTCACCTACTCACTCGCTACTTACTTTACTACGAGCATTTCTGTGTAAAAAGCAAAAAAACATTCGTCATCATCTCGAGAGCCTGAGTAGGTACTACTTATTTACTGTGATAATGTTTGAGTACTGGAAGGGTATGGAATCGGTTTTCCTTGCAACCTTTTGATTGGAAAACCATTTTGGCTAACTTGCCAGATTAGTTTGACATAATATATAATTTGTTAGTTTGTTTTTTACTAGGTGCGCCCCACAAAGACCCGGATCCTACAGGAATCTTTTTTTTTTAGATTAAAATTTGCCTATGCGTCCGATGCAAACAGTGGTGTGTAATAAGCTTACCTCGTCTATCTGTGTGTCGGTTTGTGGCATCGTAGCTTCCAAACGGACTCAGAAATGAGACCTATTTTGATTTAGTATTTTTTTATGTGTAAAAGGTGACATGAACCGGAGTGTTCCCAGTTATGATTTAAGAAAATCAGGTTATCCGTTTAAAGATCCGTTTGTTAAAATTTATTATTATATATATTCTAATCAACGAAATACGACTCAAGCAAGACCTGTGGGTTGACGCTAATCGTCACGGCAGCCTGCAACAAAATGGCGGGGCAATGATCAAAGTCGTATACGGAACGGGCTAACGGCTATCACCCTTCGTTACTAATGCCAGGTGGGTAGACAGTTCTTTGTTCCCAACAAAAACAAACACTGCCACAAATTGTATGTTGTTCAAAACAAAGGCCACTGCCACAAATCGACATACATGGCAGTGTACTGAACCCAGCCCGCGCCCGGCTGACTCACCCTTGCCTGCGCTCCCTAGATACCAGCATCGAGTGGTATAACTGCAGTGGATCGGTTTATTGTAGTTGCAGTTTAGTGACTAGTAGCTGGAGTGCTGGATCATATTGTAAGTCTTTTAATACTCTACTTAATTTAATTTAATTGACTTTGAATAACTGACCGTGAAAAGACTATTAGGTAGAAAAATAACTTACTTAATAAGACTATACCTTCTTATGTAAAAATGTTTTTTCGTCACTCCAATTTTGTAGAACAGCCTATTTTATGGAGCGTTTATTTATTTAATTTAACTTAAAGGTTAACAGAGATCCCTATAAGGATTACCTGTGTCTGGGATGCCATGGAACACACTTAATGATAAGGACAACTGTTAGTTGACCCGGACCCAGAGTAGGTATTCAAACATCTGCCTGGACGGGAATCGAACCCGGGACCCCTTGCTTATGAGGCGGACGTAATACCGCTGCGCCAAACAGGTCGTTGTTTGTGCATGGTATAATTTATTCTACTCGTAAAAGTAGCTTTTAAATTTAAGTCGCTTTAATGGTCACAGTGTAAAAGTGCAATCTTCCGATGGGTGACCGCAGGTGGCATTTAGTGAGTCGGATAACATATTAAATTGTTGGTCCCAGTTGTTTGTCCTATAACAACAACCGCCAAGCCATGTTAGAGGCCTTTAGGCGGCCTAAAAACCTTGACAGAAGATCCACTCGGCCTTAACAAACTTACTTTTTTATTACAAACTTTTTATTTTATTTTATTTTAAGCTGATTGAGCTGATTGTGTAATCTGTCTCTGCATAATAGCTAGTTTTTTTTAAAATATTTTTTAAATTTCTTGTTTATTTTAGTATGTTCAAGTTATAAGAAAACGGTATCTTAAGCTGAAAAAAGCTAATAATACTGATGTTCAATAGAAAAATGTCAATGACAGTCGACAAAATCTATGGAACAGCTGATTTTTTTTCGCGATTTTCGGGTTTGTCCCATAGTAAAAGTCAAAAAGCGTAAAAGATGTTCATAATGATGAGTAACTAATAATAATAACTATGAGTCTTTTTCGGTTTTGAATACCCTCTCCTTAAAAGCCTGTATAAGAGTAAAGAGTAAGTATGTAGGTGTGGGTAAGACATAGTAAGTCCGGAAGCAATAAAGAAGGGGGTAGCGTCCTCGCCACGTCACTTCATGACACATGGCCAATATTGTGCTGGAATCATATTTATGGGCAGCTGAAAATATCGGTTATCAGTGCGTTAATGGAGCGATAGCTGGTCAGACCACTATCTATTTATTTGCAGTGATTTTTAGTGAATTTTGGTAGCTAAGGAAACGAATAAACTTTTTAATAGAAACTTATTGTTGAGTTGACTGCGGCCAAGTTTTGCTGACAATGTAAGTTATAATTTTTTATTTTTTTATTATGTGGATAATTGTATATGGCCAGTGTTACCTAGTTTATGCCCCCTGTATTCCCCAGCAGTAGGAGAGATTAGGTTAGTTAAATAAATTTAGGTGTAATCCATGGAAGTACAATTAACTATAATATCTTTATAACTTTTCATTTTCATTTTCAGTGTTTTTGTATTTCTTGAAATGTACTGAAATCTTTTAGAATGTGTGCTACGATTAACAACGAATGGTATAAACTCTAAAAATTAATCGTTAATATGCCCTATTTTCAACCCCTATTATTTGATTAATACTTACTACAAAGTTTTAAATTTTTAATAATTCACCTAATCCTTATTTACATAATGAGTAGGTGAATCTTTTTTTAAAAGTTCAGATGTTAGTGTCACTTTAAAATCAGTGAGTATCATAAAATCATTACCAACTAACCTACTAGTGGCGCCCGCAGTTTTACCAGCGTTTTCCGGGATAAAACGTTTTGGCGTGATTTAGCAACAAACATGCAAACACCTAAATATCCAAACTCGCAAAAAATTAATCTTTGACATTTATAATATTAGTACCCAAGATATTATTGTTACATATGTTAGATCTTGAGAGCGGCTTTAAAGATATTGATAAAATTTACTAATAGGTACATAGGTACAGGGTTTCATAGGCGAAAAAGCGATCTAGGTCTCATTGCTGAAAAAACGCATTTTTCCGAGTTGTCCAGCAAAGCTCTTTCGCCCAGGTACAATCTAAACCTAACCTAATACCTGCCTAACCTATACCTAACCTTAACCTAATTATTTGAGTAACAAAATCTTGCCCGCGTTTTCACCTGTTTAACAACAATGCAACCAGCAAGTTAGTGGTCAAACGCAGACTCACACTTAACAATAAGCTAATTAAAAAAAACATTTTTAAAACAAGCTTTTATTGCATTGTCATCGGAGTAACACACGTACACCAAATTACAGCTCACGGACATCGGGAAGTGGTTCAAAATTGAGTTGCAAGAGTCCACCCAAACAAGCATAGTTATGTACATACAACAAGTGAAATAAAAGCTGGTAAAAAAGACATAGGTAGTTACTTAATTTTTTCATTGCCCTACAATTAATATAATTTATATTAAATGTATTAATTAATTAATCGTACTTATCAGTTAGCACTCCAAGGTGTGGTTTCCGAGTGTAAGTCAGTAAGTACCTAATTAGTCCAAGTATAATCCTAGTATTATCGTATTTAACGTAATTAATTGATATTACTAGTGTAGATTAACAAACATATTAAAAGTTGGATTAATATGAAATCTTTTTATGACTTAATTTATTGTGATGGAACATTTCGTAAAATTATGTAATCAGTTTAAATTGTGTAAGGACGCGGACGTTAAAATATAATTTTATTTAATAACTGGCTGCATCCGGCGGTTTCACCCGCTGTTAATATTACTTTTAGAACTCCCTTGTGTGTTAGAGTGAACAAAACAAAAAAATAAATATTTAAAAGCCGTTCTCGAGTTTAAGCCAGCCAAACGAACAGCGATTCATTTTTATACAAAAGAAGAAGAAGAAGATGGTTTTTAAGTAATAAAGTCGCTCTACTCGTATCTCTGAGTGCTATAGGCTATATTTATAGCCTCTAACCTTCCAAATCGAAGACTGACCAGCACCAGTTACAATGTTGCCACGTCTCTCATTCAAAGGTTATCTGGCAGAAAACTCTTTTAACGATAACACCTCCCATTGTGCCTATCTCTAGTATTATTTTTAACCGACATTAAAAACGAGGTTTATCAGAACAAATTTTAGGTAAATCCGTTCAGCCGTTTCAGCGTTCATTAGTAACAAACATATCATACATACTTATAAGTACATACTAGCTGACTCGACAGACGTTGTCCTGTCTTAACGATGACTATTTAATTCGAATTGGTAAAAAAAGCCATTGCGTCAATTCTATGTCAAATGTCAAATGTCAAAAGTTACATTAGGTAAAAAAGTTTACATTGTCCAAAGCGCTATATGGTTTAAGTATTTTTAAATTTTCTAATTTTTCATGTTTTTTTACTTTAAAATGAGATGTGAGCTATCCTACTCGTATCTCCTAAGTTAGATCGAACTGCACCCGGTGTGCAAATTTGATTGAAATCGGTTAAGTAGTTTAGGAGTCTATAGCGGACAAACAACGTGACACGTAATTTATACCTATATATAAAGATTAAGATGTGGATCACTCCATGGGCCTGTTCAAAGGTTTCTCGATATATTTGGCCCATCAAGCCATACTCTTCTAAAAATATCCAAAGTCATTGTCCTCAAAATCAGGTGACTATAACATAATTATGTTACAAATACAAACAGAACAATATTAGATGCCTGTCCTCCTGATATTATCAATGCGAAAGTTTGCGTGTGTGTTTGTTACCACGTATCACCGTAAATAATAAACCAATTTTGATGAAATTTGGAATGTAGGTAGTTTAGGTTTTAGAAAAACATGTAGGTTACTTTTCATCATCATCATCTTCACTGATTTTCATCGTAGCGCGAGTGAAATCGCGGGCCGCAGCTAGTGTAAACATCGGCCGGCTGCCTTCCCTTGTTTGGTAGTTAAGGTAGTTTTGACTTATTTGTCACACCTTATTTGCATGTTTGTTTGAAAACCGTTTATTACAGCGAAAACTGTTTGCTCTGGGATTTAACCGTTCTGAATAACCTCGAAAGTTTTAACTGTTTTCTGTAAATACGAGTAAGTTAGATGGGTAAAAGAACTCGTTAGTTTAGGTAATAAAAATAGATATGGTATTTTTAGACAGATATCCGCGATAATTTATCATTATCATCATCTGCCTTATTTTTATCACGAATACGTCCGATTTTGACCACCAACTCAGCTGTTGGTAAGCGACGATGTGGTCGAAGATGTAGCACTCAAAAATATATTTAGGGACGAAAATAAAAATTAATGATAAATTCTACTTAATGTTTGATTAGCCTATTGAATGTTTGTCTTCTGCTGGACATAGGACCTTCATAGAGAACACCACATGACATAAACTTCTGCACTACGCATCCACTTAGGTACTACCTGCCGCCTTACGCAGGTCGTCGCTCCACCTGGCCGCAGGGCGCCCTACTCTACGTTTGCCGAAACTTGTATTCATCCGCACCTTTTCATTACCGAAAAAAGCTGCTGATAGTGATGTTCTTTTCTGTACTCCTGACGACATGTATGCAAATTTCATGATGATCGGCTGAATAGTTAATTAAGGCGTGAATGCGTAACAAAAAAAAATTGGTTGTCTATAAAGTCAGTTTACGGACGATAGTTTAATGTGACAACGTCATAACAAAACATTGATGAAATGATTGCATACTTTTCTCGTTCCGATCGTGACGTCACAATGAGCGTAACGGGACACTTTTTCGTGCGTACACCCGGCGTTCATCGATTTATTAGACGTTGTCACGTCAAAAACAAAACCCAAATTCCTGAAAAAAAAAAGACGTGTGGCACTCGGGGACTGCCGCGGTAAAGCTATTGCATACGGTGATACTTTTTAGTTTTGCCATCTAACGATGAATAGCAGAACTTTTAATGACTTTTTGTAATATCACGCTTGTCTCTTTAGTTCAGCAACTCGCCTCTAGGTGTCGAGTGTAAGGTTTCGTTGACTTTTCAAACGTCATGACTCTCTCTTCCGAGTGTACCCCCGTAGTTCTATTTTTTTAAAAATGTTAAAGTTTTTATATCTTCCTTTTTTGTGAGGTTTCGTTACGGAATTTCTGGATTCGGTCTCCACGCTGAAGGCCCGCGATAGAAGCTATGCAATAGCTTAAAACGCATTAGAACTTTTGAACCGATTTCGGGATGAATGGGTGTGGAATGGGAATGGGTGACATTCAAGTGCACACAATCTTTCACCTTAGTTAGACATAAACCTTCTCTGTTCCGTCGTAGGTATTAACTAAATAAAACTGTTTAATAATAAAACTTCGGTTTCATCTAGGCGTGCGTGCTTCATCGTAGACCGCATCATTGCTTACCGTCAGGCGAGATGGCGGTCAAACGCAAGCCTATCAAAGAATTAAAATCTTTTCTAATTTATAATATTACTTAAGCAGTTAGGATACAGTTGGATTATATTATTAGCACGATTGTAGGATTAGCATATTTATGGCTGAATCAGTATTTCATTGGAAAATAACAAGTATTTATGACTATTTCGTTGTAATATGTGTGCAAAATCTGTGCCTCTTTTGATAACATTAGGCTAGTGATATGACATTATCATTTAATTTCAGTTATCTTCTAATGCCAGCTTAGTTTTTGCCTAGTTAAACTTGGAATTTAATTGAAATTTTGTGAAGACTAGCTGCGTCCTGCAGTTTCACTCGCTTTTCTACAGGAACTGTTAAATTTTCCGGGATAAAAAGTAATTTGTATATTTATCCATGATCTAAATAATTACAATACCAAGTTTCATTAAAATCCGATCAGTAGTTTTAGCTTGATGTGGTAACAAAAGGGCAGACAGATTTTCCTCGTCTAGAGTTTTTATATGTCTTGTGATGATTTGTTATTAAGTATTTATTCAAATATGTCGGTAATTACTTAATTATTAATCGAAGTAGGTACCTGCTCCTACTGTGATTTCTTAAATGGCAATAAAAAAACGACGGGTTGCACTCCGGGAGTGCCGGCAGAAGTGAAAACTTAAGTATTAACGTTGTGCGTTTTGGATATTTTGGAATGGTTAGGGAATAATTTTGCACGAATTGCTTTAATTATTTTAATAGAAAAATGAATCGATATCGTGTCCACTATAATCACTAGGTCACTAGGTCACAACACTATAACTGTCAAATTAGAACATTCGCGCAAGCGCCCTGCGCCGCCTAAACGAAACAGCCGGCGCAGGCATACATTTTCGCCGCGCCGTAGAAAGAGAGGGGGATACTAGCTGTCTACTCTCCATCCGTCTTACGAATTTTCGATCAGGTCACGTGACCCTGTCGCGAGTTTAACATTTTTTACCCATTCCAAAAAAGTGTACAACGCCGTTATAGAAGTTTTCACTTCAAAAACTGTGTTGTAGGTACATGATTAAATCGAATCAGTTTTTACCGCTCCCTGCCCGTGGTCCTACACAGCTCACCTGGAGTCCTGGATGTACCAGGGCTCCAAAATAGGTGTTTACCTATTTTGATTTTTCTTAAATTTCTGTTATTAGTTAATTACCGTCGACGTCGTGACTCGTCGTGTTTAGCAAGAAAATAAACTTAGAGAGCACAATTATGTTATGCTCAATTATTATTTTTGTGTGTAAAACGGCCCAAATATCCTACTTCTACTAATTACAAATGCGAAAGATTTCGTGTGTGTGTGTCTGTTAAAAGTTTGTTACTACGTATCTCCGTAACTACTAAATGGATTTTGATGAAATGAGGGGTAAAAACAGCTTATGTCCTGGGCCCTTATTCGCTATCTACCATCATATTCCACGCCAAAAACGCGTGACGTCATCACACGCACGTAACGTGAACGCGGCTCAGAGTCTTAGCGTGGCATCGCGTTTTAAATTTTGACATTGGCATACGGAATACCATTCCGTGTCGATTCCATGGATTTGACGTAACGCGGCGCGTTACGTGCTCGTGTGCTCATAGCGAATAAAGGCCCTGTACCTACTGGATTAACACATACGACATTTTACTCGTCAACATCACCGGACACAGTTTCCCATAAATAGAAGACTTAATAGAAGTTCTATAATAAAAAGATGACGATATGACGCATTCTATTAACTACATAATAAGTCAATTCAGAATACCTTACGGAAATAAATAACGGATAAATAGTTCTACATTCTTGCAAACTGCACTTAATGTGTTTATAATACATGCAAGTATGTGATTCAAGAAATTCATAACGAATGTGATGTGATGTCGCAGTTATAATTAGACAAAGATTTTACTGGGTGTTTTGTAAAACTTTTTTTTGTGTTATTTGTTTTAGGATTAATGGTTAGAATAATTGTTATTGTATGTAGGTAGGATTTAAATAAAATTCGATTACTTATGAGGAATTTGACTCGACGCTGCGATTTTGAACCCATTTGTAAATGGCCGGGACTTCGTACCCGTTATTTTTATATTGTTATTGTTATTTGGCCTTCGACCTCTTAGACATAGAGCCATAAAATATAGCCAATACCACTCGGGGATAGTGTAGCTTTTTTGGTGTATTTTTTAAATGAGATTTTTTAAATCGAATAGAGTAGTAATTCAGTAGTTTCAGAGATTTCCTTCCTCAAACAAATAAATATTTTACCGATACGATATTATTAGTAGAAAAGTAAAATAATAAGGTAGTAATAATTGTGGTTAAATAGGTAATCAGGTAGGTATATACCAACTATATTACTATTATGGTAACTTGGATTGATACCCGCAGGATATGGCACAGGTAAACATAATATTATTATTGTATTATGTTGCGTAAAACACACCTAATTGTACATCGTTCAGTATCTGTATGGAAATTTACAATACACTACAAGATTAAAAGATAATAAGTACCGGAGTACTTATCGATTGTGTCCATGATAGTGGTAGCCTCAAGTGATGGTAAACTTTAATAGCGTTAGCGCCTAGCTATTTTTTTCGCAAAAATAAGTCCCAGTTTGACTAACAGTTCACTTAAAAACTAAACGTACGCTGCTTGTCCGTCTGTTTGACTAACATCTTTGAACCTCTTATGTCGCTGTTTTCGCGTTTTTTTTACACAGAAATAAGTTTTTCTTTAACGTGAATAAGTCCGCGTTTGACCACCAACTCGCTTGATGCTAAGCGACGGATCGGTAGCTATTCAACCTTGACTATTCTATAAAATACTAACAGTTCCAAAAACTAAGGGTTTGGCATTATAAAGGCGGCTAGAAGGCAGTGGATGAGCAACATAGGCCCGGCAATATGCGCTGAAGAGGAGACGTAAACTCAGCAGTGAGTGGAAAATGGTTGATGATGATGATGATGATGATTATGACGTTGTTGTATGCTTGAAGGGGTTATGGTGGTCTTAAATTATTATCATATATTGACTTCCTCGTAGTTATACCTTGTTGAATATTCTAACTCATAAAAGTGATCGTCTTACAAGCATTCTTAGTTTTTATTACAAAATAAACAAAAAAACACAAGAAACGTGTCCCTGTTTATAATTATATTGCAAATGCAAAAGTGTTTTTGATTGTTAGTTTGTTTGTCCTTTTTTTTCAGAAACGTCATTTTTCGCACTATGATCTTTAAAAGATTGGCAAGTGATAAATTAAACTTTTTGTCCCGGAAGCAAACGATTCTAGTGGGAATACGCACACGAGTGAAACCGTAGGGCATAGCTAGTCAAAATTTAATTACAATCAACATAAAAGGCTTAAAAAACTCGCGTACAACCAAAATACACACGTGGCGAGCGTAAACGTGGCAGCTCTTATCAACTAAGCTGAAATAACAAAATTCTTATTTGTCAGCTGATTTCTTAGATTACCTCTGATTCTGATTCATTGACAATGACTTAGTTGTTTCATTTTTAACATAATTTTAAAGTTTTACGTGCCTTATGTCAATTATATAAATACCGTTTCTTCATATTTACGTAAATAGAGATAAATTCGCGTAGGAAATTATGGATCGAAGAATTCGAAGAGATGTAATGTCAAATGCCAACGTGGCAAGAACCAACAGCATTACTACATACGTCAATTTGCTGTCGCTATCAAGAATCATCCTACTCACGATGACTTTAGACAGGTGCTTTCAAAATGCACGTGAGGTAGCAGGATGGCATGATAGCAATAGCGAGTGTCTTACGTAATAAGACTGCTGGTCCGAGATACCATAGTAATTACTGATAAATAGATAATTAGATAGAGTTGCGCATTTTATTGATTAATTTAATTACTTTATCGATTTTCAAAACACACAGGTGATATCGATCTACAATTGTATTTGTTCAACATCGAAATCAAAATCAAAGTGAATTTTTTGTTCCGAATTTTGATAAAATTTGGTGTTTGAAGTTAATTGTGATAAGATTCAAATTCTTTGTTAAAAATTATTTGAAATACCTATTTCAAATATTTTTTTAAATAAAATTGGACATTTTTACTAAAGCTAGTTTTCATACATGACTGTAACATAAAATGATGTGTGATTATTATAATCTGCAATTATTCCTTTAAAATGTTGAGATTAAATGAAGAGATTTATGTGGTTTTGATTAAGTTTCTTGTTAGGGTACCGTAGCTAACTAAGGAACCCTTAAAGTTTCGCTGGGTCAGTCTGTCTGCTGTGTGTCACTGTCATATTCATATTATTCAATAAGGACCAATAACATAAAACTTTGGTATACGTATTTATGTAGATCCCTAACTTTATGAAAACATTGACTCATTTCAGAATTTATTTTTGGGAGAGTGTTACAAAGGTATATTTGGGTTGGTGTATGAAACACAAAACATAAAATATAAACATGGCTTTATAATATCCCAAATGAGAGTTTTATAGGAGCTTTGTCTTAATTTTTTTAACAACAAAATAACGAAACTGCTCACTAATCAACGTTGTTTTATCGGTTGTATCGGGGTTCAATAAATAGGTAGGTATACGTATCTGCAGGGCCGGATTTAGGGGAGGGCAACCGGGGCGACTGCCCCGGGCCTCCACAAAAGAGGGGCCCCCACAATACAGACTTTTTTTTTATTTCGACTAGTACCTACTACTAAATACTGGTAAACATTTTTCCTCAAACGGCTCAAATTTTTGCGCTCGTGCACTGTTCTCATAATTATATGGTTTTGAGTGACCTGCCGCCTGATTTTTTTTCTAGATGACAGAATAAAACTCAAAATTACACACTCGCATTTTCTTAATTTGTGAAAACCATTGCATACACCCCGTTAAGTAATAGCTTGTCTTAAATTAAACAAAAATACCTCAAAACCTCTGCGCTCGCTACGTTCAAGGATTATTTTATATCGGCCACAACAATTTTTAAATTGACCTGAAAATATCTCAAACTTTAAAAATATACAATAAATAGTAAAAATCTATCCTAAATTGATCAAACATTTCTCAAATATTCGCGCTCGCTACGCTCGCGCATGTTTATTATTAATTTGTACTTTTAGACTTGCTGCGTACAACATTCAAAGGTCTGTTAATAAAAACACTATGGGATTTGAGCTACCTTATTCAAGCACTGTGTTGTGAGTAGAGCCACTGTACTTGATATAGAAAGCTCTTCAAAACCAAATTAATTGGTTCATGGAAAAAAAAAACAGTTTTATTTGATTTTTATGCACAAGTGCGTCCCACCGTCATTTCAAATTGTCACTATGCGGTACCAAAAGGTTGCCAACCTCTAATCTGCACTAATATTATAAAGAGGAAAAAATTGTATTTTTGGATGTTTGTAAAAATTTATTAAACCGAAATAAATAAACCGAATAAACTCAAAACCACTGGACTGATTTTGAAAATTCTTGCATCAATATAAAGCTACATCATTAGCGAGTAACATAGACTATATTTAACGTACTCGTGCGAATCCGTTGCAGAATATATTTGGTTTCACAATAAATTATTTATTGTAAAACACGACTGAAAAAAAACTGTTTTCTTTATTCGGAAAATAATTTAGAGCCAGTGGGCCTCCACTCCTTTGTTGCCCCGAGGCCTCCAGACCTCCAAATCCGGCCCTGCGTATCTGAATCGAAATCTTAGCATTTTTGTATTTGAACTCTAAGGGCCGACTTCACCAATCATATAACAAAACAAGTTTAAATAAAACCAAGCAAATCGGAGCTTTGAACGCAGTTCAACGCTCAGACAGAGTTTAGCCAGAACTGCATTTAATTTCGCGTTTAATTTCTACGGTAAAATCGGCCATATATGTTTGTTTTGTCCATATTTGAAAAACCTTCATCGCCCGGCCTTGTAAACGGTGACCTTCAAATTTAATAAACCAAGGTCCTAGCGATTATTTGCACAATACACACTAAAATATAATATCTTAGCCTAGTTTTTAATCCCCTGATAACTCTATCTTCAAGATTATCTATTAGTCTCTGATAACTGTTTTAGATAAATTCTAATTGATAGTGATAGTTTTGCAATGTTTTAAATGCTTTTATTTTTATCTTATTTGTTGGCTGTTTTTGAAATCTAGTTTTTAACTGATTTTTTTTTTTAAATAAAGAAAATATTTTTGAGATTATGTCAGTATGCTTTTGTTTGTTTGTATCATCTTTATCTTTACTTATATCTATTCTGGGTACAAGCACTTGATCTGATACAGTAAGATACTGAGAGTTATTCAGATATGAATCAGTCAGAAGTGGTACATTCAGCGAGCACAAAAAATTAGTACAAATACCTAACGCCTGTGAAAATCATTGCTCTGACATTTTCCTTGGTATTCCTGTGAATTGCTAACGGGAAAATTACAGGCGTTCTAGCGTAATTATCTTTTCATTTTATGAATTGCTGATGCTAGGCTAGGGACATCATTCCCGATGCTACTCGTCATTCGGCCTCGCAGGTCATAAAATATAGCCTATAGCAATTAGGGATGCGTTCCACCATTCAGGTTTTGGGCTATACAATGTGGCAGTACTCGGAGATACAGTAGCTTTCCATTGGTGAAATATTTTCTTTGAATGGACCAGTATGTATTTTAGTATTAATTTGTGCGAATTATATGTATTTTTATGTCAAAATGTATTTTTTACAAAGGTTGTTAACCTTTAGAGGTCACTTTATGCTTCTAGACAAGTCTACAGCACGGTTTTCCTCGAGGAAACATTAGGAGACGTATCAGTTTTCCTAAACTACTTCTGGGCAGGAAGGAGGAAGTCGGGTACCTACACTCGTATTAGTCATCTCAGATGTCTTCCTGTTCTGAAGATATAGTATAAATGTATGTAAGTAGGTCTTGTTACGGCCCTATTTAGTCATGATAGAATGCTAGCGTTTAAACTTCTATCGAAAAATATGTAGTCTACATTCGACAGAAAATGGGACAGCGCCCCTCTTTTCCGATTTCAGAAGCGGTCCTTTAGTAATCCACTAATATAATAATCGAAGTTTGAATATTTCGATGTTTGTTACAGTAACAAAACAAACCAAAACAAACAAAACAAGATTGAGTAACAATTTTACTCTATCACTCAAAAACAGCTGAACAGATTTGAATGTAATTTAGCAAGAAGATAGATAGATAGATAAACTCTTTATTGTTCACACCATAAATTACAAAAAAAAGGATTATAGCTCCTAAAACTAGTGCGAAAACTGGCGGCCTTATCGCTAAAAGCGATCTCTTCCAGGCAACCTTAGGATGGAGAGGATAGATAAAAAAAATATAAAAAAACGGGGCAAGAAGAAGGAAGCTAAGAAGGTAGCTTATACTCTAGCTAGATTAATATTTACACTACTTTTTATCCCGGAAAATTAACTATTCTTGTATATAGAGGGATTAGAGGGTGAAACTGTGGGGCGCAGCTACTTTCGGAAATAAAAGCAAATGTAACTTTTTGCGATAAAAAAATCTTATAATTCGTACAATACTTTACATAGTTGTAACTTTCCAACCTGACTTATTATTTAGGTCTTGTATCAAAAACCTTGCGAAATCAACCTTTGGCACGGATTTAGTCTACTTTTACCTGCCTTCTCCCTTTAGTATGGTAATACTCGCCGTGACTCTGATCTTCGCCAGTCCCTCGCGGAATATTTATTGGCACATGATCTGTTTACAAACTGTGCATGCTTTATTTGTGTATTGATTACTGGGTTTACAGTAATGACTGTGAGTGGTGATGAGGTTACCACCTGTAGATTCTGCTTTACGAGGTTTTGTGCCAACGTCTTTACGAAGAAACGTCAGGACAGGTGAAGGCGAATTTTAACAGTTATTGCGGATGCACTGACGGAGTTTGCTGAGGAGATTGATACAAAGCGAATCTATGGCTATCCAACTAGCCGCGTTTAGCTATGTATCCGAAAAAGTTATTTTTTAACAAGTGAGCGATCTCTGCTAGTGTGTCTTTGCAACAACTGGCAAAATTCGCGTTTAACTGAACAGGAACAGGACACAGAAATGATAATCACGCGATCTCGTACTGAGCAGTGAGGTGACTGCTGTGAGCATGCCATACATTTCATTTATTTCGCATAAAGCCATACACAAACACACTACGCACACACACACAGACACATTCCCATTCACACACTAAAACGCATACATGTGGGTGTCGCCGCGAACCCAACTCTTTCAAGGATGACGTTACGCAGCTATACCCCACAAACATTCAAGCATTAGACATACCCACTCACACATACACACACACATGCACACACCTATACACATATCTCCACATATAGTACACATTTAATGAACGCTTTGGGTATAATCTATTCATGTTGTTTTTCCGCGGTGATGCCATTCGCATGCATTAAATACAGGATTGCTAGAATAATATGTTTTTGTTTTTTTGTTGGGATATACCTACCTATTTTGTTTTTTTGTTGGGATATACCTAAGTGTTTATTTAGGAACTTTTCCTCCAAACATGTTTTTGTCAATAATATTATTTAACGTACTCTTGGTCTCAACAACACAGGCCTTGTGCCTAGTGGGGCCGCAGCAAAATATGAAAGTTATAAACTTACTGTTTTCTTTTCACACTTTTTTTGTTGTTATTTTTAATTTTTAAGTTTTTACTGGTTGTAATATCTTTTTGGAAATAAACTTTATCTTATCTTATCTGTCTGGATATTTGTTTGTTTGTATGAATGTTGGCAGTTGCCCACAATCGCATTTCGACGATACTTGGTTTAAAGTTTCGACGATTAATTTTTTTTGTTCTGTCGTCGGCGATTTTGATTGCGGAAAGAGGAAGTTGCACTTGATGACGATTTTGAACATTTATTCAAAAGTTGTCAAGGTAAAGGTTGTGATTGCTGCTAAAAGGGGCTAGACAGTTCTTCTGTTCGCAGTACTACTTTTCGTAGACGCATTTTGATAGCTTCGATAGTCTTGAGGAATCTATGAGGGTAATCTGTGGTTATAAAGCCTGATCATCATCAGCCCATATAAATTCACTTCACGTGAGCGATCATCACCCCATTTATCAAATAAACTAGTAACTAATGTTTCCAGTTATATCCTTGCACTCGCAATATATCAAAGCAAAAGTTTCAGGATTACGGATAGTGCCAATAACTCTCCGTTAAATACATGACATTAGATAAATACACGAATCGTGTGGAGCCAAAATTGAAAACAAATTGTAACTCTATCTATGGTGCATTAGGGTTGGCCTGCTTATCTGTAACTGCATAGTAATTTACGAATAGAAATAAGAATGTACATTTAAGCATGTATAACAAACTGTAATTTTTTTTTTCCTGTAATTGGTTTGAATACTAATACTTAGAGGTATTTATATTGATTAACTATCTGACGACAAAGTCACAACAGCACAAACGACAACGGAACCCCACTAAAATATTGAATAAAAATCTTTTGACATTTTTACTGGTATTTTTATGCCTTTATACAGTTTATACCAAAGGGCATACAGGGTTACAGGGTTAGAAATGTATTTATGTGTTTAAAAGACTAGAGACCGTAAGGTCCTGCAATGGTATCCCGCACAGAGTGCATTGTGCATTTTCGTCGGCAGCGCTTACCTCAGTCTATCCAGCTAGGCAGTTTAGGTCGGTGTTATCAATGGTTATCTTTATCAGATCCGCGAGGATAAAACGGTTGATTAGTTTACATTCCATCGATACGACGCATCTAGTAATAATTTCTTTCATTTCCTTTATTATAAATATTTATAAGAGTTTTTGAATGACGTGCAGAATATAACAGACGGAAAAGTAGAGATACTAAAATGTTTTTTTTATTGATTTGAAAATTTTGAAATCACTTTCTTTATGTCCATCTGTATCGCTCTACGCGGCTATTAGAAAAAGGTATAATGAGCCAAAATGGCCTATTATTTATAGTAGGTACTCATCATTATGAATATTGTTTACTTTGCGACCAACACCGAAACCGTGAAAAAAGAACTGCTGTTCCATACTTTCATAGCCACTTGTCAAAATGATTGGAACTGTTGATATTTCTCGCAATTTCAGGGTTTATCAAAAATTGTGCATAACGATGAGTCAGTACTATGAGCCCTTTTCGGCTTAGCATACCCTTTCCTTATAACACTGTGATAAACCTGATGAAGGTCACCGAATGTGATCGAAACTAGTAACAGTGAACAACTTAATTTTTACGTGAGTATTTCCGTGTTAATTATAACAAAACACTGGAGAAAACAAAGTATAAAGGAATCATAAATACAATTAGATATTATACTCGTAAGTATAATAAAAAAAAATAAAAAAAAAAAAAAAAAAAGCCTTTATTCAAGGTACCTACATTACAATTCTTACACTATCATTATTAAATCTAAAGTAGAGCTATGTCTCGGTAGCTGTTGCCTCTGCGGCATAGGCCTCCCCCAAATCGCGCCATACGTCTCTGTCTCGCGCTTTCCTCGTCCACTCCGGTCCACATTTTTTGGTAAAAATATCTCTCCATCTCATTTTGGGCCTTCCTTGTTTTCTTTTACACTCTAGTGGTATCCACTCTGTCGTGAGTTTAGTCCATCTTGAGTCGTTAAGTCTACATATATGTCCAGCCCATTTCCACTTTAATTGGTTTATTCTTTTCTTTAAATCTATTACTTTCATTGTTTCCCTTATGGTTTCGTTTCTTATTTTATCTGATATTTTAAGTCCAAGCATACTTCTTTCCATTTTCCTTTGACAAATTGCTAATTCATTTTTCCTCGTCTTCTAGTCTTCGTAAGTATAATAAATATGGATATTATTAGAATTTCCATCTAGCTAGCATATAATTCCTATACCGTCTGACGTTTGAAATCCAAATGATCGACGCAATGTTTTCATAACACTCCTGTCATAGATAAACGTATTTATAAACATGGACGTTTGATTCTAAGGGCAAGCGTATGCTGCATGACGCAAGTCCCCACAGCGCAGATTTAGTAATGCATGAACGTACGGAGAGCTGCGTACTGCGGTGTGGGCACGTGCGACGCAGACATGTGTCTGTCCTGCTTTGCGCTCTATGTCTGTCTCGCTTGTTCTGCCCTGCAAAATCAGTACTGTGCTGTGCTGCGTCGCCTGCATGTCAGCATACGCTTAGCCTAAACATGGCATTTTAAATTACACTTTATTTTATACACATACTGAATTATTTCGTAATATTTTAATGCTTTTGTAATAATTTGGCTCAATTTGTGTAGTAGATAAGTGTTTTACGGGAATTATCATTTTTGTTTTCTATTTAAATACGTTTCAATTATTTAATACATTTAATTGATGGTGTAGTGTAGAGATATGATAATAATTTGTTAATTATTTTTTGACGGATTATTTTGAGATTCCTGTTAATTATGAATAATTAATTCTTAGATTAGAGTATTATCATGTTGATTGACATTTTGAAATAATAGCAATACCTATACTGATACCAAGCGTCTAATAATATTGTGATAGTAAAACCTTTTTATCGCTAGAAAATATTCCCAATACTTACTGGCCGTTTTTGGTGGACGTGATTTTTTTGAAGTTATTGATAAAATAGTACACTTCTTCATCAAATATCCTAGTCGATACCTTATAACAACTAGATACAAAAGTACATTTGCTGAAAGAGATCTTTCTCGGCGATAAGGCCGCTGTTAAGTTGTTGCTCTAGTTCTTTTACATTTTTATCCTTGTGTTTGTTATATCTAGTTCTAGTGTGAACAATAAAGAGTTTTCTATCTGTCTAATGTCCGATAAAAAAAATGAAAAAACTGAAAAAGGTTTTTCTAAGGCCACTTCTGAGCCCCTAGGTGACCCAATATCATCGTTTTCCCAGACCCCACCGTTATCCCGTGTTTGGTACAAGTTCCCAGCAAAGGCACAGACGACCATTATTCGTAATGGAAAAATCATTAATGACAAACCGCCCTAAACCAAAAAAAAATGTTTCAGATTTGGCAGCGAGACAAAGGGCGCGCGCCAAACCCCGCCACCCCGCTAGAACGTAAACAAACGGGTGACGTCGCCTGACGTATGGCCGATAGGAACTACGAATACGACCCGGTGAGCACCGGCGCACCAGTCACACACCAACGCAACATGGAGGCGGGACAATTGTGGCGCCAATATGTCATCGCTGGCATCGGTATGTGATATCATTATTAAAAAAATAATTAAAAAGAAACAAAGTTTATAAAAAAATAGATCGTGTGTTACTGGCTGGAAATTATGTGGCTGAATTCAGCGCTCTTGCCAAGTCGTAAAAAAATGAAAAGCGCGCGGTTTTCGGCGGGACGGTGAGTTGTGCTTTTAGCGTTTATATTTTTTTTTTAAGATTGACTAAACATCAGGTAAATTCTGTGTTCTTGATTTTAAATTTTTACGAGTTTTACGGTAACACCATTTTTTTTTATTTTACTAGAGTTGCTCTTTTAAACGTAGGTTCATTATTTTTGCCGACTCCAAAAAAAAAGGAAGTTATACAAGATTTTAATGCAATAGACTTCCATAGACTTATTTGATTACTTCTATGACATCAAATCTTTACTAAGGACAGCCGTACTAAAATTAAATATAAGTGAACACAATAGGATTCCAAACCGAATTATTTAGACATTTACATAGGTCGCTCACCATAATTTATGTGTGAAGCCGGACAGGTCACTGAATGACAATAGTAAACAGAATCCATTTTATTTACTTAAATATGTTAACAGATCAAAATTAATTCGTAGGGTAATTAAATGATGCTAACTAGCTAAAGGCAAACCACATTTTTGACAAACCTCATTTTTCAACAACCTAATTATGATGAATAAACCTTTGACATTAAAAAGTTTCATACACCAAAATTAAATAAAGTAAAAACTTTTTTATTTTATTTGGTTACAGTCTAAGGGTCGATACACATCTGACGGAAAATGCGTCGCGTATTACTCGACTATAATAATTATATACTCGACGCACTAGCGCATCATCGGTTGAGTGTGAAAGGTTGGATGTTTTATTATATATTTCTCTGTTCTGGCGTTACGCGACCGATAATACGCGACGCATTTTCCGTCAGATGTGTATCGACCCTTACCTCAACCCTTACAGTACAAGGACAAAACAAAAAATTAAAAAGAATATGTAATGGTGTTATGTTGGTAGGTACTACCATAGACAAATATATAATTTCTCTCTACTAGCACGATTCCGCAAATCGAAAACTCGAAACATGTACCTACCTACTTACGCAAACTAATTTCTTTGGTCCCCCACCCATCACTAAATATTGATGAAATTCAAGGTCTTTCTCTGAAATGCTTGAATAGTTGTTCTCGTACCTGTATATTGAAGACAAGAAATGTTTCTATTATTCACGGTACATAATAATATGCATTGCATTCGTCTTCATCGGTTCCGCATTGTTCAGGCCGGTGGTGTATGAAAAATCGGCACCGAAAAAACTATTCTTGGTAATATTTCATAGGCGGCGATTTGCGTACCGTGACGCGGACTGCGTGCCTGTTTGGTGCTTATAATAAAAAAAGACGTGTGGCACTCGGGGACTGCCGCGGTAAAGCTATTGTATAGCATTTTTTATCAACTTATTAACATGCAATTATAATTATTTAATTATTTTTTTTTGTATAAATATTGCAAGGCATATTTTTCAAAAAAGTATCCAAATGAATTTCTATAATAATTATCAATAATTTTCAAAATAAAATAAAATTGGCGAAAAGTCAACGAAACCTTACACTCGACACCTAGAGGCGAGTTGCTGAACTAAAGAGACAAGCGTGATATTTCAAAAAGCCATTAAAAGTTCTGCTATTCATCGATAGATGGCAAAACTAAAAAGTATCACCGCTGTGCCGGTCGGAGTGGGGGGGTGTTTGGTTATTTTCGTTACGGAAATTCTGGATTCGGTCTCCACGCTCAAGGCCCGCGATAGAAGCTATGCAATAGCTTAAAAAATATTATAAAATTCTAATAGTAGACTGTACTACGAGCAAAATATTTTTTTGGGCGATTTTGAGTCCGGAGCGAAGTGAAGTACATATTCGAGAGTAGAGTGGTTGGTCGTTGTCATGATTACAACCGGGGCCTACATTTTAACGTGTTATTCGAACCACGATAGCGATACACTAACTGTGCCTGCGGTTTTACCGCGTGGTCAAGAAAAGTAGCCTTTCCAGCCTATCTCTATCCAAATTTTACCAAAATAGGTTCAGTAGTTACCGAGATACGTGGTAACAAACATACACACACATAAGACCTTTTGCATTAGTGTGAGGTTAATTCAATGCATAACTACGCAATTTATGACTCTTTTAAAAGTTTCCTCATCCCCCGCATATTAGGAACAAGTCCTTATCTGCTATCAACTTTAACAATATAATCCTTTTAATCGTGTTATGTTACTTTTTATCAAGAAAACAGCATATCGGCCTCCCGTTGATTACTTCACGATTGATTAATAAATTATATCTGCAAGATATTAAGATTGCTGATATCTTTACTATCGTATTTTTCTCACAGTGAGAATGCGAACTGTCTTTTTGTCATTAAATATACACTGTTACTATTTCATTTCTCAAATAAACCTAGGGACTAGCGCCACTGTAGAGTATGTGTACTAACTAACGTAGTAGCTGTTAAGTTTACGTATGTGAAAGTAGAGTTCTTAGCTTCACCGATATCTAATGCAGTGCTCCATCTGTCTCTCTAAAATTATCTGGGTTTTTTTGTACTATTGTCGCTTATGGGTTGGTTACACGTAACGAGTACAGTGGCGAGACAGTAAATGGGCACACTCGGCCGAGCAAACAGATCATGGTCCTAGTGACTGCCATGACTCGCATGTAGTGACATAGTATTATGAGCTAAACCGCGTGGAAAAACTAGTCCTAATAAAAAAATAAAGGAAAAATTCGCTGTCACGATAAGATAGGGTAAAGGTCTGTCGATAATATAATTTCAGTTTAAACAATTCATTGAATTTATTACTTGGCGCCAAAGTCAAGATCTGCTGTAAATTTAGTCGCGGTTTCATCTGGGGCTTTTTTTCCTAGAAACAATAATAACAAACCAATATTGCAACATCAATTCGAAAGCAAGCTAATGTCTTTTTGCCAAATTTTGGCGACCAATGGGCGGCGTCACGATGTTTTAAATGCAAAAGTTGAGCATTGGTCTATCTGTCAGTGTCAATTTTCCGCTTTTCTAACACTAAACTGAATTTGATGGCAGGCATTGAATTAAAATAGCACAAGCTTTCGCATTGACTTCCTCTATTTTTGGTGTTTTAATTTAACTCAATCATGAAAAATTATTTGCTTTATCTCGCTCTCTCGGTAAAAGCACAAAACACATTCTGGATGTTTTGTGATATAGGCGTCAACGGGAGCGAGGTTCTCACAGCTTTGGATTGCTCACTATTTTGATGGCGCTACACCATAGACCACATAAAAGATAAAAAATATCGCCAATTCACGCCATACTTGCAGATATTGAGACCCAAATCGAAGACAACTGATACTCGATAACCTCTTGATCGAAATGTACTTGTTTTATTAAACATGGCCTTATCAGGCTTTGTTTATGGACGTAAGCACGATTATAATTCGGGAATCATTTATTAAAAACTGATAATTTCAGCTTTGTGGGTACCGACCTTTACGAGTGACTTTGTTGCTACAGTGGAGTGAGGCAAATAAAACTGTCAGTAATCTGTTGTACTGGTTTTTTTTTTTTTTTTTGATAAACTTTCGGCCTTTTTTTTCAGCAGGCTGATTCAGCTATCCGAAATTCGAATGTTCGACGATTATCTTCGAATAGTCTTCCGCCTTCGGAAATAATTCGAAGGCGAGAATTTTACGCGATTTATATCGTCGGAACGTGGTCGGAAACATGATGCGAAATCGAAAGTCAAGTTGTTTTTCGAAATTTCGAATACATTCGATTCGAAAGCATTCGAATTTCGGATAGCTGAGTCAGCCTGCTGGAGGTTTTTTCAATATTAACCGTTAATAAATGACCCTTTGTTCATGTGTTGGATTTAAATATGATGATCAAGATAGAAATAAATACATAGTAAACACCAGAATAAAGTACTTTATGGTTTTAACACGACAAAACTATCCGTCAAATAAAGAAAATACGAGCGACTTGCAAACCATTAAACAAAGTAACCGCATAAAGAGGAAATACATAACCGTACAAAATAAAAGGAGAGCTGCTATCTTTTTTTTTTTTTTTTTATGATATTGAGAGACGAGACGAGCAAATCGCTCGCCTGATGTTAAACGTCACGTTTGCCCATAAACAGGTCTGTGCCACCCAGAATTTTGAATTCTTAGAATTCAAGACCTTGCGCGGCACAGCACTGCGCTCGTCACCCTGAGATATAAGTTGTTTAATCTCCCATTTGCCCTGTAATTTCACTGGAAACAATGCCCTTCCAACCGGAACACAGTAATGTTTACACATTACTGCTTGGCGGTGGAATAACTGGCAAAGGTGTGGTACTTCCCCAGGCGGGCTCTGCAAAAGAGCCCTACCACTACAGAAAGCTTTGCTTTGCTTTGCTTTGCAAATCTAATAAAGATTTGTTTAAATTACCATAAATATCTACTACTTATTGGCTACGTAAATACATTTAAATAATAATAATATACTACTAAACAAATAGGTTAACATATCTTTTATTCACGCGCTTTTATTATTACAAGCGTGAAACGTCACTTTTATTAACTTTACCATTTTATAACTTTATTAATTGTTTTTGTATTAAATTAACTGATAAAACAGCCATCGTCATGAGTCCAGTCAGACATAATATTATCATGTCATTTCAGGGATACCCCATTATCGTTTACCATTGATAAATTAATACCAACAAATAATTAAAGAAACGTTTATGTCGGCAAAGGTTATGGTGTCATCCAAATATTTAAAACTGTTATAAACTTTGGTGTTATCACTGTTTTTAACTCATGTGAACACATAATGAGGTTATGGGGCTATCTACTAGGTATTTTTAGTTGTCATTATAATTTTATTTAAACGCAAATACAAACAATGTAATGTAACATATCTGTATATTCGTTATTCATGGTTTTGTACTAAATTGTACTTTTTTCCTCATACAAGTCTGTGATGACGCTTTGTTTGAAATTTTGTGTAGTCAGCAATACTCTAGCTAGCTCGATTGTGGATTTTTTACCAGTGCTTCTAGTCGGCTCTTAGAAAAAAAGATGTAGAGGGGTTGTTTCTAAGGAGTATTTAAGTAACTTTGTGTGGATCTGCACGTTTTTAGACCGCATTTGAAGAGGGGTTCCCAACGAGTCACATCAAACGTGTCACTATTACTCGTTGGGAAAAAAATCCAAACGAGTAACACTGTGACTCGTTGGGAACTCCTCCATTTGAAGGGATGGCTAGTTGGTGGATAAAATGCGACTATGACAGGTGACTTTGATACAGCGAAACCCAATGCCATGCTTGGCTTGGCTTGGCTTGGACTCTCTGATGCTAGGTATGTTTGCCATCTACGATACTGTAACTTAAAATAATGCGAGCTGTGGTAAATCGACAGACCTATGAACCTATCAATCATAAAAAAAGCTAAAATTTAAAAAAATAGACTTTGTTAGCTCCGCTACTCGTTTTAAATAGGAGTCTAAATAAACCCGCAAAAGTCACCATGAGAATTATATTTTCGACAAAATACTGCATAGGTATTAAGTAAATTATAAGTATAGGAATACTTTAATGGGTAGGTAAATATGTGAATTTAATGTCGCGTGATATTACAACTAGGGTGACAAAGATTATCAAAGTTTTATTACAGACAGCCTGTAGGCAATAATTATTATGTAGTAGATATCGACAGGGGTTATCCATATCTTTATTGATTCGGTTTTTATGCATAATCAGTATTTATACAATAATTATACTTATAGCTATTAGCTATGATTATTATAATTTATACTACTGCTCTTACTTGAAATTAAAACTGTCTCACTTTTAGTTTTTTTTTTGGCGCTGGACTTTTAGGTAACATGTCTACCGTAAAACGTTTTTATTTATTTAAATATTGTTCTTTGTCTACTCATTCATTAGTCACTGAATATAAGTAGGTACACTAATTTATTTACTATGGTTGTGGTTTAGATACAGTACTTACCTGTCTATGTTTTTAATAATATAGTATAATAATTTAACCTATAGGTTTCGAACGTAAACGAAATATAAGTAAATTGTCAGCTTAGTGCAAAAAGTCACTAACTGTTGCCATGAAAACTAACGTAATTATACCACTTTTTTGTTCATCATTAACACGAGAATACTCACGTTTTACTGAGTCTTATACTACGAACAGTTTCGATCCCATTCAGTGATCTTTTTTGAGAAGTAATAAGTACCTACACGCGTGATGCGCTTGAAGTCGCAACCAGCCTGGCACTGATTTTGCAGATAATTACTTATACGAAATACGTTACTCTTCAAACACAGTAAAAAGTCTTCATTTGTATTCAATAACAAAACGCAGGAATAATAAAACAGCGTTTCATGCTTAAGCTGAAATTAAATTTTTCTCACGCTTTTTCGGGTTGTGTTTATACTCGTACCTACTAGGGGTACCTACAAGTCACTGAATTTACTTCGCTGGCTGAAAATAGATCAACTAGAGTAGCAATCAAACATACATTATAATGCTGGCAAATATGAACTGAGATCTGATATGTTATCGTATCACTAGATATATTTGTATGTTCAGTTTACCCGAGTATATATACCTAATATTGATAATAATTATTCACAAACTGCAGTAATATAATAGCTATATAACCTAACCTAACCTTAGTACATAAGGAAAGTATGAAAATAGATTCATATTAATATGCTTCATAATATCGTAACCGTCAACAAGATACTCAAAAAAATTATATAGGTACAAACTATTACGGCATTTCTAATCTGAGTTACTCAGGTAGGTTAGGGGAGCGATTTGCTCGTCTCGTCACTAAAAAAAAATTATTAAAAAAGGGTTAATTTAATTTCAATCCGACATCGGAAAGTGATTTAAAATACAGTTGCAACATTTGACCAAAACGAACAAACTGACATAAAGAATGAAAGTTATATACGAGTACCTATATAAAAGCTTGTAAAACACCTCTATAATTATTGTAATTGTATTTTTACTAGCTGCGCCCCGCGGTTTCACTGGCGTTTTCCGGGATGAACAGTATGAGTTAATCCAGACCATGAACAACCTTCATTCCTCATGTAAATCTGTTCAGCCGTTTTTGCGTGAAAGAGTAACAAACATAATAAACCTACCCATACATATATTCTTACAAACTTTCGCGTTTATAGTATTTAGTATGATAGTAGGATATTTTTGTTATAATTAAACACGGGAATACTCACGTAAAAATTAAGTCGTCTACTACGACCAGTTACGGTCACATTCGGTGACCTTCATCAGGCGAGTTTACAAACGTGACGCGCGTGCGTGTGTGATAGTAGGATAGTGGGATTATTCTGTCAAGTTAGTACCTACATTGTATTAGGTATTGTGTAATGCTACATTACCGTTTAGTTACAAATGTAGGTACATAAAGGTAGGGTCTTCATAGTTTTGTAACTAAAGTATTTATGTACATAACTTGTATGTGATAAGTGTCATTTTCTTAGCAATTTTCCTAGTCTATTATCATTTATCACACGTGACCATCATTATCTCCAAGCACAATATGCAAAACGACATGTGCATATGTGCATTTCATAAATAAATAAATAACTCGTTATTTTTATAAAGAAAAAAGTAATTGGAATACTAAACTACGAAAGGTAAAACAAAAAACCATTTTCGGGTTTAACTCGAGCTTTACACTTTATCCGGCTAAATGCGTGAGCTAAAAGCTCACTTAGCCATTAAAATTGAGAAAAAACGTTGAAATGCCTGAAACCGGTTTTCATTATACATAGCCAAGAACACTCCCGACTAAATTAATAATTGACCTATACCTAATATTTAACCTATGTAGGTATATACAGGGTTATTCATAAAGGGTATGCTAAGCTGAAAAGGGCTCATAGTACTCATTATTATGAACAACTTTTACTATGGGACCAACCCAGAATCCGCGAAAAAAAAATCAGCTGTTCTATACATTTTGTCGAGTGTCATTGGCATTTTTCTATGGAACAGCAATTTTTTTGCGAATTCCGGGTTGGTGTCATAGTAAAAGTTGTTCATAATGATGAGTACTATCAGCTCTTTTCGGCTTAGCATACCCTTTATGAATAACCCTATATATAATTATATAATACCTTTCAAATAATAAAAATAAAATCAAAATAGGTTCATCCGTTCGGGAGCTACGATGCCACACACACACACAGAGACACCTCAAACTTAAAACACCAATGGTTAAAAATATAACAGGAAGTACCTAAATAAATTCACCCAAAATGCCTAGTAGTAAAACACTAAAGCTAGTTTTAATGCACCTATTTAGACATAATCTACTTTCTGGATAAATATTTATTCGTTTGCGGTAAATAACTATCTCGATAACCGTATTTCGCATTGGTTTGTACTCTAATGATAAGATAGACTGTTACAATTACAATAAAATTCTGTATGTTTATCAATGACATCCTATATAATGGATGGGCGATAATTTATAATTCGATTTGTACAAAAAGTCACCAACTGAATTTTGTCGCCTGCCACTAAAACCTCTGCGGAGAGGTTTGACAGCTCGAAGTTATAGTCTTCATAAAACGCGCGTAATTATTTTTTCTTTTCAAAAAGTTGAGTTAGTTCAAAGATATAGATATATAGAACTCTTTATTGTTCACACCAAAAATTACAGACAAAAATGACATAAAACTTAAAACTAGTGCAACAATTGGCGGCCTTATCGCTAAGCACATATCAAGGAACTGTGTAACAAATTGAGTTCCGCAGCATTTGCAGTGCGGAAAATAAGAGAACTATCAGACATTAAAACTGCAAGAATTGTTTATTTCAGTTACTTCCACTGTGTTATGTCGTATGGATTATTGCTCTGGGGTAATGCAGCAGACGTAAATAACATCTTTATTTTACAAAAACGCTCTGTTAGAGCTATTTATAGGCTAGGATAGAGAGAATCTCTTAGACAAATTTTTGCGCAGGTGAAAATTTAGACGTTACCATGTTTGTATATTTTTTGAACATTATGTATGTGCGCAAAAATATCCATAAAATATATCATAAACGAAGTGAATATACTAGCATAACAAGGAACAAGTTTAAACTTGTTCTACCTAAAATTAGATTAGCTAAAACTGGCAACTCGTTTATAACGAACGGCGTATTATTTTATAACTTGTTGGCTGTTACTCTAGTCAATAAGAAAGACACAGATTTTATAAGAATTTTAAAAGACTTTTTAATTGAAAAGGCTTGCTACAAAATTGACGACTTCATCTGTGATAAAGTCTCTTTACGAAAATTGTATTTAGACTGTAATAATAATGTTTGACTGATTATACCTACTATTATTGTAGTTATTTTATACTATACATTGATTTTTTGACATTGCAATTTTTTTTTATAATTTTGTGACATTCTAATAATATTATTTTCTTTGACATTTAGTTTATTGTGTATTAATTTATTCATAATAATTGTATTTGACATTCGTATGTGTAGGTACATTGATACCCATATTTGAATAAATTATTTTGAATTTGAATTTGAATTTAAGAGCGATCTATTCCAGGCAAATAAGGTTGAAGGTGACGCCTGAGGGCTTGGACAGAAGCTTTTTGCCTAAGTGTGACGCATGATCATCACATGAAGCACGTCAAAATCTAGGTTTAAGATCACCAATTTTCAAAACTCCGAAAAAAAAATCAGCTTTTTTCACACCGAATGACTGGACTATAAACAAGCAGATTAACTTCAATTAACAGGGGTAAACAGTTGATGCGAATTCATTGCAAACCAAACTATATAAAAATGGATATCTTACTTTTTGTGACGGAAAATGACAAAACAGAAAAGTCGCAAGTTACTAAACAAATAAAATAAGCCGATTCTGGTGTAAGCACGTACTTATAATATTACGGTTTTTATGTTATTATTTATCTGTATTGACGTACTCGTAGATAGGTGCGTACCTCGTGGCTTATAATTATATAAATATTTTACAGATAAAATATTACAGTGAGTTGGCTACTAAATCATCGCGTGGAATTTTTATAACATTCAGATTACTTACAATTCGCATTTTTAAACGTTTTATAATGTTTAAATAGTACATTAAGTAAAACAATAGATTGATACAATGTTTTAAATAGGTACTTTGTTCTCAAACCACTTACTTACTCATTACTCTGGTTGTACTTCGTAATTTGCAGATAATAGGCATGAGAAAAACTAGCCATAACAACAATACGATGAAGAGTTTATTAGGACTTTTAACTTCCAGACTCAAAAAATAAAATGGAACGTAAGTTAACTGATTAAAATAATCAAACCATAAAGGGCCATCCATAAATTACGTATTTTTGTCTGTCATTTTTGGCGTGAACAATAAAGAGTTTATCTATCTACGTCACACGAATTTCATGATTTTTGACCTCTCCCCACTCTCCTTGTCACAGTTGGTCATTTTGATATGTGACGTCACGACGTGACGTTTAGCAAAAATTGTTCATAATGATGAATACTATGAGCCCTTTACGGCTCAGAATACCCTTTTCTTATAACCCTGTGTTGCTAAGTCGATAACGCTGCGCTCGCGCAAGTCATCAGCAGAGATACGGGTTGATTACACGTAACGAGTACAGTGGCGAGACAGTGCCCTCGGCCGAGTAGGTACTCGGTTTGTATAAACAGTTTGACGAGACAAGACAGGCACTGATATCACCAAAAAGTACGATGATAAGCACCAGTTTTTATGGTCACAACTATTTTGAAATGTGGTTATCACCGTAAAAACTAGTAGTAGCAACAGTTTTTAGGGTGACAATCATATAATTATGATGGTCGTCACCGTAAAAACGTGCTAATCATCGTACTTTTTGGTGATATCAGTATGCTCCGTACTTTAGGTGAATTCATCGGAATTTTGATGGCCATTTTTCTCAGTGCATGATTCGTTTGCTCGGCCGAGTGTGCTTTACTGGCTCGCAACTGTACTCGTTACATGTAATCAACTCTTAATCATCAGCAAAGTGACGAGTGACTCGCTCATTGTGTTAAGTTGTAAAAAATGATGGACGTAAACGTAAATAGGTTACAGGCATCTCGGCAGGATGTTTTTCAGTAGTTTACTTATCTTAAACCAGAATCTGCGTGTAGTAGTCTCAAAGATGACAGATTAGGTAATCTTTATTGCTACGATTCATGAACACTGCCTGTTTGTTTGTTGAAGTTTTTATTTTTAAGAGTAGCACTCAAAATAGTACAACTAATTATAACAGCTTAAGGATGGAATAAAAATGCTGGAAGCGCACGCGCTAGCTATTACGTGATTTTATTTGGCAATAGATAAGTTTTAGTTTGTGGGTAGGTATTTAACACACGAAAGTAAAGAAATAGGTACTTTTTAAAAATTATGAGAAAAAAATTAACCAATATGTAGGTACTTCAATATTAACGTGCTGATTGATAGATAGAGCAATGAATAAATGACGTAAGCAGTTATTTCTACATGTTCATAATCAGTGAACCTTCGTTCTATTTTTAAAAAAAGTTAGGGTACTCTATGCCTTGGTTTTATTTTTATGATAGGATTTTGTTTGACCGCCATCTCGCTTGATGGTAAGCAATGCGGTCTACAATGGAGCACGCTTGCCTAGAAGAAACCGACTCACTCGCGACTGGTCACTTTTCAATCGCCACAATGGAATGCTTGGTTTGACGTGAGAAAAGAACGCGTAGTCTATTTCTTCTTTATATTTCTATTGTCTGCCGTCACTCTACACGACAAAATACAATTAGGTATTTGCACACACTGATAATTCACACAGTACAGGGCAGGTGTGAAGTTCAAGGTCACACACAATTGCTTACCAGAGATTATTCTAGTGATGCGGCTTATCCGGCCACTTGGAGTATCCGTCGAGTACACGGTTAATGTTGATTGTTTTTCTATGCGCACACTATTTGATCACTTAATGAACTTAATCCAAAATGTTAGAGTTTAAGTTACTTACACTAAAACGTCACAAATCCGGCCACATGTAGGTATTTGCCATCGCTTAGTCGGCCAGTTTTGATTGGTCCCGATTTTGGTTTGAAATATGTAGTTTGTTCAGGCTAGTTTACCTCATTAATTATCAGTCAAATTATAATATCTAACATTAACAGAATATAGGACATTGGCATGCAATGAACCCTGCCACTTTGATATCCGTCTCATGGCCAGTTTTTTGTAAATTGTTTTTAACCAAGCGACAAAATTACTTATTTATGAATCTGTCCGACCAATGTACTATTTGCGACAGCTCTACTCTATAAGTTGGTATAAATTATTTAGTAATCTTGGAATCGTGAAAAGCGGAAATGATCACTTTAGTATTGTGCTTGCAAAAGGTAACAACCTGTCAATTTGGTTGAATAAGTAGAGTTTTATTTAACAGTCGAATCAATTCTATTTTGGGATAATATACCTAAGTAGGTTGATGGACCGAAATCCATGGGTGCTTTGGTATTTACTACAAGCTTTTATTCAGATTGCCCTGTTTGTTGTTGTTCTGTTTTTTTGGGTCAAATCTTGCAACTGAATCATGGATTACTTCCCGATGTCCAATTGAAAATGTAGATACATGTAAATTTTTTTTTTTACTTTTTTATCATTTAAAATCATGCATATTCAAGTCTGGAGCAAACAGGGAGCTATATGATCAGACAGTTGGACAAGGTTAACGCAATAACCTAGAAGTTCAGTGTAGTAGGCTGAATATGGGATGAAATGAAAAGCTATTAGGTTGTTTAGGAGCGCGTTTTCTTCATTACGCTCTCGCTTATGATATTTTTTTGACATTTAATTCTAATGTTCAATTTTACAAAAGAATTCAATGTCACATTTATGCTCCTTTTATTTTAATTGCTTTAAAAATATTACAAAACATTTAAAACAAGAAATTTTTAATCCATGTTGATTTATCATCGGAGTTTGGAGTTACACAAGTACATATATATACCAAATTCAAGCTCAATCGGACATCGGAAAGTGGTGAACCACTTTTTGACTGAATTTTGAAGAATTCAGTAGCAAGATTTAAGAGAGAGCTAAAAGCGGTGTTCCTCCTCATGCATGGAATCCGGCGTCTCAGAAATCAGATGCTCAAATAAACACTTACCTAATAATAACTGTTGCTTCGCAAAGGAAGTTCAAATCAGCTGAACGGGCGATCTGAATGTCAACCGTTTGTGTGACCAACTAATTTGAAAAGTTGAATTGGAGAGCCATCTTCGAATTACCCGAACAAAAATGACAGTTGCCCATAGCAAGTTTGAGTTCTACCGTTTAGCCAACTGCAAAGATAAGTTGGTCGGTCTAATGCTGTCACAATAGCATGAAATTTTTGAGGTGCCTTTATTAAATAATGATGTTGATTATGGATGAATGGACTTGGGAATTAGGATTGATATGAAATAAAATAATCTTCAAAAAAACAAATTATCAAATTCACAAAGCACGAAATTAATTTTATATTACACTAGCTGAACCCTCGGTATCACTCGCGCGGTGATAAAAACAAAGAATGTGATATTGATGAAAAGTAGCCCATGTTCTTTTCTGTATCCCTGACAACGTGTATGTAAAATTTTATGATGATCGGTTTACTAAAGCGTAAACAAAGAAACAAGCTCATCTTTGCATCCTACTTCCTATCCTGGTAATATGTATTAAAATGCAAAAGTTTGTGTATAAACACACACACTCGTGCTTGAATGTTTGTAACTACGTATCTCCTTAACAACAACCCGATTTTATTAAATTTTGGAAATGAGATAGCTGGATTAACACATATTTTCATCAACGCCATTTTTCGGGGTTCATACTGCTAGTTAAAATATTGGTTGGGATGTGCAAAAAGACAACTGTCTATACTTTATCTCTCCCTACAGCCAGCTAAATTAATCACAAAACTGCCATCTGAATACATAATGGACCAGCTTCCATTTTAGCGTCTTTATTGATTATTGTACTCGGCTAATTGTCTATTATTTAACTGAGACAGTCTGCCTTTGTAAGTTTTATTATTATATGCTATACTATCATATTATTATACTTATTTATCTGGTTTCCGGTCAGCTCTGCATTATAGATACGCATTGAATAACGTTACAATAGCCATCACCTAATTTATAATGTAGTATTTTATGAGATACATGAGTTAACGTTGGACATGTGTTTTTTTAACAATTTCTGACTGAAATTGAATCATAGAAAAATATAATGTAATGAATTGGAAATGCAGCATTTTTTTAATTTATTCTGGTAGAAAAAGTATTTATTTTCTGAACGCGTGAGTTTAAGTCGAATTTTGAACCACTATCCGATGTCCGATTGAGCGGAAAGTCGTTCAAAATGCAATTGCAGAACTGTGAAACTCCGATGAAAATGCAATATCTACTAAGTTCGTTTTTAAAAATACTTACCTACTTTTCAAAATATGTTGCAGATTTTTGTTGCGAGTAGGTAGGTGTAAGTATTATGTCGATGACTTTCTTCGAAATTGTTTCTAATAAATAAAATTAAGAACCGACGTAAAATGGCTTTCTTTTTGGTTTTCTTTCTTTTTTCTTTTGTTTAAATTGGTTGAAAGGATAAATTTACCGGCGCAGAGTAGGTAAATACTGATAAAATTTTAAATTGTTTTTTTTTATTTTGATTTCTTTTGAATGATTTTGATATCTAGATACCTATCTCTGAAAATTTACTGTTACAAACCAACACATACTTATCTAGCTTATCCATAATTTGATTGATCATCATCACAACATTTTACAACAAATGTAATGATTTTTCACTGATTTAATCTATCAGTTTATCGAATTTAGATACATTTAGCTTCTGCATGTACACAAATGATTGCTATCTGTGTTCTACGAATTTTTGTAAAATCGTTCTAAAATTATACCTAGATCTGATCTGATTATCGGATGTTTGTTATTCAATCACGCTAATACAGATAAACAGATTTAGATGAGATGAGGTATGAAATAAATTTATACTCTGAACTAACATAGGCTATTTTATCCCTGAAAAATAACGAGTCCTGCAAGACAGCAAGTGAAACCGCGGGGCGCAACTAATTACCAATAAATGAAACACGTGTGCCAAGAATTCGGCAAAATTTGATTTACTTAAAAAAAAGACAAATAATTTAATTAATTAGTTCTTATTTTTACAAAACCTATTTTAATTAGCATTATACAGACGTCAGCGTCCGTTGACATTGTTTTATAAACAACTGATTAAATAATTACCTACTTTTTAAACAATGGTTTAACACTACATTACCGTACAATGTACTTTGTTGAAGCTATAAACAGGTACAACCTAGTCATTGTGTCTAGAATTTCAACAGAGGGTGTCATAATATTTTTTAAATTCTAAGTTACGCTACAGAAAAAATACAATAGTGCTTTAGCAAGCTTAGAAAGTGCAGTCAAGCCTAAATTGACCAAATCATACTAAAAATTTTGCGCTCGCTGCGCTCTCCTATTATTGTTTATATTTTGCATAAGTACGATAAAAACTGTAATCAACAAAATCATCTCGGAATTTTTGCGCTCGCTATGCTCTCGCATTAATAATTTTTGTTTATTACGAGTACTGTATACATATATGCAACTTAAAGCATCTAAATAGAAATTGCAACGGGCCCGCTCCGCCTAATCCAACTCAATTACCCACTTAGTTCTTTGTTGGTTGAGTCGGGTGGCGCAACCGTCATAAACTTAACGGTTAATGATGTTTCCCTTGCATTTCTAACTGAAACTATGTTTGCGATCGGTTACCATACGATATGTGTTCTTTTTCTTCTGTGTAGGTCTATTTTTATACCGGTTGCAGTCCCCGCTTTTACCTACACGTTTACCTAGTGAGTTTGTACAATTTGAATCATGGTTCAACTTCGATACGCCAAAAAGGCACTAGTTTTAGAGTAGGTAAAGAGCAAGCGTAATTTTTTTTTACCTGCTTTGCGTTCTGGCTAGACAAGTTCGGTTCAGAAACTAACCTCGCCCTTGGGTCTCACACTTAGAAAGTTTTAGCCGAATCAGTCAAGCCATTCTCAAGTGATGCAACGAGCAGCATTTCATTTCACCCGCTGTGCTACATAATATTAGTAAGATAATAGGATAGAGATTAATTCAAACTAGCAATCGAATAAAATCCTCCTCTTTTGCAATCGGTCAATTAAACACGTCACTAGCTCTGACGTGACGTGACGTGACCTAGAGTCAGCTGAGCGAGACATGGTCGCGCCAAAAATCAAAGATCTCAAATATTTCGTAGCGTGATTCAATATTTAATTATAGCTTTATTTCAGACTAAAGAAACATTTAACGAAGAAATCTACATATAAAGAAATATACATAAGTTACAAGTTTTTTAGTCAGTTGAATGAGCATCAGTTGAACCAATGATAATTTTATCACCAATGATATCACAAAAAGTCAAATATTTCCACAAGCATGTTGTTTTATTTGGGTACAGATTTATTTCAGTGTTATGTGACTTTACGTTAAAATCTATAAACAAAAACGTGACCTATGCTTTTCAAGTCGTCGTTATGTGAGGGTTTTTATGGTTAAACAAATCGAGATGAAATTTGATATGGAGGTAGCTAAGACACGCCAAAGTAAAATCTCAACAGTTCTTGTAGGATAGCGGGTGAAATCGTGAGGCGCAGCTAGTAAAGAAAACCCCAAAACCATAAAAACCTGAAGCCCAAAACTCCAACAAATAATTGGCTGTGACATAAAGACAGACACCGAAGTCTCGCCTCAAGGATTATTTCCCGGAGGAGGTTCAAAATCAGAAAAACCATAAACAATACAATTCCTAAAACCCACTCATAAACCCTAAAACAAATCTAACACATTTTGACAGTTTAAAAAAGCCGTAACAATTTTTACGAGCACGTCTCAATATTTGGTAACAGATTTACAGTCGTAAACCAAGCCGCTATTTATTTTTATTTATCTATTTAAGAATATAAACAAACGTAGACGTGGCAGGTTTAACGTTGGCAGCTAGGAGCTGTTGATTCTTCAGTAAATATACACAAAACGTCTGTATTTATAATGTAATTATGAATTTGTCAGCACCTATGTAAATGATAACTAAATGTTTAGTAATTTCGAACAGTTTGTGGATGTCAGCTGATATGTGGAGGTGATGACATACTTAGTTTTTGTATGTGAATGTATCTATGTATGTATTTCTTTGTATGAGGCATCAAGTAATGATTAGTTAATGACGTTTAAACAAAGAAGTGATGCATTTTGTATGATCTTTTTTCGATGTTGTCGAGGTACAGCGAGCATACCGCGAACTCTTAGCGCGAGTCTAAAGTGAATCGCGTTGACTTTTGTCTCACTCGAGACAAAAGCCAACGCGATTCACCTCTTTACAAGCTTTTATTGAACATGCGGTGCTATCTGTCAGTGTAAGTCAAATCTTGCAACTAAATTTTAAACCACTTCCCGAATATTTCCGATGTCCAATTGAGCTGAAATATGGTATACTTACCTACCTACTCGTACTTGTGTATATAACTCCGGTGACAATGCAATAAAAGCGATTCTTTTCATATAAAAAAATTACAACCTTATTTTTGTTCCCCCTTTTTTTCTTTGGTTTATCTAATTTTTTTCTTAATGAGAACGACAAGACGTTTTTTTAGGACGATGAATTTGAGTGTGAATGGGTAAGTATAGCGGTAGAGGACGACCAAAGAAAGTATGGATGAACTGTGTGATAGATGATATGAAAAAGAAGGGAGTGTATTCAGATAATTATGACGAATGATAGAGATGAATGGAAGAAGTGTACATACTGTACCGACCCCACGTAGGTAGGATAAAGGTAGGCAGATGATGATCTAATTTTTTTCTTAATTTTGATAATTTCGTTCCCCAGCGAACATCGCGATCGCCTCGACGGGGTACTCCATGGGATGGACGTCCCCCATCACCGTCAAACTGGAGAACGTGACCATGTCTCCGCTCGAGGAGGTCGTCACCCAGGACCAGGTGTCGTGGATCGGGTCCCTGCTCACTGTGGGAGCTATATTCGGTAATAATTCACTAAATATGTATTTTTACACGCTTTTTATTAGCTTCACTTGTATGTTTATAACCAACTCCTTTGGGTGCGATTTTGGCCCACTTTAAACGGCCAGATTTCGTTCAAACTTTGTAGATATATCGAGGACCGATGACAATACACTAATCAAAGCGTGTTTTTTAGTTTTTGTTGAACTATTAATTATTTTTTAATTTAGTTATTCAGTAGGTAATCAGTAACTTTACAATTTCTGTTGTTGCACCAAGATGCCACTGAAGGTTTGTTGCGGTGCTCACAATTCAAATGTTGTTTTATAAAAGAGCAAGATCACGGATGTTGGGGTCTATAAGTCTAAGTACCTACCTAAGTACCTCTATGAGGTACCTATCTATGGACTCAGGTTACCTACAGTAGTTCTCAGCAAGCCACAACCACTGGATTGATCTGGAGTATCTGACTATTATTAATATTATTATAACTCTGACATGCATTATTATTTATTTCAATTTTGTAATGTTCATTTTTAAATTTTTAAGTATCTGTAATTAGTAATTTAAGTGCCCGCTTGTACGCTGACAGGCGGGGTCTGGAGATATTTATAATTCACCTTAACAACTTTGTAACCCAGGCCCACAAGCTGAATAAATTGATTTTGATTTTGTTCAATATCTTATCAACCATTAGTTACCTACTTACTATCGGACAAAAAACTAAAATGCCAATTTGTTCCCACAGACTCTAAGACTGCACGTCCGGTCAATGACGCCTTGGAGTGAATCCGTTTTGTCTTCTTTCCTTAAAAAGATTTCACTCTTCACTTCGCTCTGTTACTAACTGTAGTGTATTCTGTAACCCAGGTCCCTTCATCGGCGGTTTCGCCGCATCAACCGTCGGTCGGAAATGGGGCCTGCTCTCCAGCTCGGTGCCGCTGCTGATCGGCTGGTTGCTCATCGCGCTGGCGAGTAACGTGGCCATGATATACGCGGGTAGGATCTTCTGGGGTTTGGCCGTGGGCATGCTGTTTACCATCTCACCGATGTACTGCGCTGAAATTGCTACGGTGAGTAATTGTTTACTGCCTACTCTCTCTCAATTTTTGCGGTCTACGTTGGAGCACGCTTGCCTAGATCATCAGCAACCATTTATCCTTCCACTGCTGGGATACAGGTCTACCCTCAAAGGGTGATTAGGCCTAGATTACTATATTATTTCATTTAGATTATTTCATGAGGACGAATGCTCTCGCGATGTCTCACGATTCGTCGATTCGCTAGGCTACACTCTGTTATCCGTGTCACGATGTGGGATCGCGATAAATATTGCGGCCTTCACCACAGACTAAGGAGAGTGCGCCTCTTTTAGACATACCATGTACGAGTAGGTAGGTAAGTACTTATGGCACTATACCTAATTGAAAAAGTGTCTGAAAAGACTAGAATTTCAATTTCACGTGAGTAGGCACTATCAATAGTTTTCCGTAAGAAAAAACATGTCAAAATTCTCATAACATTTACTAAAGTACCTACTCTTTCCAACCCTCACTCTTTCTAGTAAATCGTAAAACTTCACAAAAAAATTAACATAATTTCTGCAAATTCTAAATCTTCACGATTTTTAGTGTGATTTCCGTGGTTTGTATGGTGTAGGTAATGTTATGTTATAGACACCTACGTAAATAAAGTATTTTGTATATAAAAACCTATCTTTCTTTCCAGGATGAAGTCCGCGGCGCGCTAGGCTCGTTCCTCCAGGCGTTCATCACCCTCGGTTTCCTCTTGGTGTACGGTATCGGACCCTTCATCTCGTACTCCGCCGTGGCCTACGTAGGTATCGTCTTCGTGGCGGTCTTCGCTATCTGCTTCTTCTGGATGCCAGAGTCGCCTATGTACCACTTGATTAAGAGTAAGTACTTTTTAGGGTTCTGAACCTCCTTCGGGGAAGAATTCATAAGGCGAGAGTTTGGTGTCTATCTGTATGTCCCAGCCAATTATTTACATTCAATGATAGGCTTGCGTTTGACCGCTATCTTGCCTAATGGTATGTAATGATGCGGTATACGATGAGGCACGCTTGCCTAGAAGAAAGCCGATTCACTCTCTTTTTAGTTCTTATAGTACTTCTTTTTTTAGCGTAGTGGCAAAAAGCACAAAAACATTTGATTCCTAATGCTCAGCTATGCCAGCAGTTTCTTACTAAAACTGCTTCATTCTTTTTTAAGACGCCAGGAATTTGTGCATTTATGATGTCACAAAAATTTCAGTAAGGATGATGAGAACAGAAAACAGCCTTCATTCATCTCAAAATCACAAATATGATTAGCAAAAAAAAAATAGCGGTACAGTAGAACTCCAATTATCCGAACTCTGACTATCCGAATCGCCGATTATCCGAAGCAGAAGCAAGCGAAGACAGCAACCAACAAAAATTTGGAAGATGCCGTGTTTAAATGGTTTTTGCAGCAACGTTCTATGGGAAATCCGATTTCAGGTCCAATCCTTTGTGGCAAAGCCAAAATCTTAGCAGAAAAGCTAAGAACTTTCTAAACTTGTACATAAGTACATTTTATTTATATTTAAAACATGTGAAAATTTCATGTTTCTTTCATTTAATTCAATAAAAAAATAGTGCAATATCAAAACGTAGCTTTTATTCTCTCCAATGGCAATTTTTTTTAAAAAAATCCGATTATCCGAATATTTGATTATCCGAATGGGTCCCGGTCCCCATTAATTCGGATAATTGGAGTTCTACTGTATTTTATTAGGTACTCCAAAAAGTGATGATAATTTGTTTGATCTAGTCTGTGAACCACAAAACTAATCTCGCAACCTCTTTGTCCACCCCCAGATGACCCCGACGCGGCCGCCGCCTGCCTGGCCACCATCCGCGGCAAGTCCCGCGCCGGCGTGCAGTCCGAGCTGGACAAGATGCAGGCCGACGTGACGGCTTCCCAGGCTAAAACCGCTTCGGTATGCTACTCTTCACGTTTTTCATTTTTTCAACTTTTTAGGGATGAGTAACGAATCTAGCGAGAAAATTACTTCTTAGTAAATCCACATAGTCAAGAAATGGATCTACTGAGAAAAAATATCTCACTAGAAACGTGATGGATCTGGACAATAGATCCACTACGATATTGATCGCATAATAAAGCCTGCTTAAAGTTAGTCCCTGCTCAAATGTTTGACAACTTCCCGCGGACGTGAAATCTATCAACTACTTGGCCAGCGTGGCGGAATACGGCCTAATCACCCTTCGCTGGTAGACCTGTTTCCCAGCAGAAGATTAAAAGATTGAGGGTGATTGAAGTTGTATTTAGGGTTCGGTACCCAAAGGGTAAAACGGGACCCTATTACTAAGACTCCGCTGTTCGTCCGTCTGTCTGTCTGTTTGTCCGTCTGTCACCAGGCTGTATCTCAATAACCGCGATAGGCAGTTGAAATTTTCACAGATGATGTATAGTATCTGTTGCCGCTGTAACTAAAGGTACTAAAAATACAAAAAAACAATAAAATAAATATTTAAGGGGGCTCCCATACAACAAACTGGATTTTTTGCCGTTTTTATAGATAACGGTACCTACGGAACCCTTCGAGCGCGATCCCGACTCGTACTTGGCCGGTTTTTTAATTTTCTTGATGATTCGTTCCAGATCGCCGACATCTTCCGCGGCGGCAACTTCAAGGCGTTCTACATCTCGTGCGCGCTGGTCTCGTTCCAGCAGCTCAGCGGGATCAACGCCGTGCTGTTCTACATGACCAACATCTTCACCGCCTCCGGCTCCGCGCTCGACCCGGCCATTGCGACCATTATTATTGGAGCTATCCAGGTTAGCAGCTAACCAGTTCTTAAAAGTTTTGCACCTAAACGGATGCATTTGGAATTCCGCGAACGTCATTATGGACGTTATCCAGGTCACCAAGTCTGGGTTCCGTACTTAAATGCAAATAATCCTCAAGGGCAGAATTCATAGACCTTTCATTGGGGCGATATAGGTACAAGCGCTCTTTTCAGTCGTTCCCTTATTTCTGAGGATCGTGGTGAACGAAAACTCTTAGCCTTGTAATCTGCCTCCATCTATCCAGCTCTTGGGGTTACCAAAACGCATTCTCGAGAACAGAATTACGGGGAAGAAGATCCCTAGACATGGAAACGTTTGGATGATAATAAGAAATGAACCTGATTGCCCCTATCAGGATTTAAGAAGCTTGGCATGATCGCAAAAAGTTGAGTTTCAACTGACTCAACTTAACTCTGGCTTTCAAACTTCTGTATGAAGGTAGTACGCGCGAAAGTGAGAAGCTTTTAGTTTCACACAAATCTAATACAGTGCTCCATTTTCTCTCTTTCTTTTTCTGAAAACGTCAACCATAAACCGTTGTCGCTTTTTTGTACCCTTGCTTGGTAGGCTGATAGTAAGATGGTGTAAGAATGTTAGGACCTACAACAATAAATGAGTGTTGGTTCGCAGGTGGTGGCGTCGCTGATCACGCCGCTGGTGGTGGACCGGCTCGGGCGCCGCCTGCTGCTGCTCGTGTCCTCCTGCGGGACCGCCGTCGGCCTGGTGAGTACCGCATGATTCTTCTATCCTAGCTCACTCAATGTACCCACGAATTTTCAGACTCAATCGATCAAATGTTAGTTTTAAAACCACTAAATAACTTCAACTTCAACGTTCCATAGAGCTTGAGTTTATTGAGCGTCTCTGCAAGAACTGCCAAAAGTTGTCCGGATGTGCGTGTGGATGTTGGTACTCGCGTACAGGGCGTATTTTTCAACGAATCTCGAGGAAACTTGGGATACTCGTACAGGATTCTTCAATTTTATAAAAAAATTGTCGCCGAGATTTTTTGATTGGGGGGTATCCCCCTCAAAAAAGTGGGTACTGCAGCGCTATTTACCCGATTTTGATAAAATTTGGCAGAAATAACTGGTACCTAATAATTCTAAACCAGGTTTTCGAATACGAGTAAAATCAGTCACGAGGTCGAAATAAAAGACTGAAGGGCTTCACACACAGCAGCTATAATGTAAAGATGTACATTATAGCACGATACATCTCATTACATCTTTCCATAGAAATCGTCAGGATGTAAAAATATACATTATAGCTGTCGTGTGTGGTCTCCTGACGGATGTATCGTGCTATAATGTACATCTTTACATTATAGCTGCTGTGTGTGAAGCCCTTGATTGTCACAAAAAGTTCTCGCGAGGTCTACTGTTCGCAGAATTACTTGTAGGTACATAGATATATCAGTTCTAATCCAAAATTATCCGTAGGGTCTCCTCGGCATGTACTTCATCCTGGCCGATAGTGGCAGCCCAGTCGTGGAAAGCATCGGCTTCCTCCCCATCCTGGCGCTGGTGCTGTTCATCGTGACGTACTGCTGGGGGCTGGGCCCGCTGCCGTGGGCCGTCATGGGGGAGCTGTTCCCCATCGAGGTCAAGGCTCTGGCCTCGCCTATCGCTACAGCGTACTGCTGGGGACTTTCCTTCTTGGTTACTAGGTAAGAGGGAACATGGAAATGGACGGATGGAAAAGGACGATGGAAAACTCAGATTTTGACTAAACGGAGGCCCCTGAGAATTATTTGATAAAGATCATGTAAAGACCGGTGACCCTAATGCCTAACTTCTATAATGTTCGATTCTAGCTTAATTAAATTTGAAATAGGCCAATCTGGATAACTTCAACTTGAGATGACGTCACTTTTGACTTTGACTCTTAAATTTTTGTAGTTTGTAATTTTAAAGCCAGATAAGACTAAATTATGTTTTTTGACATAAAAATTCGTATGGCTACTTTTGACGACAGCCTGAAGATTACCAAACATTGACAATTATCCGATAGAGCCGCGTGTATGGCCGTAAATGGAAGATCATTTTCAAAATTGGCAAATTGACTTATTTTTACTTGGTTACATATTTAGGTAAGTACGAGTAAATACAATATTGAAGTAGCTTAACTCACAAGAGATCTCATCTTCCAGATACTTCAACCCTATAGCTGACGCCATCGGCATGGGCGTAGCCTTCCTGATCTTCGGCGGGTTCTGCGTCGTCTCCTTCTTCTTCACGCTGTTCCTGGTGCCGGAGACCAAGGGCAAGAGCTTCCAGGAGATACAGGACATGCTGGCTGGAAAGTAAGACCCCTTCTTTCTTGTTACTGATGCATGTCCTCTGTTTCTCTTCTTATCTTCTTCTTAACGCTCTTTTTTTCTTTACACCGTTCTTTGTATCGAAAACCAAGGGCTAGCTTCTAGGAGATACAGGACAAACCAGCTGGTAAGTAGTAAGAAAGTGGTTGTTCCCTAAATTTTTGGAAGTAAAGGTAGCATCCGTCCATCCTCATGATGCACACTAATTCCTTGCCAAATTACGTCAAGATCCGGTCAGCTATTTAGTCGTGAAAAAAATACAGGAAGACTGAAAGTTACTTTCACATTTTTCGAATCACTAGAAAATTAGAAACACGCGATGACTAGTGATATACGTACTCGTACCTACTTATATTTAGATAAAAAATGTTTATTATGTCATACAAATCGTTACGTTACGTTTTTTGTCAAAAGCGTGCGACTTTGGTATGATGATAATATGATGCTCATACTTTTGTATTGCTTTGCTTGTTTACGCGATCGAAACAGATCTCACTATGTTGTACGGTTTTAAAATAGACTGGAGTTTGGCAAGATGCCCGATCTTTTTCTTCCTGTATTTGACGCTACATTAATTCTATTTGCTTAGTACATTACTGTAGTACTCCAGTTAGTAAGTTTTAATCGACATAAAACGCATTCATAAAAGGTCAGGGGCCCGGCTCGAGGGGCCCAAAACAGAACAAAATAATAGTATATTTCCGCTTTGAATTTAGTCGAATTTTTCATTGGTTAAAATTTTATAAATTCGTAGGTACTAGGTTTGTCTGCTTGTATTTTTTTATTTATTATGTTTTTTTTTGTTTCAGGACCTCCGAGAAGTCCGAGAAGGCTTAAGAAATCAACTTTCCACTAAATTGTATAATATTCTCTAGTTAAAATAGTTATACATATAGTATTACCGCCTGAAGCTAAGCGAGGCGGGCTTTCCTATATAAATGTAAGGATTATACGTACTGTACTATAATGGTGCTTTTATAATTGGATGCTAGCAAAACTATGATCGGGGGCCCTTTTTAATACTCCAATTATAAATGTTTTTATGAAGAGTCAGTGCCTATTCTTGTATAAAAAACAATCGAAATTAAAAAATAGGCCAAAATCAATTATTCTAATTGGGGGCCCCAAAGTAGGTAATTCGGGGCCCTTCAATAATTTGGAAAAGGCCCCTTAATTTGCCTACATAAGCATAACTATATAAATGAGTTATTTACTTGATTTATCTTATACACGTATATTTTTATAAATGGAGATAATAATTATTTATGTAAAAATACATAATAATATTTTATACTGCTGTCACTAAGATTACTAACTAAAATATGATCTAAGACTGAAATTAAGAAAATTATGAATAACACTAACAAAAGAATCCTAATATATTTTACCTATCCAGTGACGACAGAGCTATATTTTACGGTAACTAAATTTATGAAAAACACAGGGATATAATTATATGCACAAGGGTATCTAATAATTATATATTATAGTTAAAAAGGGTTATATATACAGGGGTATTAATGTATAAGTCTCATGCACTCCTTTTATATTTTGGAGATTTCAACGAGTATAAATAATTATATATGAAATTATGTAGCACGGTAAAAGTATGTATCGGCGAGAATAATTATATCTATGCAAAGTTATTCTATCTTTTTAAGATTATTTATAGTAAATTAAAATTTTCTAAGCTAAACTAAATTATTTATTCTAATTACAGAGATCACTTAAATTATGTCTAAGTCTTAGACTTACATATGGTTCAAGTGATTCCTGGTTTTTGTGGTGCGTTTGACTCTATGTATGTACTCTGATATATATGCAGTTTTACTACAGGCAAGAAAATTTGTCTATACACAAAATATCTACGTCTTTTCTTTTTTGTAGACATGAATTATCTATGATTTTTTGTAGACATGAAATGTCTATGAATTTTTTGTAGACACAAAATATCAGAGATATTTTTATACATAGGTATATTTTATAGAATATCTGTGACTTTTTCTATAGACACAAAAACCTAAGTTTCCATTTTAACACATGTGTTCTACGCAAGTATGAAAGTGCCTTAGAACTACCAAGTACAAATATGCTAAAGAGATGTTGACGAGTTGTGATAGTAGAAAAATTAATATTGTTATACATTTGTAAATAATGGTCGATTGTAAAATTGTTGACGAATAAAATTGTTCGGTTAAGTTAATTTTGCTGTTTATTTTTTCTTTCCTCTAAGATAGTCTCTTTAGGTCATAACTTTTTTTATTTCCGACTGAAAAAGTGGGGTGCTATAAGTTTTACGTATCTGTATGTGGCATCGTAGCTCCCAAACGGCTGAACTGATTTTGATTCAATTTCTTTGCTTGAAAGTCGACTCGATGGCGAGTGTTAGCTATGATTCAAATAGTTTGGTTCAGCCGTTTGAAGATTATTTCACCTGTTTCTTAGTCAAGGGTATATTCAATGCCCGTCGGGGCTGCGGGTAGAAGTTACCGCGGCCTCGGCGTCACAAGGGCGTAGAAGGAACATGGGTGGTTTTTGGTCAGTAGAAGTCTGACACTCCCTTCCGCTCTGCCCAAGAGTGGGAGGGGTCATTTGATGATTTCACACCCCCCCAAAAAAAAAAAGGGTATATTCAATGAAATTAAATTTCTTTCAACTACTATTTCTGTTCTTTACTATTTATCTTCTCTTTTTCTCTTTATTCAGTAGGTAATAAAATAAAACACATACTTTTGCAATAAATAGTATATCTAACACGATATTTTTTTTGTGTGTGAATAAATAAATAAATAAAGATAGGTAGAACAGCTTAGAGCTAGAAACACATCAGTCTTTTGCGTTAGATCTCGACTACAGATTCCCTCTTATTCATAAACGATTGATAAACTAAACTATGCTATAAAATATTCTGCCAAATGATACGTCATACTTTAGAATAAAAAAATAGTAGTTTATGAAACTGTTGCACAACGAGAGGTATTAAAACACAAGAGTGTGTATTAATAGTACCTATCACGTGAGTGTTTTAATACCTAGTTATGTGCAGTTTCGTACACTACTTTATCTACTCTCATATAATATATAAAATGCGAAATACAAACATCAAAACGAATTTATTTTGACATACTCTTGAAACACAACAACGAAATTTAAAAATGGAATCAATGGCGCCAAAACTCAGTATGTCAACGCGCATACGCTTAAAGCACAGATTAGATAATAGTTACTACGTGAAAAACTAACAAAAATTCACTCAGAACTTTGCATTTACAATAAAAGCGTGATATGATACATAAGAGGGTTTAAAACTAACTAATTAAAACATCTATTGCTTTTTAACATTGATTTGCTTTAAAAACTATTGAATGACATTTTCAACTTTATTTTCGTTCTTACTTAAAAAAAAAAAGGGTCTACCCATTTTTTTTTTTAATTTCGTTTGGGTTCTGGTTTATTCTGACTAGCGACTAACTCACTATTCGGGTCACTGTCGCTCTTATTAAAAATGTCATGACAGTGAGAGTGACTGAGATAATCTAAAGCGGCAAAAAGAGGGGATACAATGATGTTTTTAATCACTACATTAACTACATACAATCAAGCCTTTACTATTAAAATATTATTCAAAATCCTTAGATATCTCATCCATTGCTATGAGAACATCATATATGCTACCGGCATAATCCTTCAAAACATCACTCTTCTTAATCTTCAGACTAGCACAGTACAGTTTTTTGTACATATCGGTCATTTTCTCGTAGTCTTTATTCGATTTCGACCGACAGTACTGTATGACGCTTTTTAGGATGTAATTCAGACGGTTCTCGAAGAGGTTCAAAAGGCTGTATTCGCTTTTGATGGTTTTTTCTTCGGGGTCTGGCTTGGGCGCGTCCTTGGGGTCGTCTGGGTCTTTTTCGCTGAGGAGTTTCATGATGGACTGAGACTGGCGTAAGAGATCGATGGCTGTTTGGAGGGATTTTAGTTTGAGGTTCGGCGACACTGGAAGAAAAAAGGGTAGTTTAATATTCAGTACATCAAAAATATTTGCATGGTAGGTACTTGCTAAAAATGGATTGGTAAACTTTTTATTGTTCACACTAGAAATTAAAATTTCTAGGTTGAATTTAAAGTTACATTAAAATAATACCGCACAGTACAGTATAGTACCGCACAGTACAGTATAGTCCCGCACAGTACAGTATAGTCCCGCACAGTACAGTATAGTCCCACAAAGTACAGTACAGCCCCGCACAGCACAGTCCCACGTACCCTGCGCCTGCGTCTCCAACAGCGCCACGTGCTCGATGCGCGCGGTGAGGAACATGGCGCCGTCCTCCAGCGCCGCGAACGTGTGCGCGGCGCGCGAGTAGTGCGCCTGCGCCGCGCTCAGCAGCGTGCGGCGCTTGGGGCCCTCGTCCACGGTTATCCTGCAATAAAACGAGGCTTTTTAATGGCAGGAAGTCTGAGTCTGATCACCAACTCACTTGTACTAAAACAAATAGAGGGTTTTGACGCGAAAAAGTCTGCGAATAAGCACGAACTGACTTGCTGGTAAGCGACGACGTGGGAAGATGAAGCTCGTAGATCTGGAAGACGTATTTACTCCGGTCTTGCAAAGCTCAAGAAAATATCTCTTCGTAGAAGTATACGCAGATTTCGATGTGTTTGGATACCTTTATAGTCGAACTGTTTGAGGGTGAAAAAGTAACAAACATATCCATACTCGATTACAAACTTTCGCATTAGATTTGTATGAAGTGCCATACAAAACGTCGTAGCGCTGTTGTAGAATACCACTTCCGGTCACCCATCCAAAACTACCCATACACATTTCTGTTCTTTGTTCAGCAGAAAAACGCGCTAGTCTTATGATAATTTTGCTGTAATGCAAATATTTGAACGAGAAATAAGAAAATACGAGTACTTAGTCACAGAGGAAACTCCTAATCATAAGTAAATATTTGTTATTTGATCGACAAATATGAGTATTTCGATTCATTCACTTGTGTAGACAGATTGCAGACTATTGTTATTTTTAACTAGCCGCACCCCGCGGTTTCACCCGCTATCCTATACAGTATACCTAAGTATAGGCTTTACTTAGGTGCTGTTTTTTCCCGGATTAAAAAGTAGCCTGTGTACTCGTAAATCCAGATAAATTAGAATTTTGTTTGGCGGTAAAATTGACTTACCTGTGTATAACGGTTGTAACCGTTCAAATGACATTTGACGCAAATCAATATTTCTGATTTCTGATATTCATAGAAATCTTCTATTTTTAACACGCTTTTATTAGCTTCACCTGTATGTTTGTATGTTTGTATGTTTGTATGTTTGTATGTTTGTATGTAACCGACTCCTTTGAGCGCGTTTTTGACCCACTTTAAACGGTCAGATTTCTTTCAAACTTTGTAGATATATCGAGGACCGATGACAATACACTAAACAAATCGTGTTTTTTAGTTTTTTTAACTATTAATTTTTTTAACACGCTTTTTCTATAAAGTTTCTTTAACTTTTAATACCGTTTAACTTACAAATGGTAAAATTCGTCATTCGTGTCAGAGAACAGAGTGGCGCAGTGGAAGCGTGCTGGGCTCATAACCCAGAGGTCCCTGGATCGAAACCACGCGCTAGGAATCTTTTTGCTCAATATTTTTTGTTACGCATCAATTTTATTTTATGAGGTCTGAGGATCGAAACCACGCGGCTACAAATCTTTTTGCTCAATATTTTTTGTTACGCATCAATTTTATTTTTAATTTGCTTGAGCAGACGGCCAAAATCGGATAACACCAACACATTTGTACCATATTAAGGATGGTTAATAGTTAGCAAATCGAACTAAAAAGCGAAAAATAAATAATAGTTAAAAAAAACTAAAAAAACACGCTTTTTATAAAAAACCGAACTAAAAAAATAGAAAATAAAATTTTATAAATTTAAATTAAGAATAGGGTTGAAAATTTCAATAAATATAAATTAATAATAGTGTAAATAAATAAATATATGTATTTTATTTTTAAAAAAGCGTGGGGTGCTTTCTAAGATATTATCAAAATGCTAATCACTCTACTCATGTCTGTCAATACAAAATGTATCTACAAAATATATAATATCTATTGACCCATACACCCCACGCTTTTTAAAAATAAAATACATATATTTATTTATTTACACTATTATTAATTTATATTTATTGAAATTTTCAACCCTATTCTTAATTTAAATTTATAAAATTTTATTTTCTATTTTTTTAGTTCGGTTTTTTATAAAAAGCGTGTTTTTTTAGTTTTTTTTATTTTAATTAAAAACTAAAAATTTAAAAGCAATTGTTTACGCGTGGTAAGGTAGGTACCAAGAACGCTGGCTGCATTCCCGCGCTGAAATGCTAGGGAAATTCTTAGCGCGAGGATATCACCAGCGGCGTCGAGTAAACGAGATGCAATTTGTTTGACGAAAATCTTTTCACTCCACTCTTATTTTTTTTGTTTACCTTTATTGTGCGTACTGCTAAAGAGTGGAATGCTCTGCCCGAGTGGGTATTTCCCGGTAGCTATAATCTGGGTGACTTCAAGTCGCGAGTGAATCGGTTTCTTCGCGCGTGCTGCATCGTAGACCGCATCGTTGCTTACCATCAGGCGAGATGGCGGGCAAACGCAAGCAAAATCTTTTATATATTTTTTTTAAAATGGCGTCGTTTTGTATAGCTGTACCTGTACTGCGAGTGGTAAAGCGAGCCCAGCCGGTGGTGCACCATGGCGGCGCGGAACTGGTATAAATACTGGCGCGGGCCTGCAGACACCGGGCACGCAGCCAGGGCCTGCTGCAGGGCCTCGCCCACCGCCGCCACCTCCTGGGGAAGGGGGGGGGGGGGGGGGATAAACCAGTTTACATACATATATTTCCCGAAAAAGAAGTATCCAATTCACAAAAGTTTCTTTACTCCTGCAAGTGTGTTGCTCCCTATAAGGCGAGATGGCGGTCGAACGCAAGCTTATCATTAAATAATCAGTCGATAATCGATAAAATAGAGAGGGTAATAAATAGTAGTAGTAAATGTAAGGACTGGAAATTGATAGAATTGAAGATTTTATACTTTATCATCGTCATCATCACAGCTCTAGCGTAATAGGAAAGCACCTAAGATAGTAGGACGGATTTTACAAGTCAAAACAAGCATGCTTCGTCTCGAGACCTCAGCAGTTTGAGGACTGTTGTTCGGTTAATTCCGAACACCTCAGCGTTTTGGCTTAGGGCTTGTACACAAATCTGCGATGCGATGCGATGCGATGCCGCAACGCAGAAACTTGGGACGCGAATTTCTGCGATGCGATTTCTGCGGCAAGGAAATTCTTTGCCGCAGAAATCGCATCGCAGAAATTCGCGTCGTGCGTGCTCGCAGATTTTTGCGATGCGACGTCGCACCGCAGTTTTGTGTACAAGCTCTCGAGTAGGTCGCACGCGGCGCCAGCAGCGGCCCGGCGAGCGCGCCTCACTCGAACCAGTGCACCAGCATCAGCAACCGCCGCATCACCCGCACTCATAGCATCAGCGATCATTACCGATTATAGCAGTTTATTAGACAAGCGTCTTTTATTTATCTCGCGTCGGTAGCGATCTATCAGCAGCAGCTCAAAGTAGGAATCTAATCCTACATAGTGGTCCTTCGAGCCGCTAGTTGCTAGTTGGGAAGTGTTCTCACCAGCGCATAGTCTCCAGGTTCATCCTGCATCAGCACGGCCCTGGTGTACAGGTGGCAGGACAGCTCCCAAGTCACCAGCTCGTGAATGGAGGCAGCTCCGCAGGTTTCCCTCGGCCCCAGCAGTTTCAGGGCTTGGCGGTAGAGGTCTTCGGCTTGTTTGTATAGGCTGCGCTTTTCAGAGCTGCGTGAAGAATTGTTTTTTTTTAATTACAAGGGATAACGTGTGCATTTTTTAGGGTTTTGAACCTCTATAGGGGAAGAACCCTTAAAGCGAGACTTCGGTGTCTATCTGTCTGTATGTCACAGTCAGTCATTTGTCGGTCAGGTACTATGTACGCTGGACTAAAATGAAGATAGAAACGAAATATAGAGAACTGATATGAGATAGAAAAGGTCTTCAACCAAAGAGGGGTTCCAAGAAAAAGAGAAAAGCAAGTTGTTTTAAGGATTCCATACCAAAACGACAAAAACGACCTCTATTGTGAGACTTCGATGCCTGTCTGTCTGTATCTGACAACCAAATATCTCAAGAGCTAAAGACTTGAAGACCAGAAGAAGTAATACAGAATGGCCTAGTTAGCCTGGTCTGCGACGTCTTGGAATATCTCCGTCGCTTTGTCGAAGCATTCGAGCGACTTGCAGGTTTGGTTAAATTGCTCGAGAAAGAGTTTCTTCATACTTACGTGAATCCAGGCGACTGATCGCAACGTGCCTTGAACCTCATATATCTTCCTTTGTTACAGTACAGAGGGCCAAGTTAGCCTAGTCAGCGACCTCCCGGAATATCTCCGTCGCTTTATCGAGGAAGGAGCGACTTGCAGGATATCTAGTTGAATTATTTGGAGAGAAGTTTCTTCATACTTACGTGAAACCAGGGGATTGATCACAATGTGCCTTGAACCGCATGTATCTCCCTTTGTTACAGTACAGAAGGGCCAAGTTAGCCTGGTCGGCCACCTCGCGGAATATCTCTGTCGCTTCGTCGAGGCATTCGAGCGACTTGCGGGAGATTTGGTTGAATTGCTTGAGGAAGTGTTTCGCTTCTACGGATTTTTGGTCGGGCTCGTCGGCGTACTTTATGTATATTTCTGTGAAGGTGAAGTAAGGTGAATTATTGAATGGTTTCGACATATCTATGAAGCATATTTTGCGATTTAAGTTTTAGTAAAAGTTGTTTAGAATGACGAATACTATGAACTCTTTTCTGCCTAAATTCGCTTTCCTTATAATCCAATATAAATACGTACTTTAACGTAACTTTGCCTTTCTGTTTGATTTTCAACTTTTCACGCTCAAATGTATCAATATCGAAGTAATTAGTCTCGGAAGTATCTTATCGTAGGTATAGGTGTATACTCACGCTGTGCCTCGTTCATGTATCTCACAGCGAGCTCGTTATTGACGGACGCGAGCCGCCGCTGCAGCTCGGCCCGCCGGTGCAGGGCCGCGCCCGCGCCCCGCCGGTAGGCAGAGCAGGACAGCAACATTGCGTCCGTCTCGCTCGTCGGGAGCGAGATAGCTGCAAGAACAAACTTTTGGAACTCTGGCTCGGTATTTTGTAGTAATAGCAATTATATGAAATCTTTGATGGTAAATACGCCACGTCATATACACATTTCACGTGGTGGAATGCGGCCTATTCACCCTTCGAAAGTATACCTGTGTCCCAGCAGTGGGAGGATTAAAGGTTGAGTAGATAGACATACACATTCATCACCTTTATCAGCCCGTAATCGCTCACTGCTGAGCGTAGGCCTTCCTTCTTGTACTAAAAATTTTGAGAATTAACGACTGACTTTAACTTCGGGTTACTTCTACAAAACCAAGAAATCAACTGATTGCTTTGTTACAATTTCTTGCAATCAAGAAAAAAAGTTAATCAAAAAAGCTTAGTTTTCCTCAACTTCAAAAACCACCTCTCAAAAAGTTAATTGAAAAAGTTTTTCACTTTTTCAAAACTTACAAAAAGTTCATATAAAAAAATTCTAAATAATTCAAAAACCAACCCAAGTCGAACTCTTCGGACACATCATCATCAACTTCCTCCTCCATATCGTTATCGATCTCCAGCCTCAATTTGATATCAATATCGTGATCAGTCTCGAACTGTTGCTTGAACTGTTCCATCCTTCCCCAATGCTTGCTCATTTGGAAGAAGTTGTCCCCAACCCGTCCTATCAAGCAACTGACGTCAACCATTTTACTTTTTATTATCATATGGCTTAGCAACTTCTGGCATTTAGAAGCCATGTTTATGTATTTCAAGGAAAATCCATATTGCTCGTTTGCATAGCTGTACTCTGCTAGGGTTGCATATGCGAGGCAGATTTTCTCGTATAGCAAAGTTTTGAGATGCAGTTTCCAAGCGAAATTGTCGTCACGATTTGGTTCGTGCCAGCTCGGAAAAACATTTTTTTCTTTGAGCATTGATATTGCGTTTTTGTCGGCGTTTGAGCTGGTTTCGATGACGTACTTCTCTGATTGGCTGGACGCTTTTCTGTCTCGCTTCCTCCTGCGGCTTCGGCTAGAGTGCTCTTTCCGTTTTTTTAGAGGTTCGTAGTCCATTTTGATTGGTTCGTACGGGTTTGCCATTTTGGGGTGTTGCTCTTCGATTATGATTTTTTGCTTGAGGCGTTCGCGTTCTTCTTCCTGTGAAATGAGAATATTTTTTAGTAAAGAGTAAATGAGGGTAATGCTTTTCAGGTGTATTTGTGTTTGCTGTTTCTATGTAACTTACTGCCTAAACGGTTTGACCGATGCGATGTTTATTTGAGACATGTCTAAGATATGTTTTAATTTTAAAGATAAATTAAAAGCTCTGTACTAGATCAAATATGAAATTTATCGAGAGAAGTTATCAACCAGTTTTTCGCAATAACGCACTATGCACCGCGGCCGAATTAGAAAACCATAAAAACTATTTTCTCTCTTTTTTCTCTTTTTTTTCTCTTTTTTTTGTATGTCTTCTGTAATTTGTGTATGTATGTTATTGTGCCATTAGTATGACACAGCAAAAGGCATACACTATCAGCAGTGGGACAAAGAAAGCTGTAAGTAAGATCATATAGGGCGGGTGGTTAGCCCTGGTGCCCCTGGTACGAGTTTTTGGGCCGCCTGAACACCTCTAACATGGATTGAAAGAAGCAGATAAGATAGCACAGCAAAAGAGGTTTATACTATACCCACGATTACCCAGCAGTGGGCTAAAGAAAGATGAATGACAATGATTAATCTTAATATATATAAATTACGTGTCACGTTGTTTGTCCGCTATAGACTCCTAAACTACTTAACCGATTTCAATCAAATTTGCACACCGGGTGCAGTTCGATCTAACTTAGGACATAGGATAGATAGCTCACATCTCAATTTATAGTGTCTACCCGTGCGAAGCCGGGACGGACCGCTAGTTTTTAGTATAGTTTACCTGACATTGATTAATTTTAATGATATTTTACCTTGCATTTGTCAATAGTAATATTATGAAGCGCCAAAAGCCCTTTCAGAGCGTGCAAGAGTGCCTTCCCGCAGCGGTCGGGGGGCGAGTCCCCCAGGCCTTTGCCCTGCTGCGGTTTGGACTTCGGGTCCTGGAATAAAAAACACAATTTAGAACAAAAAAATAATCAACGTTTCACACTCATAGCTAGGATTCTTTGTCGGGGACGCCAACGAAAACCAAAACTTAAAGTAATATTTCGGTTTTGATTTCAGGGGGGTCAAAATAATCACACACATCACACATTTTCGTCGATTCGCTCGTCTCGTCACTCAATTACATTAAAAAAAAAAAAAAAAAAAATGTAACTAATTATATTTTAGTTTTAGGGTAACCTCCCATAGTTGATAGATTGATAAACTCTTTATTGTTCATACCACAAATTACAAGCAGAAGGATAACAGTGAAATTTGTTCAAGATGAAAATACTATTTTTTTCTTGTTTTTAGCTTAGTTCAACCCACAGATAAATTTTCTGTGAGCAGTGTGTTCCGATTTCCAATATTTTATTATTGTCAAAGTTTGTATGTTTGGATGTTTGTTGCTAAATCACGCAAAAACGGCTCAACGCGTTTGTATAAAATTCGGTATGAAGGTAGCTTATACTCCGATTAACCATTCGGCTACTTTTTATCCCATATTTCTTACCTCTACATTATCTCTGACTCGGTCTCCTATATCTCTTAAAGCGAGCCCTCTCGTCTGCAACGCCAAAGCATTTTCACTCTTCACTATATCCTTAGATTCGATATCCTTGCCCCTCTCACTCCCACTATTCTCCTCTCTCTCTGCCCCGTCTGATTCCACGATGATTTCCTCTTCGTCGGGCGGAGTGTTGTCCCGTTCACTCGTGTGGATGTCATCGTTGCTGTCCTGCTCGCTCGTGTATGTTGTGTGCATGTTGTCTCGCTCGCACGGTTCAAAGTCTGCGTAATCTATGTCTTCACCATCGGAATCTGAACTTTCATCTGAAAGAAATACATGAACGATTAACAGATTTTTGCTAAAATACCAACCCGAAGAAAGCCAGTATTGGTTCAAAAAATCTATCCTATAAATAAACTAGTAGTTCTGCGAATAGTAGACCTCGCGAAAGTCCGGATGTTTGTTTGACGGTACTCGCGTACAGGTCGCATTTCTCAACAAATCTCGACGAAATTTGGTATACAGGTTCAACAGAGGTGTTCAACAGCGGTGAGAGTGCGAGGAAGACGTACCCTTAAAGTTGGGCGTGGCCGGGTTGGTGGTGGCGGGCACGTACAGGTCGGCCAGCATGTAGTGCGAGGAGGCCACGATCTGCGGGTGTCGGGCTCCGGAGCTGGCCAGCAGGGACACCACGTGCTGCAGCAGGGGCCGCACGTGCCGCGAGCGCCGGGTCAGTCTGGGTAACAGAACGTAACAACGGTAAACGTAGAAATACCGATTTGTGAGTCCGCAAGGGATAGAATTTAGCTGTAATACGGTTCGTGAGTCTAGAAGGTAAACGTAAGTATAATACAGATCGTGGATCTGCAGGGGCGACATACGTAGATGTAATGCAGTTTGTGAGTCTGCGGGACGAAATACGTAGTTGAAATACAGTCCGTGAGTCTGTGGGATAAAATACGTAGATGTAATAAGATTGGTGAGTCTGCAGGACGAAATATGCAGATATAATTCGGTTCGTAAGTCTGGAGATATGGTACACGTGTGGTTAAAGCTAATTTAATTAATTTCATATGTCTAATTCTAAAAATCCAATCCAATCTGTTGAAAGCCAAACTGGCAAGGATTTGCTGGTTAAGTTGAGCCTTTACGCGTACCTTTATAACCGTGTTTTCGGCCTCTGAAAATTCATATAAATTAAGATAAAGACAATATTAGTTAAAATCGAAATAATGAAAAAAACCGGAGCAGTGAAATTTCGACACACAAAAGAAAACAAAAAACTCACCTCATATTTCTAGCAACTCTATACAGCAACATAGCGACTGGCGTAATAAACGGATTGTCCAAATCGCCCGGACACAGCGACGTCAGATCATACAACTTCACCACGTCATCATGCGGCCCTTTAAACAGCCAATACGTATGCCCAGCCTTCGTCGCATTCGACTTCAAAAACGACAAGATATTTTGAGCCACATTCCTTATGACTTTAGGGGAGAATTTTGAATGCTCCATGTTTGGAAGGTCTTCGGTTTTCATTGGCTCGTATTTCTGGACTATTCCGTCGAGGTGGTAGCACATGAGTACTTCGGGGACGTTGCACATGAGGTTGTCGAGCCAGTAGTCGATGCCGGTGAGGACGTTGATTGGTTCGCGAGCGTCGCGTAAGCGGAGGCTTACGCAGGGGCGGTCCTGGAACAAACGATTAATGTCTTCTCTTGAAGGTTATCTGAAAATCGATTTTAGCAATAAGAAAGACTTATATAAGTTTATGTTTTTACAGTCTGTTTTTTTTTGCGGAGTCAATAAAGTGTTAGTTAGGGAAATATGCTTCAATGCCAATTTTTGTGACACATTCGTGATTTAAAAAACTTATCTAACCAGAACCCATTGCTTAAATTAGACAATTTCAGGGCAAATAGGAGATTAAACATCTTATATCTCAGGGCGACGAGCGCAGTGCTGTGACGTTAAACATCAGGCAAGCGATTTGCTCTTCTCGTTACTCAATGGCATAAAAAATAACCTAACTAGATTTTATGGCAATATACCAAGAACTTATAAATTGTGTAATTTTTATATTTATTTGTTTTAATTTCTTGATAATTATTGTCGAAATAAGTATGACAATGATCTTTTTTAACAGGAGTTAACTAGGGAGGTCTACTAGGCCCTACATCATACCTTATCCCCGAATATGGGCAGATCGCTTCCAATCAACATGTGAATGTCTTCAAACGTCCAGTGCACGTTGCGGTTGTAAAGCTGCTCGTATGGAGGCTCCTCGGGCTTCGTCTCGGGCTCCGGGAGGAAAGGGCCTGCAGTGGATGACTTAGTTAATAATCGTGGGGGGTTCCCAACCAGTCAAACCAAAACGAGTCACAGTGTGACTCGTTGGGAATTTTTTTCCCAACCAGTCACACTGTTACACGAGTGTGACTGGTTGGGAACAATTTTTTAAAAAAGATTCCCAACCAGTAACACTGCCTCAATTAAAAAAAAACTATCGCTTAATACTTTTGATTCGCTCGGTACAAAACAATCTTATGGTACCAAAACAAAACTTTTCTTTTGTTTCTAACAAAAGATATATTTTTTTGACTAACTAATAAAAATAATAATGTTTTAATAATCAAATAAATATAATATTGACCTAAATACAATATGCTTTTAATAAGTTTTGAAATTAAGTGAAACAGTCTCGAATTAAAAACATTTGTACCAGTAACTTTTCATAATCGGTCTTCTCTATTTATTACAGGTAGGTAATCATCACATATCTACATTAATCATAAGGGTTATTGAAAACTACAATATTTATTGGTTTTTAGTACCTAAGTCTTTTATCACTATCCAGACATTTTAAGTTTTCACAAAATTTATTTTTTACTGACTAACAGGACATCTTTAAAACATTAATTTTTTTGTACGAAGTAACATTCGGTATCATATAAACGTTACGTTTAAATAATCAGATGAATAAATATTTACTTATCGATTAATAGACTTAATAAAGTATTGAAATTAGGTGATAATGAGTCTCGAAGTAAAAAATATTTGTATCAGAAACTTTTCATACTTAATCAGTCTTCTCTATTTACTCGTATCATAGGTCAATTATGATATCAATCATAATATATCTTCATCAACCATTAGGGTTATCTTCATGTATACCTATAAAAATTAATCGCTGTTCGTTTGGCTGGCTATAAACTCGAGAACGGCTGGACCAATTTCGCTAATTTTGATCTTGAAATATTTGTATTCAGGGTATTCAGGTATTGTTCAGGGAAGGTTTAAAAGTAAAAAAAAACAGCGGGTGTAACCGCCGGGTGCAGCTAGTTAAAAATATAATATTTAGTGCGTAGTTTTTTTATTTTGTTATTAACTCAGAAGTTACTTTTACATGAAAATTAAAAATGTTTTGTTTCATTGAATTGCTGCGTGGTGTATTATTAGGTCCTTACATATGAAATTGGTGCTATGTCGAACTGGCCACTTTGATCCCAAATATCTGCTCTTTGCTTAGGAACTCCAAATTCAAATTTATTTCAAATTAAAGCTCGTTTATGTGTTTCAAAAGTGATTTATTTGTTTTAGCCTAATTTGATATTTCTTTGGCATTGTTTTCTTTGCAAAATGGAATATTTAAAATATCGCGTTATTTGCGAATACGATTTCCATCGTGGCACCAACGCTGCAGAAACAGCTCGAAGGATTAATGATGTGTATTTCTCAAACAAAATAGTGTTATAATGTACCTTTTTTTGTCATTACTCGATACAGTTTCCCACTTGACTCTTTTAGCACGTAGTAACTATTACCTAAACTACGTCTGACAGGCTAGGTTTGGCGCCATCTTAAACCGCCACCATTGATTCCATTTTTAAATTTCGGTGATGTGTTTAAAGTTTGTCAATATAAATTCGTATTCAAGTTTGTACTTCGCTTTTTATGATATGATAGTAGATAAAGTAGTGTATGAAGAAACTGCACATAACTAGGTATTAAAACACTCGTGTGATAGTATTAAAAACCTCGCCTACGGCTCGGTTTTTAAACTCACACTCGAGTTTTAATACCCCTTTTTATGCCACAGTTTCATAAACTGCTATTATCTTTTTTTTCGTCTATTTGTTTTCCCCATACAAAACGCCAATTTAATAGGTAAGGACCTTTGTGAATGACCTTTGCTTACAGAATGGCAAATTTGTTGGATATTGTTTTATATTAGAAAGTTATTGTTTGGGTGATACATTCTTTTTGAAGTAAAAATCGCGTTTCATATTTCTATTTAAATGGTAAGCCAAGGTGGTTTAGGGTACATGCATGTATTTTATTTTTCAATCGATTCTATAAGTTTACATTACCTGCAAAATATAATATTCGCAAAATAATAATTAATACTCGTAAGTACTAAGAGAAAAATAAGTAACTGAAAGTGAGACCAGGCCTAATAAAAACCAAATACAAACCTAAAGAAGTGTTACACCAACAAACAGTGACAGTATAATGTAATAGTAGGGGGGTGTTACTCGTTGGGAATGATAAAAAAAAAAAGATTCCCAACGAGTCACAGTGTTACTGGTTGGGAAAAAAATTCCCAACGAGTCACACTGTGACTCGTTTTGGTGTGACTCGTTGGGAACCCCTCATAATCGTGTACATATAAGGAAAGGGTATGCTAAGCCAAAAAAGGCAGATAGTAGTCATTATTATGAACAATTTCTACTATGGGACCAACTCGAAATCGGAAATCGTGAAACATACATTTGATACAACTTTGATTGCAACTTAGCTAGGGGAACCTGGAATGAACCAGATGGCTTGAAGAGTAAAGATGATGATGACAGGTACCTGCGATAGTGTGCGTGTGTGTGTCCGTGTGCGGCAGGTGTGTGGGTGGGGGCTGGGCGAGGCTGTGCGAGAGGAACTTGTTAGTTAGCTGCAGAGCTGACTTGGACACTGGTGCCAAAGTTAGCGACATACGTTCCTGTTAACAGGTAAAAAAACAAGAATATAGAAACAAATTTTTTAAAAACAAGCTTTTATTGCAATCGGAGTTACACACATTGAACCAAATTGCAACTCAATCGGACATGGGCAAGAGGTTCAAGATTCAGTAGCAAGATTTGACCAACACAGACATACAAGTCAACATTCTATTCATTTTTTCTCCGGACGCGTGAAGGTTTCCTCATTGAAATATTGCAAGTTAAATAAAAGCTTGTAAAAACACTTGATTTGTGAAGCTATCACAGTATGGCAATTTTTGAGTCCCTGTATCCGTGCCCAATCTTGAAAATTCGCTGAAGTATGGGTATTACCATAGGACTTCAATCATATTCTTTTATTTACTCTAATGTATTTTTTCCTAATTTATCATCGCTTACCTGCTCTGACATAGTTTTGAGAATGTTCTCATAGAAGAAGTCCTTAAGCCATGACCACTCCGACTTCATGAGATAGTCGTAAACGTCGAAGTCGTCCAATAGTAGTGTGTTCTCTACTCGGTGCACCATCATGCTGACCTGAAAACATGTTATATGGATTTTGACCAGTTTCGTATCCCACTTCTGATAATTTTAAACTATAATTGGTCTGTAATATTTTTCTTTTAAATCAAATTAAATAGCTATGAGCTTAATTGAATTTAGCTTTCTCGAGTACATTACTCTTGTTTATGACAGATCATTGACATCTCATAAAAAAAATTAAAGTGCAACCAAATTACAACTGTTTTAACTCAAACAATGCATTCAAAAACTATGAACAATTTCTACATTTGCTTCTCAATATGTGTATCTCAATGTGTGGGGCAAGCGTTGTGCCACTTACAGTTCCTTGAGGCTGGTATGGCAGTTTGAGGAGTTTCTTAATGACCTCCGCACCGGCGATAACATCCACCTCGCCTACGCAGTCGGGAAACATGTGCGCCATTCGGAAACTGGGAAACAATCATATTTGTATGGACTATTCATTCAACAAGATGAACGAAGATAAAAGATGGTAAAAAAAGGTTCATTCATGCTGTACTTTAGAGTAAGTATTGTAAATAAATTGGGTCGTTGGATTAGAAAAGAGAATATTGTTTTGATGTATAAATTAAATACTAAAACATAATGACGGAATTTCGATACTGGGGAGATATAGACACATCGGTATGCTGCTCGCCTATAATTATACATAAAATAAATAGATGAGCTGGTTTTGAATTAAATAAGGAATGAGGGTAGGTTATACCATAATAAGTTTTTAAAGCAACAAATATCACATTCGATGAGGTTTGGATGAACTGTAGCCATGGATGAAGATTATCCTGGATTTACCAAGGTTAATAAATAACAGAAGCAACTTAATGTATTAAAATTATGTTTCATTCATTAATTAAATATAACATTGAAGAAGCTTCAAGACAGCTTGTAAGATTATACTGGATTTACCTAGATAAATATGGGCAACTTACGGTATTAAAATAATGGTAAAAAATTAAATATAAAACCAAATACTTAGTTTCAGTCTTTTTAAGTCTATGTGAGCCAATCAACAAGAAATTCGTCAGAACAGTAATATGCTTTTAAAATGATCACCTAGACATCCCAGGTCCCCTCGTCAAGATCTGCTTTAGTCCGTATGAATCAACGGCTGCTCCATAGTTTGATGGTGGCAGGTTCAGATCCGTGTTACATTGTAACTGGGCATATGTGGCCGGCGTCTGGTAAGCTGTGTACTTCACCACCGCTGTGGATTTAATGGCCGGGGATGGGCTGCGGTCCTGGAATAGATTTAAAATACTATGGTAAATAATGTATCACGGGGTTTCCTGCGTCAGAGATGTCATAAATGGATTCTGTGCGGTCTAGTGTCACACACATGGGTGATTAAATAATACTTTGTATGGGTTTTTGTTGGTGTACCTTCCCAAAAAATTACTGAAATGTTGTAAAGAAGTAAAGAATATTTATAGGTCTTAAACCAAGAGCTGCAATAGCAGCACTATGTAAATGTAGAAAAATCTAGAAGTTACCTTGGACCGCTTGTGTTCATTTTCGTTTTCAACTTCTTCCATTTTCCAGTGAGGTTACACCAGATGCTTTTATGGAATTGGTTATGAAAGACGAAGTGAAACAGCCGGAATTTATAATGATAAAAATCACTCAAAAGTAACTCAGAACTAGATTCACAGATTTTTATTTACTAAATTCATTTCCTTTCTAGGATAGGAATAGGATCGTAATTTAAGATTTTTGGTAAAATTATTCATGTATAATTTAGCCTCTATCACTTCGAAAATAAAGCCGAAAATTAACTAAAAATTATATTTAAAGCTGTCAAATTGATAACATTATAAACTCTAGATTGTCACTGTCAGTCCAGCCACAGGAAATAAATGCTATATAACCCTTGGCATGGAATGGAGCCAAAAAAATTACTTTTGGTCTATGTTTTGGTCTATGGGACAAACAAAATTTTAGTTGGCAACACTGTCTAAACTGTCAAATCGTCTGTGTGCATTGGAAATTGCACGAGATTATTGATTTTACGTAAAACTCGCCCGCTATTTTGCGATTATAGTGTGTGTTTGAAATAAATTTGGGAGAAATTCTTCTGGTAAGTTTTCTATACATGGTATTTTTGTCATTGAAATAATTCGACATTCGGTCGGTACCTAGCATTATTGAGGGCATCGGCTCGAGCTTGCACTTTCCGGCGTCTGTACCGATCAATAAGTACCGTAACGTAACGTGTTATTTTCTATCCTATGTCTCTTTGTTCTCACACTATTACCTTCGTTTTAATTACTCTTATCGATGCCAAAATAGTTACAGTCGTTTGCTAAGCGAGCTTTTTTACACGTAGAAACAAGATGGCCAACCGAAGACCTCAGCCGGGTGGAAATGGCGGCCGTCGCATGGATTTCAACCGCAACGAGGGGAGGAAAAACTATGGGAGGAGCGGTGTGTCACCTTGGCAGGGCGGCGGCCCCGGTACGGGGCTGCCCAACCTGCTGCCGCTAGGCGGAGGACCAACCGAGGCCACTCTAGCTCTGGCTTCCAACATCATCAACTTGCTGCAACCTCGACCGAACCCTGTCCCGTCTCTGCTGGACATGCCCATTAGACGGGACTTTGGTCCTCAAATGGGCCGGTTTGATCGCGGATTTATCCCTAACCGGGTAGGTACTCATAGCACTGCCAGCACCCAATTGAAATAACATTGATTGTCTTCATGAGAAAATTCAGAGTCCAAGCAACTCTTTCAATATTTACATTCTAAGAAAGTTATCTTTCAATTGAATTGATTTTCAATGCATGTACTTTTTACAGAGATGTTTCCATTCCAAATGTGAAAGTAGTTGTCGCTGCTATAATTCTTATTCCTCATTGCTCTATATCACATTATATGTAATTCTCTGCTTCTATACATTTCAGCAATAGGGCTTGCAGAGCTCGCTTAAACTAACTCTTTTGTTTGATGAATTCCCTTTAGATGGGCAATCAAGGTAATTTCCGGCGTACGGGAAATTACAATCGGGCTGGTGAGCGTATCAACACCAATCGTAAACAGTTCAAGCCCAATGATGGGCAGAAGCAACAACCCAAGAGCTCCCCGAAAAAGGAGGCCGATTCTAAGGCTAAACCTGTCAAGGAGAGGTAAGGATTGTTTCCTTCCGGTGGTCACACCGCACTTCTGATGCCTCAGTAGAGGCCACACACTTCTTACGTTCACCGGCCTAACGTTTTAGCCGAATTGGCAATAGTAGCTTTCTGCCTGTTGTACAGGTACGAAATCAACAGATTTTTTCATCAAATTGTCATTGTCTTCTCCATGGGCAGTACTGCTCCTGATAGAGTAGCCTCCAGGGCTTGTAAAGCTCGCAGTTGAGCGAATTACTTGATGATTTTGTCTTCATGTCTTACCTTCCTTTGCTGGCTCAATTGGATTTCTGCAGATAAGTATGTGATGAATTAATTATGCGGTGGTCAAAATTTATTGGAGTACCAAGTTATTGGCTACTTCATTTTGGTACTCCTGGATTGATTCTGGTCAATTTGTCTAGTATAGTTTTTTATACTACTGTACTTACAGTAATGTCTTACATGTCTAATATTTACACTTGATTGTGAACTAGACTCAACCTACTAAAAAGTCAACAAATAATCCGGTCAATTTAGACATTTGAGGGTGCAATAATTCCCACTCAGCTGAAAATTGGTAGGATTGTTCAAAACACCATCATAAATGAAATCTAAAAGTCCTCACCAATATGTGCAAAAAAATTTACTCCGGGTAGAAAAGGTCACAACTCATTTTTTTTTCCACGTATTGGATCGATGAGGACTTTTTAGGTTCATTTATGATGGTGCTTTGAACAATTCTACCAATTTTCAGCGGGATGTGAATTATTGTAACTTCACTCCTATTTTTTGGTTTAATTTGACCGGATAAAAAGTGTGTTTTTTATTTATTTATTATATTTAAGTTCACGCACACAACATACACTAACAAATTCAAATAAAAAAGTTATAATAAAAACAAACAATAAAAAGTTGAGATTTAAACTTGATTGATCATGTTTGACATTTTGTAAAAGGGAACAAAATTAAGCAACTCTGAAGTTGGTGTCTCCCTTTTCTCATACTAATATGAGAAGTAATGCCGATAACCTCAGAGCTCATCAGTGGACACAGAAACAACACCATCAATATACACTTACACCACATAAAAACTGACTATGCACAAAATTAGATTCAAAAATTCTACAGAAAACTAAAACACCAGAAACAACCGGCACATTTCAGTACATTTCCAACTTCTAACTCACCTAACCCTTAAACAGCGAAAACCAAGAAGAGAATACTGAAGAGGGAGCAGCGCCAGTGGTGATCAAAGAAGAAGATACCAGGAAGGAATTCCCGAGGACTCGTTACGATGAGATCAACCCGCAACTGTTGAAATGCCATATTTGCAACAAGAGCATGTGGGATGGACGCTCCTTTGAGAATCACTTGAGTGGACGGGCTCATGCTATAATGATGCAGAAGACAGCGCAGAGCTATGCTCTCACTGCCGACACCATGCGACAGGAGTATAAGGTCAGTGATAGCATTATACTAAAAGGCACCTTTTGAACCATAGTTGATAGATAGTTGATCTTTTAGCTTATAAAGTCATGTAGCTCTATACTTTCATTTGCTAACCTAAAGTACCTAATTTTTTTTAATGAAAAGTATGCTGTGCTAATCTAAGGCATAAACTACCATTTTATTCAAATAATGTTGCTATTATATTTTATTTTCGTTAACTGGAACAGACACATGCATACTTCCAAACTCTGTCATTTACTTACAGTATTTATATAGTCACTCATACCTTTACAATACTAATGCTTAGATGGTAGCGCTGCATGCTAGGGCTCCACGTGGTGACTCTTGATGTCGAATTTAGCCCAGGTTTTTTTTTGTGGCCTCTTATTAATCTTTTATCAAGTTTAGCCGCATTGCAAATCAATACTGTAGCAAAAAGTTTCGTAAAAGCTTCATCTAACATGTTTTTTGGGGATGACTCAAAGTTTTCAAAGTGTGTGATATATTGTTTTGTTTTTCTGATTGTGCAATGTGCATGGTTTGCTTGAACACATCCCGCAGATCAGTACAGATTACCGCCGTATCCACCCTCGTACAGCGTCGCGAACGCTCCCTAGAACATCGACGGTAGTGGTAAACCCATATACGAAAGCTAAGGCTCGCAAGCGGCCAATTTGGGATGAAGACCAGCCAGATTTTACTGAAGACTCAGGACCGTGGCAGTCTTTTTCGGATATAAAGTTCGATGACTGGCCGGCATCCGAATTGCCAATTTGGGATAATGGCTGTTCGCCGGATTGGGTCTTTGACTCAAACCCGCCACAAAACTGGGATCAAGACTCAAGACCGCCTATATGGAGACCCTGTCTTTGTCCGGCCCGGCGAGCGCGGCGAGCCCTTACGTCTCCTTGGGTTGTGGACCGACGCGCGGTGACCGGCCCAAGGGACGTATGTATCCCATTCTTATTGCACATTGCACGATTGTTGTATATAATTTATAAATTATAATTTCCTGCATGCAGTTTTCTTTTCCATAATTTAGTCTTCAAATTCATTAAAAACGCTGCCCTCTCGGATCCATCATGCATTATGTACGATTGAACTGTTTATGTGAATAAAACTAGACTTACTCCTGGCTGTATAATCGTCTAATAATGGTTATTACTCGGCCAGGACTGCGTAATTCTAGAATTAATTCTATCTTGACCCGGTACATCTTAGGTTGCCACCGACCTTTAACGAGGACGGATGCTGCCCAGGATTGCATAGCTTTCGAACTACCTGGCATGACCCGAGAACGATGAACCCACCCGCTTAAGCTCTAACAACGTCCCTCTCACTAGATCCGCGAGATGAAGCGCCACCGCCGCACCGGGACGCAGCCCGCGCGTGACTTCTACTGCGCCATGTGCGACATGTACGCGGCCGACGGAGCCCTGCACCGCACCACGGTGGGACATCGCAAGCTGAAGAAGTATCTCCATCCTACTTGCACGTCGTGCCATAAGGAGATGCCCACGAGGATCGAGCTGGACGAGCATAGGTATGTAAGATAAACTTAGATAGCGTAGGTGTCTAGAGTAGCTGGGGTTGAGACTAAAAAAGACAGTTTTACTAAGACCTAGAAAAACTAACTGCAATTGAAATGTTCTTCAAATTTATATGCAGATATACCGTTTCAGTTTAGATGAGTATTGAGTAAATAAAGATTTATTTTGCAGACTGACGGCTGAGCACTTGAGGAATATGCAGGACAAGCAAGAGGTGGTGTCGAAGCCTAAACCTGAAGGTAAGTTAGGGTTTTTATCCAGTAAACACAAACTTTTTTAATACAATTACAGTAATATTTGTACATTACAAACTGCTCGGCGTTTGAACAACTGACAAAGGTGTGGTACTCCCCTAGGTGGGCTTTGCAAAAGAATCCTACTATTAAACATCGTCTAGATCCCCAGGGGTTCCCTAATTAGTCAGACTGTCACCCTGTGGCTTCTCAAATTTACAATTAATGTCATATCAGTCACAAGAAAAGTAGAAAAAATTCTATTAAAAATCACAATTGAATCTTCTTCTTCTTCTTCGATTGATTGTCACCCTAAAAACTGGTGCTAATCATCATACTTTTTGGTGATATCAGTATGCTCGGTACTTTAGGTGAATTCATCGGAATTTTGATGAATTGTGTGAAGGGAATTCATCATTCTTTTAGCTGAATTTAGATGGACGTTTTTCTCTGTAGTATTCGTAACGAAGCCCTATCTTCCAGTGATGGTGATCTCCACGCTGAACATGGAGCTGTCGTACCTGCGCGAGGACCGGCAGCGGCGGCGCCGGGACGCGGACGCGGGCGCGGACGAGCACAAGCAGGACGCCGACGCCGACGCCGAGGACGCGCAGGCGCAGGTCGGACGGACAGTACTAACCAACTTCGTACTTGAAATTTGCCTTATGCATAGCGTAAATGGTCCATTACCAATTTACCAATATTGTATTTTTCTATTTTTTTTTTTTTTTTTTTTTTATTCACTTAAAAACTACCTTACTTTTTTTCTTCTATGCTAAACTGAAAAAGGCTCGTATTACTCATTATTATGAACAACTTTTATTATAGGACCTATCCGGAAATCGCGAAAAAAAATTCAGCTGTTCCATACATTATGTCCAGTGTCATTGACATTATTCTATGGAACAGCTGATATTTTTTCGCGATTTTTGGTTTAGTCCCATAGTAAAAGTTGTTCATAATGATGAGTACTATGAACCCTTTTTGGCGCATACCCTTTCCTTATAACCCTGTATTTCCTGTGTATTATGTGTTTATTTGTGTTGTTGAGTATTTTATTGGAATTCTTTTTCAGGCCCAGGAACTGGGAATCAAGGTGGAACCCGGCACGGAGGAGGATAAAGATAAGAAGAGTGACAAGCGGTCCGAGCTGGACACCGAGACTACCATCCTCGACTACAAGGAGGGCGACGATCTCAGCCACATTACTAATGACATGCTGCCTGTTTATAGGTAACATTTATTCTTATGTAAAGTGTAAAGAACACGCGAACATTGTGTCTTCGCCTTACCGCTTGCTTGCCCGTGTCAACTAGTTGTTAACAAATCGAGAATTTAGAATTGACCATGTCAAGTAGTAGTAGTTTTTTAACATAACCTTGAAGTCAGCTTTGTCCGTGTTAACTGGTAGTTGACATTGCATTTCACTCAGCTATGACCATGTCAACCTGTGGTTAACATCGCTCCCGCCGTCGAAAAAGCTGATTCTACCCGTCTTTATCGCTCCAGGGCCTAATTTGTATTATTTGTCCCGTTTCTTCGTGAAATTTCCCCTCCACACAACCCAGTCAAGCATCCAAGCCACAGAAAAAAGTCAAGAAAAAAAATAAAAACATTCCGCTTCACTCCAGTTCGATTCATGCTCGATTCGGTGAGGGATGTGGTGCGATTTAGAGTGATTATCTAATTAAATTCAGTGATAGATCTTGGAGATTTTTTCAGAACATCAAGGTAAGTAAATAACTAACACGTAGATATAAAAATTCCAGCATGAAACATAAGATTTAACCTTTTTTCGAGACCTAACAACATACGGTAGGTACATGTTTGCGCGCAACATGGAAATGATTGCCTTTTATTTTGATCATTTTGATAGTATTTTCCTAGTAAATTCGTTTTAGAAGTTAAATCTGTTAATCATCTAACAAATTACAAATACAAAGGCAATAATTTCGATGTCTAAATCGCAATAATTTCGATTTGTAAATATAACCTTGAACGCGCTCGCAAGACTCGGCGCGCTGCGGCGGTGGGGGCTACTAAGGCTGGTTTCACACTGTATCCGGACGCATGGTCCGGACACTGATTATTTGGACGGATCGTCCGGATACGGTGGATGGTGTTTTTGGCATTTATAATAATATATTTTAATGTTGATTTATTTAATATTAAATTAATAAATAATAATAAAAAAACTATTAATTTGTTAATATGAAATTAAATTTAAAATTAAAAATAAAATAAAAATTTAATAATATAATCAATTAATAATTAATAATTTAATAATTAATAACCAGATAAATTTTAAAGTGGAAAGTAAAGTTAGCTAAAAATACAAGAAATGTGTATTAGGGTGCGCTGTTTGATTTTTGGCGTTTATTTGTTTGTTTGTTTTATTATGCTTTATTATGTTTTATTATTAGGCTTTATTATGTTCGTTTTTTTTAATATGCTTAAAAATAACAACTAACTTTTGGTGTTCTATTTTTTTTTGGTTCTGGTGCATGCATGGTTTTATTTTCGCTTTTAGGTTACCTACGCTTGTTATCATGCCGCGAAACAAAAAGCCTCGCTGCGCACGTACGTTGAAGTTTCCAAAAAGGTATATCAAAATATAGGTATTAATAAAAATAATGATAATGATAATATTGTTTACCTATTCAATTTCCATTTATTACTTGAATGAGTTAAGCTGAACTAAGGATGGAGTGGAACAGTTATTGAAGTTCTCTGGAAACTAAAGTTTATTTTGTTGATATTATTATCTGGGTCATCTGGGTGGTATTAAGACTAGTAGCTCGGCCCTCATCGTCTGATATACGAACTTAAAAATTTATTATGTTAATCCTTTTACCTACCTACCAAGTTTCATCAAGATCGGATCAACGATACTTGAGGTATCGTCGGACAAACATTAATACATACACACATACGAATATCAAATCATCCGAGATTTATGTTTACATTTGAAATGTTTTTGTGTTTAGTGCCGAAACCAGTGGACCGTCAGGCGCGGCGTCGGAGCCTACGCCAGGTCCGTCCGGGGTGAAGTTAGCAGAAGGCATTAAAAAAATCAAGTCTGCGAAGGCAGCTGGCCGCAAAAATATAAAAAAAATTACGACGGTACAACGAAAGGAGTTGGCGCGCCTAAAAGATTTTAAGCAGATAGGAAATTACAAAATGCCCGACGCGTCTACAGGGAAAGGAAAAGGGAAGGGAAATGGGAAGACTGAGATGGACGACCGCCAGTGGATTCCCTGCCCACTCGTACCCGGTGTGCCGTTAACTCCTCCCCCAAGAATACCGCAGCCTTGGGAGGACCAAACAACAGCAGCAGCAGCAGTTGATAATAATATTGGCGCTATTGGAAGCACGCCTCCATTAATTATACTCCAAGGGCCTCTTTTAGAAATGACAGTAGCAGCGGAGGATAGTGATAATGGCGCTATTAGAGGCACACCTCCATTAATTGCAGCAGCAGTGAAGAATGATGACGATGACATCATCGAAGGCACGCCGCCTTCGCCTGTTATGCAAGGGCCTTTTCCTGGACTAACAAGTGGCAGGGATAAAATTAATAACGATGACACGCCGACTGGTCCTCGAGCGAAGAAACGGCGCATTAATTTCAGTCCGTCAGTGCAGGTGGTTCAAGCCACGGAATTGCCCGCAAAATTTGTGACAGCTGAAATAGAATATGTCAATTTCACACCTACATCCGGCACTTCTCGAACAGAGGCGTGTGGTTCGGGCAGGAGCGCCGCATCTAATATTTCCCTCGAGATTGATGTCGAGATCGAGCACGACATGGATCCAAATAGCGGTAGCGAAGTTGAGCCGGATGAAGATGTTGAGGAGGATATTTCCTTGCGCCCTCTGCTTAACCTGAGGAACGTTGTCGCCGAGGATAACGAGTTGAACCTCACAGAGGCCTTGGAACTCATACGCTTGGACACTGAAGAGGACCAAGCCATTCGAACTATTGCTGCGGGTGAAGTTGACGTTTTATATTTTGATTGGTGCGCTGATATCAAAAATTTTGAGGGCGTCAGGGAGGAGTTCACTGGATCGTCAGGCCCAACTTTTGACCACTCAGGGATGTCACCACTGCAGGTCTTCGAAGAAATCTGGGATACCAGTATAATCGACCTCATTGTTACTGAAACGAACAGATACGCGCATAATCTTAAATCTAAAAGATCTGGAAAGCTCATGTCCAGGATGAAGCGGTGGAAGGACGTTGACATGGAGGAAATGTGGCGATTCCTTACCATATTGTTGCTTCAATCTGCAGTAGTAAACAACGTGGAGCGCGAATACTGGTATCCCAGCAATGAACAAATGCAGATTGGGGATTTTGGCAAAATCATGCCCTACAACCGCTTTATATTAATAAAGAGGTGCCTGCACTTTGCAGACAATTCCTCCTTGGCTGAACACCCCTCCAAACTCGACAAGATAATGCCTATTATCGCAAGATTAAATCAAAAATTTAGCTCGCTATACCTTCCCGAGCAGAATATAGCAATCGACGAGTCGCTTCTTCTATGGAAGGGGCGTCTCTCGTTTAGCCAAAAAATTGCCACAAAAAGGGCTCGGGTAGGTATAAAAAGCTACGAAATTTGCGAATCGCGGACGGGCTATCTGTGGAAAATGGAGGTCTATTCAGGCAAGGGGCATGCTCATGTCCCGCAAGAAACGGATGCGGTTGAAAGGCAGGAAGTGGACGATGAGCCGGAGAATGCCACAACCCAAATTGTCTTTAACCTTATGAGACCATTGTTTGGAAGAGGCCACACGCTAGTGATGGATAATTTTTATAATTCACCACTCCTATCCAGGCTCTTAAAATTGAAACACCAAACCGACACAATGGGCACGCTTCGGCTGAATAGAGAGTTTGTCCCTGAGGGGCTAAAAGCTAAAACAAAAAAAAATATGAAGTCTGGTGAAGTGGCTTTTAGCTCCACCAAGGATCTATGTGTGGTCGTATACATGGACAAAAACATTGTGCCGATGATATCGACTTATCACCAGCCTGAAGTCGGCGCAAGCGTTAAATACGGCTATTTTAGGTACAGGCCCAAAGTAATATTAGATTACAATCTTTTTATGGGGGGCATCGACCGCAAAGATCAGCTGCTCAGCAGCTTCCCCTTAGAAAGGAGCAGAAATTTATGCTGGTACAAAAAATTGTACCGCCGACTTCTGAACGTGTCGGTACTCAATGCCTCGGTGATATACGACCACGACCGCACGGGTTCCGCCAAGCTCGGAAATCGAAATTACCGGATGAGACTTATAAAGGAAATGCTGGACAAATATACCTCTCCAACAAACCCACCACCACCACCACCACCACCACCACCAAACGCGCTGGCACAGATGCACTTGCCTTTAAAGACAAAAACGCAGCGGTGCAAATGGTGCTACCAACACAAAGTGCGGCGTACGACAGTGTGGAGGTGTGGTACGTGCGGGGTGAATTTGTGTATAGAGGGGTGTTATACACAATACCACAAAAATTTGGCCTAATAGCCCTTCACGTGCCGTCGCAGTTTTCGACTAGGTGTCAAATTGCCGAACCAAGATGGCCGCCAAAATGGACCCCCAAAGTTTTTTTGCGCCGACTGCTTGAAACTGCTAGTAAAGCAGATTTTGTTAGAAAAGATATGTTTACGTAATCTTTGCTCTTTGATCCTTTATTCTTTGGTTTTTGTTGTTTTTTCTATGTTTGTTTTGATCTTTGATCGTTTTATCTATCCGTTTGTGTACTACTTTTATAATAATAAATAAACCACATAAAAGTTTTGTGATATTGGTTATAACGAAAAAAAATTTTTTAATAAAAATATTTTTTTTTTTAACAGACCTATTTTTTTATTTTACTATAAAACTCATGATACATATTTAATGTTTAAAAAATCGACAATGAACTCCTTTTCTGGAAGAAACTATAACAAGTGCAAAGTCAAGACAAAAAACGGCTCATGCTAAAAAACAAATATTATATACATATGTCTATATACTAATTAAGTATTACATTATATACTAGGATTAATAAGAATAACATATTTTTGTAAAAAAATAATTCCAGATACTGTAGAAAATTTCCGGATATTGTTATAGTGTGAAGTCAGCCTTTTATGATTGTAAATTATGACATTGTACAAGTGTTATACCTTTTTGGAATGGGGATAAAGAGTTCTTTTTGTATTTTGATTTAATTTTTCTTTATCCTTATGTGTGTAGAACAAAAAAAACTAATAAACTGAGTGATTTTACTGAGTGTATGAGAACTGTTTTAGAAATATGCATATTTCTCAAATGTGGTAAATGCTATCCGCATGATTTTTGTTTGTTTTCAAAGAATATAAGACTACTTATTTAGTGTTAGTTACTTTTTTTTCCTAAAAGTGATATTTGTGCATTTAATAGCCTTGTTAAGTTAAGATAAATTACGCCGCGCGGCGCCAGATATTGGTATGGAAACAAAGGCCTTTTAAATAATAAATATCTATGAACATGTGATCATTTTCTTTTCTTATTCTATTATTTATTATATTGACAACATAATCAAAGAATAAAAACCATATGTCATCGCTTTTATTTTTGAGGTATGAGCTTTGGTGATGTCAGCAATGCTGACTGGTCTGGTCTGGTGACGTCAGCAATGCTGACGTCACCACTATCATCATCAGGGCGGTCGCACATGGTTTGCAAAGTAAAAACACGAACTGTCACTTGTAACGATTTTATTATTTTTCACAATATTTGTAGAGAGGTCCGGCGGCTCAGACTCGACTGACTCGGGCATCGCAAGGCGGTCGTATTTATACTAAAACTAGGTTCGTACAATACCGAATGAATGACAAATTGTGGATAGGAACTCGAGGTTTTACAATTAATTATGTTTCACAAATCAATATTCAATGGTTTAAAGTTAAATTAGTTCTCGCGCCGACACGGCCATACTGACAGGCGGTGCGCGCTCTGCACCAGCCTTGTTATAATGTGATTATCTGTAACAATGAAATTAATTTCTTCTGAGTTTGATGACTGTAAGCAATTGGCATTGCTTAATAATATTTAGTAAGTGAACACATTTAACATGTGTGGTATACTTTTAGCACGCTCTTGGAAATATCTAACCTTCGTTATACATTTCCCTATAGCTTATGAACATTCTAAAGCTTTTATTAAGTTTTGTAGGTTCTCGTAGGGTCTCGTAGATTCTCGGAGAGTCTCGTAGATTCTCGGAGAGTCTCGTAGATTCTCGGAGAGTCTCGTAGATTCTCGGCGAGTCTCGTAGATTCTCGGCGAGTCTCGTAGATTCTCGGCGAGTCTCGTAGATTCTCGGCGAGTCTCGTAGATTCTCGGCGAGTCTCGTAGATTCTCGGCGAGTCTCGTAGATTCTCGGCGAGTCTCGTAGATTCTCGGGGAGTCTCGAAGATGTTGTAGGGTATGTTTTAAGTTTAAAAAAGAAAGCTAATCGTTATAAAATCAATTTGGATACTCACACTTTTAATCAGATGATATGTCTGCATCTTGATTTTGGGGTTGTGGTAACTAACAAGGTACGTAAACGTAAACGTTTCACACTCATAGCGCCCCACTAGGAATAAATCCTGTGTCGGGGATGCCACGGAACACACACAAAGACAAGGACAACTAACACCCAGACCCAGAACAGATATTTAAATTCATCATTCAAACATCTGCCCGGCCGGGAATCGAACCCGGGACCTCTGGCTTATAAGGCGGATACACTACCGCTGTGCCATACAGGCCGACAAACTCGCGGCCGACTCCGCTCGTGATGTAGATGGCCCGGAGTGAAGAGGTGCTGCAGCAATTTCGTGTGGAGCTGGTGACCCATCTCGCGCCGACACGGTTTCTTGATCACCAGGTTGTGGAGCACGACGGAGCTGATCGTGAGCGACTTTTCTAGGGCGCCCTCTGCCGATGACTCTCTTTACCAAGTAGCGATCATTGTCTAATATCCTGCAAACTTCAAACGGTTCGCTGAACTTCAGATCTAAAGAAGTTTGGTTACGCGGATTGTTTTTAATAAGGACATAGTCTCCTCTCTCAAAGTGACGAATCTTGGCTTTACGTAGATTAAAGCGTCTGTCCTGTTCACCGGATTGAGACATCTTCTGTTGTACATGCTGAGTAAGCGCTTCGATAGTGATAGTTTGGCTATCAACATCTACCAGGTTCAGGAGTTCAGGGGGTACACAATGTTTCCGCTGAGTAATGAGTGTGAGTGGAGCGACGCCAGTGACACGATGAGGTGTACAATTAATAGCTAGTTGGAGTTCTTCAAGTGTAGTGTGCCATGGTTCTGGTTCGTAACTCTTGATCATTATCAATGCGTTTTTCAGAGTTGCCACCATTCGCGTACGCCGACATTGGTATCAGGGACGAATGATGGAAGAAAAACATCCTTGATCTTCATTCTGGATTCCGTTGATGGAGCACATAAACGCTCCGACATTTTCTGCATCACCTCCATCATTTGTATGGGGAACTGTGGTGGTACCTCACTCATAGATGAGCTAGCTACAGGTATGCTCGTCTGCGCACGTTGATTTGATGCTGGTTCGATCGCAGCACTCTTGGATATAGTAGGTATATTCAGCGGCATTTGTTCTCGCTGATCATCAGGTGGTGGATGAGCAGGTGAGGAAGTGGATGGGATTGAGATCCGTCCGAATCTCACTTCTGATGACGGATGACCAGCACCCTGATTATTTTTAAAAAGCGTGACGTCAGCAATGCTGACGTCACCACTATCATCATCAGGGCGGTCGCACATGGTTTGCAAAGTAAAAACACGAACTGTCACTTGTAACGATTTTATTATTTTTCACAATATTTGTAGAGAGGTCCGACCGCTCCGGCGGCTCAGACTCGACTGACTCGGGCTCGGGCATCGCAAGGCGGTCGTATTTATACTAAAAATAGGTTCGTACAATACCGAATGAATGACAAATTGTGGATAGGAACTCGAGGTTTTACAATTAATTATGTTTCACAAATCAATATTCAATGGTTTAAAGTTAAATTAGTTCTCGCGCCGACATATATTAACACTTGACACTTTTTTAAACAAATTGAGTCACAAGAAACGATTGTGTGAAACCCGAACCGCGCGCTGGCGGCGCAAAAAATGGCGGGGCAAAGTGGGGTCGTCACGTTTTTTTCGTGGGACATTTGAGATAGGCACGCGCTGAGGGCCCGGGCAAAGGCACGTTGCGCGCGGACCCCCCTTGGACAAGCAAGCGGTTAATCGAAACAATAAGAAAAGTGTTATTGGACACATTCTTAGTAAATAGTTACCTAGAAAATTAAGTTAGATTTAAATTACTTATTAGCCTGAGGCTAGATTGTAATTTTATTACGAATCTTTTGGCACTTCTTAAATAATAGGAAAAAAAATCTTATTCGGAATAGGGGCGTTTAGTCCCGCACTGGCGTCCCGCTGGGTGCATTGTGCGTTTCCCTTTTGCAAGTCATTACCCGAGCCAACCCAGCTCCTTAAAATAACGGAGTGAGGCTCTGGGCTGCTGGCATAACTGCTCAAGTGGCAAAGACTGATTGATGATGGTGCCAGAGCAGATAGTTAACATTTCATTTGCTCACTGTTTTTAACCCCGACGCAAAAACGATGGGGTGGTATAAGCTTGACGTGTCTGTGTGTATGTCTGTCTGTGGCATCGTAGCTCCCGAACGGATGAACCTATTAGGATTTTGTTTTTGACGTGATAACGTCTTATAATTCGATGGAGCCGGGTGCAAGTACGAAAAAAGATGACGTATGTGCCGTTACCTCGATGAGGCGTTACCTCGCTCTGAGTGAAATTGTGATTTCCTATTTTCTATTTAAATTAAATTAAAATTTTCTTTTGAAAAATGAAACCATTCTATCAGTATTTTCTTATGACGTTGTCACGTTCAACTATCGTCAGTAAACCGACTTTACAGACAACCGTTTTTTTTTTTTTGAAAGGTGACTAACCTAAATATATTATATTATAGAGCTCTTGAAACTTAGAATCAAATACTTTTTATGTCAGGTGTTTAAGATGTCTAATTCATTCTTGTACCATTTCTGAACAGCACGAAGCGCAGCGTAGGCGGGTCTTTCCTATCCGAGTTCCGCTGCGTGCAATGCCGGCTGTGCCACAAACTGCTGGATTCAGAGGAAACTGCGCAGGTTCATCTCCGCACCTGGAAACATCACCAGCTGTTCGTCAAGTCGCTCATGCCGCAGGTCTGTACAATGCAATAACTCATAACACCACAAGAAGGAAATCACAAACAGTAAAACAAATAAGAAAGGTTAATTAAAAAAATAGTAAAAGAAAACAAAAAAACACGCATTGTAATCGGTCTTTGACAGGTGTGCAAAGTTTGAATGAAATCTGATGGTTCAAAGGCAAAATTGAGTCCAAAAGGGTCGGTTACAAACATACAGGTGAAACTAATAAAAGCGTGTTAAAAAAACTCTTATAGGCGGTTTGTGTACAGTCATATTTATAGGTATTATAGCATTCCACAATATTTTATTTACTTATATCTCTCTTCCCGGCTAAGTATCCCATACTGAGGTCAGCCTTCTCCACTTAGTTCTATTCTCGACATCGTCTTCGGAAACAGTGCACTCTAACATATATTTATATGTCATTCTTTTTGTTAGATTTTTATCATCCGTTTGTTGATGTATCCGTTTGGTTTGTGTCCGCGGCTCGTGCTGGAATCTACAGGCTGATTCAGCTGGTTCGTTCTCATAATATTACATTCTCAAAATATTACATTCACAAAACATTACATTCGCAAAATATTATATTCTCAAAATATTACCTGTACAATGAAACAGAAAATATGTTAAAAAAATAAATGTCTTTATTATATATTATTGAAATTGACGAAAAAATAAAAATCAACTAACTTTCCATAGCTCTGATAAATCTTGCAAGCATTCTCCAATCGATATTTCACTGTTTAAACATTTTGAAATTATTTTATCAGCTGGATCCGATTTTTCAATATCATGTTGCCGCCATTTTTTTTTTTGTTTGCAATGCAGTTTACTTTTTTCATTTTAATTGTTTGTAATTCTGCTTCTTTTTTAATTTTCGATACAAAAAGAAATAACTCCGTTTTCTTTCGTATTTTTTTTTACATCGGACTAGGCATGCGTTTGACCGCAATCTCACCTGATGGGAAGCGACGATGTGGTCGAAGATGTAGCACGCTTGCCTAGGAAAAACCTATTCACTCTATTTTTGAACATCCCCGGGTTGTACTTTCTAGGAAAAACAGACGCGGGCAGTGAGTTCCATACCTCTGCCGTTCGGATTAATTTTTTTTAATGACGATCGATTTTTTCTTCTATGCTAGCCTTCTAGTGCAGTAATATAAGTAAAAGTATGCATCACTAATGAGTTTAGTGCAAAGAGTTTAATTATATAGTAAAGAGTTTGGTATTATCTTCCGTTATAGGGATAATACTTTTGTACTTCATTTTACAAAAGATAATATTTTGAGAATATAATATTTTGCGAATGTAATGTTTTGTGAATGTAATATTTTGAGAATATAATATTATGAGAACGAACCGCTATCCGAAATTCGAGTGTATTCGACGATTATCTTCGAAAAGTCTTCCGCCTTCGGAGAGAATTCGAAGACGGGAATTTTTCGCGATTTATATCGTCGAAACGTGGTCGGATCGGAAAGATTTGACATATAATTTTGAATCGCAAGTTGTCTCCCGCACGGAAGCATGATCTGAAATCGAAAGTCAAGTTGTGTTTCAGATACATTCGATTCGAAAGCATTCTAATTTCGGATAGCTAAATCAGCCTGCAGAAGATCCTTTCAGAAAACCGCTTTATATTGTAAATTCCTCCCCAGCCTCAGCCGATCCAGGAGAGGGCCTCCAAGCGTCCCCTGATCGCCGACGACGATGAGGGCAACTGGAAGCGGAAGAAGACCAGCGTCGAGGATGGTAACGTGGAGAATGGAGACATTGCTATGAAGGGTGAGGTTTTATTCACTTCAACACAGCTATCTTACTAGGTACTAGCTAAACTATTGTAGTGGTAGGGCTCTTTTGCGGAGCCCGCCTGGGAAGTACCACACCTTTGCCAGTTATTCTACCGCCAAGCAGTAATGTGCAAAGTGCAAACATTACTGTGTTCCGGTTGGTTGGCGTTTCCAGTAAAATTTCAGAGGAAATAGGAGATTAAACATCTAATATCTCAAGGTGACGAGCGCAGTGCAGTGGCGCGCAGGGGCTTGAATTATAAGAATTCAAAATTCTGGGTGGCGCAGACCTGTTTATGGGCAAACGTGACGTTTAACATCAGACGAGCGATTTGCTCATCTCGTCACTCAATAGCTTAAAAATATTTAAAAAAATACCCCAAAGACAAATTATTAATTGTTTTGGGGCCCAACTTTACATCATTACCCCTTAATCCAAAAATGTCTGTATTGGTATATCCACAGGTATATATATATCTGTATTTTTCTGTGCCTGGAATTGGAAATAAAAAAATATCTTTTTTTTCAGTGGAGCCCGAGGAGCCTGCAGAAGAAGACAATAACATGGGTCTGTCCTCCGACGCTCAGCTGGACCAGCTGCAGGACTGGGGGGACGAGGCCACCGTCGACGAGATACTGGAGGACGAGCGCAGGCGCCAGGGTGAGGGACTCTTAGTTGTATAGTGTCTAGAGGAGGGTCCGGAGACTATTGGAGAAGGTAATATGGGGCATCCAGACATACTGGATACTGGAGTATGTGCTGCGCAATAGAGCTGATAACTGGCTCTTAGTTAAATAGGCTTGCGTTTGACCGCCATCTTGCTTGATGTTAGGCAAAGATGATATGATGGAGCACACTTACCTGAAAGAAACACTCACAACATGATTCACTCGCGTCTTGAAAACACCCAGAATATATCTATCGGGATAACCACTCCGGAGCATTCCTCACCCTAGGGGTTCATTATTCATATTCGCAAAGAAAGATAAGGATAGATATTTATTTAACATAATAACAAGTACAACAAGTAATTTAGAGTGACAGAATAATATTATAAGAAAAAGAAAGAAAAAAAAGGATATTGAATATTTAGTGGTGAAGCGTGAATTTCTTTGGGGAGGGACCTATCGTGATCTTCAATATGCAACCTTTAATCCTCTCTACCCTCGAAGGGTGATTAGGCCGTATTCCACCACGCTGGCCAAGTGCGGGTTGATGGATTCACATCCGCCATTGAATTTGTTCTCCGGACATATGCAGGTTTCCGATGTTTACCTTTACCGAAAGGAGCCGTGGTAGCTCAGTGGGAGAACCGCCGCTTCGCATTCTTGAGGTGGCGGGTTCAAACCCCGACTCGTACCAATGAGTTCTTCAGGACTTATGTACGAATTTACATACCACTGGCTTTTCGGTGAAGGAAAACATCGTGAGGAAACCTGCATATATATGTAGTTCACGCAAAAAGGGCCGATTACCGGCCTAGTTGCGGAAAAAGAGCCCGCTCTTTATCTTTTTTTACTTTACCTTTACCGAAAGTCAGAGTACTATGTAAATTCGTACATAAGTCCCAAAGAACTCATTGATTCGAGTCGGGGTTTGAACCCGCCACCTCAAGAATGCGAAGCGGCTGTTCTCCCACTGAGCTACCACGGCTTTTTTAGATCGTGGTCTTACTTACTTTTAACTTCCAGAAGCAGATGCAGAGCTCCAGATGGAACTAGTTCTCGAGCCGGAGCCAGCGTCCGAGCTAGAACCAGCACCTGAGCCAGAGAAACTGCCCGAGCCAGAACCGGTAAAACAACCCGAACCGGTGAAACAACCCGAACCGGTGAAACAACCCGAACCGGTAAAACAACCCGAACCGGTGAAACAACCCGAACCGGTGAAACAACCCGAACCGGTAAAACAACCCGAACCGGTGAAACAACCCGAACCGGTGAAACAACCCGAACCGGTAAAACAACCCGAACCGGTGAAACAACCCGAACCGGTAAAACAACCCGAACCAGCTAAGCAGCCCGAACCAATGAAGCCACATTATAATGTGAACAATTATGACAACAGACCGCGAGGGTCTCCGCGAGGCAGGGGGCGCGGCCGCGGGCGGGGGCGTGGGCGGTACTAGGGCGCAGGTAAGGGGGCAGGCTTTGGGTGTGTGAATGTGAAAAGTGGCCTAGAACTGTGAGTAAAGTGGCCTAGAAATACGAGGTGAATCTGAATTGGTATTTTAACCCCTAACCACCTGACGTCGGTCTCCGAGACTGTTTTTCAAATAACCCGGCTACGATGCACACTGTCTGTCATGTACTTTTTCTTCTCCTGTCCTACTAACGCGTCGTTTATTCAGCAGCTTCAAAAATACTCGCATTTAAAAATTATTGATGTTTATATTTTGCGCGCGGTCTCTGTGACCGACGCGCGACGTCAGGTGGTTACGCTACTTTTTTGTCAAACATTTTTTGGTGTGAAGGCTTATAAAGTCTGATACATACATATTACTATGGCTATAAACAGCTTATTCAGACTCGGAAAACTTGTGGAATGTAATAGCCAGCCATAGCATGGGACCAACCCAGAATTCGCGAAGAAATCAGCTGTTCCATACATTTTGTCGAGAGTCATTGACATTTTTCTATGGAACAGCTGATTTTTTTTCTCGCGAATTTCGAGTTGGTCCCCGTAAAAGATGTTGAAAATAATGAGTACAATGGGCCCTTTTCGGCTTAGCATTCCCTTTGTGAATAACCCTATATAGTATGTGATGCTAACAACATTATCTCGGCAACTTTTTAACCTTTTGAACGACAACATTAATGAAGTGACAACCTTTTACCACAATAAAACTATCTAATAGGAGGTCTGATCAGAGATGAGGGAGTGAGCGGAGGCCTTAGGGAGTGGGTGAAAGACAATACAGAGAGTAATGGGTTGCTCGCTAAGACGGGTTAGGAGCTTTACGACTACATCTCTATTTGACTAAGCAGCAGATATGACTAGATCGCTTTAAGACTAAATCGCGATATGACTATATCGCGTTGGGGTTACATTGCTTTTGGACTACATCGCCATAGGACAAGAAACTTCAAGAAAGCGTAATGACTTAATCCTCGTTTGTTTTCTAAAGTACAACTATGGCGAAAATCAAAACATTCAAGTTTTAAAGTGTTACCTTTATCAAAAACAAAATGTTACTTTTACTTATATTTAAGTTTTAAAGCACTGACATTTTTTCAAAAATACGATAGATGTAATTTCTTGTGTCTCAAGTTTAGCTAATTCGGTTTCGTATCTGCGGTTAAATATTACGGTGTTCCTTTTCGGCTACCTTCAAATAAATCATTTTGACTTCTTTTATCTTGGATCTTGGTGCCACTTTTAAACACAACTGTACGTCATATCGATATTACGTCGAACTGTTAATAGGACGTAAGCATATATGGTCGAACAGCTATTTAACCCCAACGCGATATAGTCATATCGCGATTTAGTCTTAAAGCGATCTAGTCATATCTGCTGCCTAGTCAAATAGAGATGTAGTCGTAAAGCTCCTAACCCAGACCTTGATTTGTTTGCTCGGCCGAGTGAGAACATTTACTGTCTCGCCACTGCTCTTACGTGTAATCAGCCCATTACTGTAGTTCTAAATTTAAAAGGAAAATTAGTTTATCAGAAGTTCCCTTTCACCAATGGGCCTGGTGAAGAAAAATGTAAAGATAGATGTATGGATTGTAAAGAAACTGCCCGTCTTAAAATAAAGCATAAATATTGAGTTTAGTAAACAGGGTTTTAAGGAAAGGGTATGCTAAGCCGAAAGGGGCAATATATTCTACTATGGAACCAGCTGAAACCACAAACAAAAATCAGCACTTCCATACATGTTGTCTTAACCATTTTTCTATAGAATAGCTGTTTCCCGATTTCGGCGTTAGTCCCATAGGTATAGTAGTTCTTATTGAAGAGTACTATGAGTCCTTTTGGGCTCAGCATACCCTTTCCTTATAACCCTGTAGTTTTGTTTTGAATATGTAATTAATTAGAAATATAATTATAAGGTATTGGGCATTTTGTAATAATACATGGGACTACAAAACCGTGTTAGTTTTCGTAATAAAGCTGTTCGGCGTTTATAATCTGATTTTTAAGGGCCTACGTATAAAGCCTATTTCTTAATCATTGCTTAAAATTAGTCATGGCTACACATATAGTACCGCTATGTTCATGATGTCTTCTCGGATGCCTACATTTTACGGTTGACGGTTGAAAAACACTGAACTCGCCACGCGAGTCGTCGGCACTGGAATAAGATTTACGTGAACTCTGGGCGAGGCGGTGGCACCGAACGTGTTAAAATTCTTAAAAATAAAATAAATTGTTCGTCTTGTTTCCGCGCGTGACATTTCACGTTAGCAAGAAGTTGTCAGAGCTTTTTGACCAGTGACTAACTTTAAACAGTGGTTATGAGGACACTAAGCCTGTGTAAATAACTTTTGGAGTGGTATAACCTCAGTCACCATTACAAGGTTTTATGGAAAGGATATTAGCCGAAAGGGGTTCTTGATACTTATCATTAAGTTTTTTTCGTGTGCGACCAAAACTGAAATCAATAATGTAATGTATTGTATGGATGAGCTGTTTTTTCAGCAGGGTTGGTTGCTTAAAATTGTTCATAATGATAAGTACTCATGGTAAGTTCATTTCGGCTTAGAATACCCTTTACTTGTAACCCTGTATTGAATGTCAACTAAAGTTAGTTAACAAACAACGGTCGTAACATATTTTGTACGAAATCGCGGTAACGTAACGTACTTATCTTTTGAGCTACCTTCTACATTACTATAGTTTGTATAGACCAGATTTTATGTTCCAAAAAATTATTTAGCTAATCAAAATTATTAAAATTAGTTTTTTTATTAAAATTAGTTAATTATTAAAAAAGTTTCAGTGTAGAAAGTAGATTTAGAATACTTATGTTGTCTTATGTTCTCAATATTTTTATCTCTATTAGGCATTATTTAGAATTGTAGAGGAAATAATTTTAGTCATAATGGTAGTTTTAAGGAGTTTTATAAACAAATGTAAGGTTTTTTTCTGAATAATTTGCCGATCAATTGAATAAAATATGCCTTAACACTTTGACTGCGGGAAATACATGCCTTGTGTTTTTCTTTGTGCGACGCGAGTGCGGCCACACACGCCAGGCGCGTAAAACAACGCATTTGACTATTAGCCGCACCTAAGGCAAGCGCATGTGATTATTAGCCGCAGTCAAAGTGTTAAATACTAAACATAGAAAAAACAGTTGAAATTGAGAACTGGCTCCTCTTTGAAGTCGGTTAACAAATATCACGAAAAAATTTAGACTAAGTAATAGTACATTCGATACATAAGTCAAATAACAAGGGCGGCCTTATCGCTTCAAGCGATTTCTCCAATATGTAACCTGATTTATTTACTCTGGCAATATAGTTACATATTTATATTTGACAAACCTCATTACCTTAAACTTCAGTACCCTTAACATAACGAGGGGTGATCCAAAAGTAATGATAATCAAAATAATACACGGTGGTTAAAGTTACAAAAATAATTTATTTTTCTACATAGTCTCCTAACAAGTCAATACATTTAGTTAAACGTTTTTCTAAACCGAGAATTCCCTTAGAAAAAAAATCTTTATCTTGACTCTCCCAAAATGCCTCGACAGCTGCCATCACTTCGCTATCATCTTCAAATTTCTGGCCTCGGAGATGTTCTTTGAGCCGAGGAAAGAGATAGAAGTCACTGGGAGCTAGATCTGGCGAATAGGGAGGGTGTTCGAGCAGTTCGAACCCTGTTTCTTGAATGGCAGCCATCGCAACTGCGGCTTTGTGAGCCGGTGCGTTGTCTTGGTGAAACAGCACCCCAGCGTGGAGTTTGCCGCGCCTTTTTTCTTTAATGGCCTCCCGTAATCTTCTTATTTGGTCTGCGTAGTAAGAGCCCGTAATAGTAGCTCCCTTTTCCAAGTATTCGACCATAATAATTCCTTTAGCGTCCCAAAAAACGGACGCCATAACCTTTCCCGCCGAACTTGAGACTTTAAATTTTTTCGGCGTCGGTGAGGAGGCTCGTTTCCAAGACATCGACTGTTTTTTGGTTTCCGGGTCAAAATGGTGGACCCAGGTCTCGTCCATGGTCATGAAACGTGACAAAAAAAATTCCTTATCGGCTTGGAACTTCTCGAGATTAACCCTTGAAATGTCAACTCGTTTTTTCTTTTGCTCGTCTGTTAACATTCTCGGTACCCAACGCGCAGAGACCTTCTTCATGTGCAATTCGTTGGTCAAAATTCTTTGAACGCTACCATAAGAGCTCCCTGTCATCTCAGCTACGTGCCTGATGGTCACTCTTCGATCTGCGATCACGATATCCTCTATCTTTTTGACATTGTCTTCAGTGTTGGACGTGGATGGACGTCCTTCGCGATGTTCGTCTTCCGTGGATGTTCTACCCCGCTTAAACTCCCTGGCCCAGCGTGCAACCGTGGAATAAGGAGAAGCAGAGTCCCCCAATGTTTGCACCAAGTCGTTGTGTATGTCTTTGGTAGACATTTTTTTCAGACAGAGATATTTAATGACAGCTCTGATTTCGTTTTTCTCCATTTTTTATGTTATCACTCCAGTTGTGAGTATTCAAATGAGTGTATCTCCCTGGAATCATGGTCTATTTATACAATTTTTTCACGCGCACCTATAGGATGTATATGCAACCAAAAACAATTTTTTTTAGATTTTAATACGGTCTAGAAATACCTGATTATCATTACTTTTGGATCACCCCTAGTATATTATCCTTAGGGGTGTCCATTAATCAATTGATGTTTTTAGCAACTTTTTCATCCGCCCCTTTCCCCCCCCCCCCCCCCCCCCCCCCAATAATTAATTAATTAATTTTTGGTACGAAATATCTTTCAAATTTTCAGAATGTAACGAAAAATAAACATGCGATCACACTACATCCCAATTTAGGTCAAATGTTGGCTTTAAATTACTGTCCTTTAAAAATGTCATTTGTAATTTCGATACTATTCGTAGGGGCAGTCGATTTTTCAATAGAATTATCGAGATCTAGAGGTACTTCTTTTACAGTCATGCTGTGAAGCGCATGTCGATATTATGCAAGTCTTAGGTTCCGAGCAAACGGGCCACCGACCACAGCAACCGGTGGCAAGCAGTTGACACGCTTTTTCATACATTATGAATGAACCCGCCGTACACGTGTGGCCGGAGGCGGCCACTCGCCACTACAGTGGCCGCGACTCGCCACTTAAGACGCCGAAACGCGCCAAAGCGTAGTTATTCGCTGGGCGTCCTACGTATCTCGCGTAATATAGGGTTATTCATAAAGCGTATGCTAAGCTGAAAAGGGCTCATAGTACTTCATCATTATGAACAACTTTTGCTATGGGACCAACCCGAAAATTCGCGAAATAAAAATCAGCTGCTCCATAGAAAAATGTCAATGACACTCGACAAAATGTATGGAACAGCTGATTTTTTTCGCGAATTTCGAGTTCGTCCCATAGTAAAAGTTGTTCATAAAAATGAGTACTATCAGCCCTTTTCGGCTTAGCATACCCTTTATGAATAACCCTGCATAGAGCACGAAACGTCAATGTATATTTATTTATGCATTCATATCCGAAATCCAATCTCGTCAAATCCAATCAAATCTGGTTATAAAATGAGTCTGCTTCCGGCCACCGGTGGCTGTCGCGCGCTTCCGCGACTTTTGCAATAGTGGCGGTGGCTGTGGTCGGTGGCCCGTTTGCGCGGATCCAAAGAACCACATCTTACGTAACTAATTAAGTAGGTTTGCTTGAATGTTTAATAATTAATGTAACATAAACTATGAATTTGATTGAAATTGCTTGGAAAATAATCTACGGACGAAAGCAACGCTCAACCTTTGAGCGCCGCGGCAAATACAGTGTTAAAAGGAAAGTATCGAGGGATAAAACCCGATAACTTCATGGAAGTGGGTCGCGAGATGTTCCATGTTGGAGTTTCTTGCCAGCGGGAAAATGATTTCCTGTGAAAACCATGTGCAAATTCTTAACTACTTATGAAGATTATGGTCACAGGAAATCATTTTTTTGTTGGCATTGGGAGACTTTAGCATGGAGTGTCTCGCGACTCACTTTTGTGAAGTTATCGGGTTTTATCACTCATCCCTCGGTATATGCTAAGCCGGAAAGGTCTCATTGTACTCATTATGAACAACTTTGACTGTGGGGCCAACCGTGAAATCGCTAAAAGATGTCAGCTGTTCCATAAAAAATGTTAAAAACTTGTCAAGATCTATGGAACAGCAAATTTTTTTATCGCGAATTCAGAGTTGATCCCATTGTAAAAGTTGTTCATAATGAGTAAGGACTATGAGCCCTTGTCGGCTTCTTACCTTTTCCTTAGAACCCTGTAGTTGAATTAATTATAAAAATGTTAAAATTCTTAGAATGGATTAAAAAATTAAAGATAGAGCAAGACCAAGCATTAGTGCATAAATAATCGCATTTCTGCTCTTGACATAAGAGCTAAAAAAACGTCTAAAAGATGTACCTTTTTGTGTGGTACAGTATTAGTACCAGTTTACTCATTTTGGGACTGGAATAAGTAATTTTACTGGCATTACTAGTAGGTACTATTCAAGCCAATTCTGAAGGTTTTAGTTGACTTATCTTTGTAAATATGACTTGCCTGTAACATTCGATGTTATTTAGGTCAATAAATATTTCTGATCTAAACTTACTAAAAATATGGCTGGCTTTGTCATTGCGGTCTATTTGACAAGGACTACAACATTTATGGTTGAATTAGATGTATTCTTACTAAATGTATTGTGAAATTAGCGTTTTGATATAACAATTCAATAATAACTCAATACGGAGTTATAAAGAAAGTGTATGCTAAGACTCATAGTAAAAGTTGTTCATAATGATAAATACTGTACCCTTTTCGGTTTAGCATACCCTTTCTTTATAACCCTGTATAACTCACTAAAATATACATTAAAGTATAACCATTTAAACATACTTTTGCAGTAGTTGTGTAATTTTATGCTCGTTACATTTGTACTTGTAGTCATAATTAATTTTCTGATTTTACATTGAAAAATAATTCATAATAAACTTTTTGAAAATTTGCATTTTGTTTTTGTTTTTAGATAACTATGTCACCTAATAGGTTTAGTATCTTCCATTTTTTCTTCTTCTCTTATATTACATATAAAAATTAATCTTTGTTAGTCTCGCTAAAACTAGAGAATGGCTGGACTGATTTGATATTCTTTTTGTTTGCCCCTCTAATAGATGTTATACAGGGAAGGTTTAAAAGTAAAAAAAAGATTGTATGCAACCGCCCGGTGCCTGCTTCTTAATATAGTTGGTAGCAAAACCTGTGGCAAAGAAAGATAAAAAGTCAGGTGTAAAAAGTGTTAACACTTTGGCTGCGGCGAATAATCACATGCGCTAGCCCCAGGTGCGGCTAATAGTCAAACGCCTTGTTTTTTACACGCCTGGCGTGTGCAGCTGCACTCGCGTCGCGCAACAGAAAACGTGATATCGTTAAAAGTAGGTAATACAACCTTCCGGCCTGTGCTACAATAATGCCTAAGCTACAGTAGTTCTAAAATGCCTATGTTAGAATACATGATTACAATATGTAACCTGAATTATGGAGATGTGATATGTGGCAAAAAGCAACCATTGTAAAATAAATAACTTTCATAGGTCCTTCGTATAAACACTCAAACTGCTGAAGAAATAATGTCCTGCATTACTAGATGGATATCTTAGCGATAAAGAGGCGACAATATTTACTGTCAAAGGAATCTGTAAAAAGGAAGCCTAAAGCGATTGCCTCAGGCTATTTATTTTAGGTTTTGGATAATAGTGACAATAAAAAGACTGAAAAGTGAACATTACGGTCACCCACCCTATCTTAAATTTAGAAAAATGGTGAAAACTTAATTAAAACTCACGTTATTTAAGATAATACATTTTACTATAAAGATAATTCATGAGAAAATACAGAAAATCTTCAAAATTGATCTCGCTTACTTAATATAGGTACAATGTAAAACTTATTTCTGTACTAAATTTATGCTATTTATTTCTCTTCATCAGGTTCATCAGCAGTTTGGTATCATTTATTTGTGTTTTCTGCCTTTTCTTCTTGTTTTCTATTGATTTTTTCTGTTTGAGTATTGCTACTTCGTCTTTTGGTTTAACAGCCTTCATTTTATCGGATTTCTGAGCTAAATCTTTGATTTTTATTTCACTTGGCGTAACATTTTTCACGAGAGGACTGCTTGTAGCCTCTTTCAGTAACACTTCTTTTTGGAAGGATACTTTCTTGTCGGTGTTCTGTTTCTTCTTCATTATTTTGTTGGAGATAGAGCTGGCATTGTCATTCTGCTTCTTGGCTAGCTTGTTCAAGGCTTTGAACTTATTTTTACCGAACTTCACCATTGTTGAAGAAAATTTGGCAATTTAACATGAAATTAGGGAATTTGAAATGAAATTTGTAAATATTGAAATCAAAACAATAACCATGTGTTGAATAATGACAAGTGACATTGATAGCAATTTTAGTTTTGACTTTCAACTCAATTTGACATTGACTTCTGTTCTGATCTCGACATAAGAATTCGCGACAAAATTCAAATGCGTAGCCGCTGGTGAAATTGGATTTTTACCTTAATGTTATTTTTGAATTTTACTAATCGTGTTTTCTCCTAGTTTTAACTTACATTCGATATTTTGTGATTGAATAAAACAAATGCATTGTATTTCAATTCGTTATTTATTGTCATTTTGCCTCATTAAGACATCGATAACGCTTAACAGAAACATCGACACAATGCTCCGAACAATATTACTGTATATTATTATGCTTAAATACACATTTAAAGCAATAAAGATTGTGTGCTGATTGATAAAAAAAACTTAGTTACAATAAATAAGTGGATCAATAAAATTACCACATGCCTACTAAACTTATTTAATAATAGATCATAAACCATTATACAATACATATAATATAATAATTACGTTCATGTCTTGAACACAGTGCATGAATAATGATGATGAATAAAAGTTTAATAATCATGATATTCAAAATTGCAAATATCCGTCACACCTACCTACAGAACGAAGTTACCTACTTCATAGACCTAAAAAAAAATAAATCAATCTAGTAGGTTGAAACTTAGTATAAAAGTTGTTATTTTTAACCGATCCAAACCTACACTACTATAGATTCAGATTCAGAAAAGAAAAAAAAGGCATATCACAAAATACTATTGATATTGAGGAGACCTGATTTTTGGAATGTTTTCGTATGCTTCCCGTACCTATTTACAGCAATAATGATACGTTTAATAATTTTATACCAATACAATAAACCACATTAAAATTCATAATATAATTTTACAAAAAATTACTAACGGAATGCAACACAGAGAGCATAATTGAATTTTTCTTAATATAATTGCCTAACATTAAATTAAAAATAAAATGCACTTTGCGAATGTAAACAGCATTGAAATAAACACAGCCATAAAATTGGAATTATAGTTTGCTCTGAAGCCATTTACTTAAACTGACACATTAATAATTTATACGAACTTAGATGGTAATTAAATGCATTTGCGAAGTAAATTTTTCATCAAACGTTATTTAATATCCTTTAATTATTATGTATTGACATCTACTTCAATATATTTTTACACGATATCCATTTACAAAAGCTATCGAGCAATACATTACAATAATTTAATTGATAATAAATTGTTAAAATTAATTAGTATTGTCCATTTTAAGTAGCTTTAGCTACCTACTTAAAATGAAAACTGCATTAATTATAAATCATTATAGTAAAAGATGATAGTTTTGTCTATTAGTGTAACTTCGTCACTTTGATTATCTAGGTAAAGTTTTGGTCAGATGAATGTAAATTCTTACAAAATTCCTCTAGATTTTCTTGTTTTGAGATACCTACATTACCTACCAAAGTCATTCAAAAGATGGCAGCTTCGGTATATAAGTAATTCACGATTCATTTCACATTATTTTTGACAGCAAAAACTATATGAGCTACATTCAGTTGCGCTTAAAAGCTGTGTACGTATTGTATTCTACATTCACCCACAATAAACCACATCCTAAGTCGTATCGTGGTATATAAGTTGTATAAAACATACAAAAGTGACATCCCCGTGGTACCTGCTAGCCAGTCTTACTATTAGTAGATGCAGCGGCCATACGCGGCCTATATTTCAATATTATTTAACATTATGGGACATCAAAGTGTAATTATGCTGGTTACGCTTGCGGATGTACATACATTGCACTTGCTTTTCCACTTACTTTGAGACACTGTCGAGGTGATCGTTTCTTATTCAAGACCACCCCAAACGTAGTTCCCATTTGTAGGGTGTACCATAATTCAAAAGTTACTGTACATTTAACTGTTTTTATCTATTTAGGCGTGTAATTAAAAAAAAACTAGCGCCACAAGAGAAGTCACTATACCTACAAACATCTACACATCAAAACGTCAATAACATTCAACTTGCAAAATGCATACAATTTTAGAGCTAAAACCTTTTCACGCGAATTCATATAACCAGTGGTTGTACTATTTTTGACTATTGTGGTGAAAAGGTCAATAAATAGAGTTTCGAAACAGTCCGATATGTCGTCTTGTCCGAGCTTTGGATGGTTCTCACTGAAAATATAAATAAATCGTCAATTTAAAAACACAACAAACGTGGTATACATCTATTACAATTTAGTTGAGAAAAGATAAGTAAGTACTAAAGTTAAGTAATAAGTAAGACATACCTTCACTTTAGGTCTCGTAGCTAAAGTTAATTTTTGGATTAAATGCGTCGCTGATTCTGTAACAAAGAATACAAAAACAAATATTTAGGAAAAGAGCTTTGTCATAATAATATATCAATAACAACTTGATGTACTCTCGACCGGTCTACAATAAAATTTCTGGAATCGTTTTTGACAAATTGTATGGTATGGGCAGAGTCGGCGAGACGTCATTGTTTTTGTCATTTTTCACTAGATTTTTGTATTTTTTAATAATAATGACATGAATATATTTGGCATTTTTTTTTTTATTATGATCACTTATATATTTTTTTTTAATTTTCAATAATGTGTACTGACGAGTGATCCTCTGCAGACAGGCCATGCGCTGGGTGGGGTAGAGCAGCAGCATGTAGACCGGCACCGCCGTGAGGATCATGAGGCAGCCCACGCCGGTCTCGGCGGGGGACGCCACCGCGGGGAACGCCACCACCGCGACCGTGCAGATTATGTAGATTACTGGAACAAGGCGTCGCGTCGCGTCGGCGTCGTTACTAGATTACACTTAGCGAGAAAGATCATAAAAATATTCTGGCTAATGAGATAATCTCGAGCGGCTCAGAACATTCCTTCTCCTCCCTCCAGAGCTTTGAGAACTTTGATCTAATATACAGGGTTATTCATAAAGGGTATGCTAAGCCGAAAATGACTCATAGTACTCATCATTATGAACAACTTTTACTGTGGGACCAACTCGAAATTCGCGAAAAAAAAATCAGCTGTTCCATACATTTTGTCGAGAGTCATTGACATTTTTCTATGGAATAGCTGATTTTTTTTTCGCGAATTTCGAGTTGGTCCCACAGTAAAAGTTGTTCATAATGATGAGTACTATGAGTCATTTTCGGCTTAGCATACCCTCTATGAATAACCCTATAGACATAAATAAAAATATAATGTAGAATTTGCCATTGTATCTTCAAGAATGATGAAGAATGAAATGGATAGTTTTATCCCGGTTAAATATAATATACTTACACAAAAAACAAATATCAAATAAACAAAAAATATGTAAAATATGAAAATATACGAGTGAATGATTAATTTTTATATAAAAAAATATATTTAATACCAGTATTCAGCGGTTATACTCACTTGGGAAGAACAAGTGGACCTTGATAGGGCGTTCCAGGTTAGGTTGAGTGTATCGAAGTACCGGTAAGCAAAGAACAGCAGCCCCGATACTTAGCTGAAAATTATAAAAAAAATACTGTAGTATTTTACAATAGTCTTAGTAAAAGGCTGACTGTACAGTATTACCAGCGGCTTTACATAGACAGTAATAAACTGCGCCATCTAACGATTATTACTCTCACTAAACGGCTGATACTAGAGGTGATGGAGTTCCATCTAGCGGGCAATAGTAAGCAACAATGCAATCGCCACCCCGACCCAATGCACGCACGGTAGTCATCAGGTCATCACTCATATCATATCATTATAAAATTAAGAAAAGAACTTTAAAAAAAATAGAACATTTTTATAATTAACAATGAGACCTACTCTAGTAAACATGTAATGAATAACAATTTCTAACTCGGAGCTCGCAGCATGGGGCGGGCGATTATTAAAAACTTGAAAACAGCGCCATCTATCGTCCAATAACTGAACCAACTCACCCAAGTAGCGAAGCCTACGTAGTTGATAAGAGCGTATATATCGGATACTGTGAGGTAGAGCAGCGACAGCAGCGCCACCGCGAGCACGGCCGGCGCCGGCGTGGCGCGCGCCGACACCATGGTCAGCATGCCGGGCAGCTGGCCCGCGGCCGCGCCCGCGTAGAACAGTCTGCGGCGCGGGCGGGGGCGGGGTTAGTGGGCATAGCACCACGTGCTCCAGCAGCGTGGTGCAATCAATCGGGTCTTAGTACCCAAACCCTTAGTATTCTGTGTCTAAACTAGTTCAAACAGCTAGGGACTACCCAAAACAGCTTCAGAAAAGGCGAGAAAAACCTGTGTGTTTGGGTGTCTTCAAGTTGTAAGTAATCGCTTTCTTCTGAGCATCGTAGATCGCATCGTTGCTTATCAGGCGAAATAGCGGTCAGACAACCCTATCAAGTATGAAAAGATGAAAAGAATTATCTGTGATCGAAGGATCTTTAACCTACCTAAAAAAAACCATGTGCTGAGTGAACAAGTCACCGCATGCAAATGCTTAACTGCAGAAATTTACAACCGTGACAAAAACATGTTCACAAGGTCTAGAAAACCAAGCCACAGCACATATCTAGTAGGTAAGTCAACGAAGCCCCACCTGGACGAAGTAAGCAGCACCCCGTTGACGGCCCCGAAGGTGGAGGCGGCCACGAACAGCGGGATGCAGAGCGCGAACCAACCGAACAAGCGCTCCGCGAACGTCACCGCCACCGCCGCCGAGCCCAGCACCTGCGCACGACGGACATTGTTGAACAGCTCTGTAGGAATCAGATGTGATGTGGCTTCTGAAGATTGGGTTGGGAGAAATAAAAGATGAAGATGCAGATGAAGTAATTCTTAAGACTTGGAACTTAGGCGTTTGGAATTGAGATGGTAGGTTAGACTGGAGAAGTTTGGTTACACTTGACGAGTTTAGTTAGACTCGAGAAGTTTGGCTCCACTTGGCAAGTTTGGTTAGACTCAAAAATATCGATTAGACCGGAGAAGTTTCGTTAGACTAGATAAGTCGCGTTAGACTGAAAAAAAATAGTTAGATTCGAGTGGTTTGTTTAAACTCGTGAAGTCTGGTTAAACCTGCGAAGTTTGGAACGAATAGTAAATGCAGAAATAGTACTTACCTCACTATTACAAACGAGTGCAACGTTTCTGCAGACGATGACGAGGATAGAGAGAAGGAATGAATATTATAGATTAGAACGAAGTGGAGAAGAAAAGCCAAGACGTTTGAGCCTCACACCACGTGGGACACGCGGCCGCGGCCGGGAGAGCTCACCTCGGTGGGGGAGAGCTCACCTCGGTGGGGGAGGGCTCACCTCGGTGGGGGAGGGCTCACCTCGGTGGGGGAGAGCGTGGTGTAGAAGGCCACGTTGGTGCAGGTGTACACCACGGTGACGAGCGCGCACGAGATGGCGATGGCGCGTGGCAAGTTCTTCACCGGGTCCTTCAGCTCCTCGATGATGAAGTTTAGGTAGTTCCTGGGGAACAAGTAGGAGTCTTCTTCAGTTTTGATAATAATTTGTTAAGTTAACTTAACTATCTGACTGAGCTAACAAAAGTTCGTGCAGGATTGTTGTTTGGAGTTATTTTTTTCCTTATTGGATAGGTAACTTTTTTATGAAGTAGGCACACTGTGGTACACTGTTGATGGTAGATCGTTTGTCCAATTAGGACAAGAGCGATTAATTAGTTTTGAATGTTATTTTACACTGGTTGCTGACCACGGTTGCACCGGCTATCCTACAGGACTAAACTTTTCAGGATCAAATTGTGAAAGGACAATAGGATCTGTAGCTATCTTTCTCAAAGCCATGCAGACCATTTTCAACCTCTTACTTCATTAGGTATAGTACATATATCCCTTACCATCCGTTGTAAGCAAACAGGCCGGAGTAGAAGCTAAGCGCGATGGACGTCACGTCGCTAGTCGTGCCCTCGAACGTGAAGTGCTCTGTTTTGCCTGGAAACCGATAAATATTATTTTTACCGCTTTTCATCATTCTCAACCTTTTAATTCTCCCACTGCTGGGATACAGGTCTACCCTCGAAGCGTGATTAGGCCGTATTCCACCACGCTGACCAAGTGCGGGTTGGTGGATTCACATAGGTACGCCATTGAATTTCTTCACCGGACGTACATAGGTTTCCTCACGATGTTTTCCTTCACCGAAAAGCCAGTGGTATGTAAATTCGTACATAAGTTCGAAAGAACTCATTGGTACGAGTATAGGAAAATAATTTGTATACTTCTTTTTTATCGCGAATAAGTCCGCGTTTGACCAACTCCGCGTTTGAAAAGCCCAAGATTCTCTCAGGAAACAAGGACGCCGGCAGTTCATATTTTCGATGTTTGAATGCCTACTCATACCTACTTGCCTATTGATAAAATAAATAAGCTCTAGGGTGATAAAAATAATCCACCCGGGTCATATTCCAATGAACAATGTGACAACTTTGAGACTACGAGTATTTAATTTTATTTTTAAATAAAAGCCCCGATATTTTACAGTTAATTACTAATAATGGCCAGTTTGAATGATGAAAGAATAAATTTATATAATAATTTTTACATTATTTTAGTCTATTTTTAAACTATAATTACCTTGAACACTAATTGGGTTTTGGATATTTGTAGTGAGGGGTTCCCAACGAATCACACCAAAATGAGTGTTATTACCATTTCCTTAAATGAAACTAATTATTTTATTATATGTGAAAATAAATAATTCCTAACTTTCAGCACAGTACCTACAAGCACAAAACAGATAGGTAGGTATGTTTTGTGGTAGGTACACATGTGCTTTGAAGGCTTTCTGATTTTCAAAGGTAGATAGATTTTTTAAGCTGTAGGTATCCAACCGGTATTGAAACAGAACTAGTATATTTATTCTGAGAAAGGCAGATTAACTTTTCATTTATTTTTCTTTCGTAAAAAAACATAAATTAAGAAAAAAAAACAATTACAACAAAATAAACATTTAAGATGTTTTATTATTACATTAAATAATATTATTATTATTTAATATAATATTATTTTTATTTTTTTTACTTTTTTTTTCTTTTTATATATTTTTGATTATTTTTCTATATCTCTTCTTTCTCTTTTTTGTTACCAAGTCACCGCGCTACAGAGCGGTACAATGCCCCCATCTGGCCGCATGGTCCGACAACGCACCGGATCTCTGCAATCATCTCCAAGACGTCTGGCCGGAGACGCCTTCTCACCGGAACATGGGCTATTTTTACACTAACTTATTACCTCTGGCTACCATTCAGTCCAAGAACAAGAAAAACTACAAGAACATTATTTTTACAAAACAAAAAACAAAAACCGACTTCAAAAGACCGACTATTGAGTTATTCATCTATTTGTCGCGCACGTACCTACTTAATGCAAATTTAAGACTTACATGGTTTTCTCATGGATACAATTATTAGAACTGGACTAAATTGAAATGGGACCAAATGGGAAGCGTCAGCTTTCTAATAAAAAAAGAATCATCAAAATCGATTCACCGTAGTCAAAAGTTATGAGGTAACAAACATAAAAAATAAAATAAAAATAAAAAAAAAACATACAGACGAATTGATAACCTCCTCCTTTTTTGAAGTCGGTTAAAAAGGCCGAAGACAGCCTCGATTTTGAATTTGTGAGCCCCAAACCTGCGGCCGAACAGCATTGCACCGGGCACAAAGCCCCAGACATCGACTAGTAAATCACAAAGTATTAAATAATTTACATTTTATGTTTTAATTTTTAATAACCTACAGCCAATGCCTAGCTCTATATTACGCTCATTTTTTTGACAAAATATATTGTTTTTTTTTATTATCGTCAACGTTTTACACACATAGCCTAGCTCCCCCTATAGGATAAATTCTGTGTCGGGATACCATGGCACACGCACAAAGACAAGGACAACTAACACCCAGACCCAAAACAAATATTTCAATTCATCTCTCAAACATCTGCCCGGCCGGAAATCGATCCCGGGACCTCTGGCTTATAAGGCGGATATGTTACCACTGAGCCAAACAGGTCGTCATAACTTGCATTTTATGATTTAATTAAAAACCTACCGCTCTAGATTGCGCTCATTTCATTGCCAAAATAATAAATATACAACCTCAAAATGCCGAACTACGACACGCACGTAAAGAAGGTCGTTATCTGTTTGTACGTGTTTGTTTCTCTTTCTTTATACAAGTGTTTGCACAGTTTGTCACTTGCTACGCTAGCCTTGAATAACCCCAGGCGCCTTATTCTGCCGATTCTGCCTTATTCTGCCGAGATCGACCGCCCCTACAAACAGTATCGAAGCTGTAATTCAATGCTATCAATAAATATTTCATTTCATTTCACGATTTTCTTTCACTGTACCAATTATACAAATTATTATATTAGACATTTACGAAAACAAACAAAATAAAGGATTAACATTTTTTGAATCGAATAAAATTGATATTACGCATTTAGCTTGTTTATTTAGTCAAATTTTGACTTAAAATTGCTCTCCTGTAGAAAATGCCATTAGCACTTTCGATAGTGTTCGTAGAGGCATTCGAATTATTATCTCGATCTCAGTAACTCTCATTAGAAGCCATTCATAAATTACGTCACACGTAAAGGGAGAGGGAGGGGGTCAACAAAGTGTGTGATTGTGTGACAAGGTGTGGGAGGGTCTTAAGTTTTGAGACGTCACATTTTAAAATCGAATACCTATCCGAGTATTAAAACAAGCATTTTTATTTCATTGTTTCTAGATGTTAAATTGCAAAAACTGTCACGTCACACGTTGGAGGAGAGAGTCTCACTCTCACAAACGTCTATCTGTGACAAGGACGGGACGGGGGGGGGGGGGGGGGGAGGTTGCAAAAATCATAAAATTTGTTTGACGTATATGGATGGCCCCTTATCAACGTCATGACAGTAAGAGTGACCGAGATGATCTCGAGTGCCTAAGAATAGGGTCCCAGAAGTTTGCCCTACGAATCCTACGATACAATCTGCGTCTATTGATAACTGTGTGCGCAAGTTACTATCAATAAACTGGAATAGCAAAACAACGTTGATTACGTAAAGACATGAGTTTGGGTAAACAAACCATTAGTTCATTTAACAAATACAAATCATTTTTTCGGGAATACTAACAATTGCTATTCAACCTTTAATCCTCCTCCTGAGATACAGCCTGGTGACAGACAGACGGACGGACGGCGGAGTCTTAGTAATAGGCTACTGTTTTACCCTTTGGGTACGAAACCCTAAAAGTACTTAATTAAAAATTAATTAAAATTAAATTAAAATTTTGTTTATTTGTCAGAAAAAAATGTTACAGAATTGTGTATGAACCCTGAATCTTGCACTAGGTGAGTCCTGTGTCGCAAGATTCAGTGTCTTCCATCGTCGATGAAGTTATTAAAACTAGACAGGATAAACAATCTTAGTAATAAGTACTATTTACAAGTTCAAATACAACAATCTCAAGGTAGTGTCTTGCTTCAATTGGCTTAGGGTATGAGAATGTATAAAATGTGTATATATATATGTAAATGTTTGATTTTGGGTTATTTACTAATGATTGTTTATACCCAACGCGATTTGAAAGCGAGAATACTAGAAGTACATTTGAAAACAGTTTATAATAACTGTTATTATACATTTCGGTAGCTACCGATCTGCTTTGATCCTACAACGAGTCCAAAATGTAAATAAGCTAGTTTCACGAGTACAACGTCGTTCTTGACCCTGACCGGCCGAGTCGACCAGTGTGCCAAATATCACGAGATGGTAATCAGGAAGTGTTCCAATAGATCGTAATTTAAACAATAAAATCTGCTGACTAGGTCTGTCTGTGCAGAGTTTTTAAGACATAGAGTAGATAAATCTATAGATAAAACTCTTTATTGTTTACACCTTAAATTACAAACAAAAGGATTATAACACTTAAAACTAGTGCGACAACCGGCCTTATTGCTAAGAGCGATCTAAGAGTAGTAATTAGTTTCATAAGTGACCTAAGCACTGATGTACGCAATATATTCCATCAATTTAATTTTAAAAACACTATTTTCGAAACTAACTAACTAACTAATTTGGCGTTGTATCTTTAAAAGTATAACTTTATAATAATGTGTGCAATATTTTGATTGGCAAATTTATGGTGTATATTTTTTTCTGAATTAGTTTTAAGTTTGTCAATTACGTCTGCACCTTACTTTTATAAAATAAAATAAAAAAGGCTTTTCGAACCATATTAAAGGCGAGACAGTCACTAGAACCATGATTTGTTTGCTCGGCCGAGTGTAATCAACCCATTAGATTAGAACCTCAGAACGCACGCGTGAGACCCACTGGTTGGGAAATAGGCAAATGAAGTATGTGCAAACTATCGGCGGTTATAAATATTATATTAATTAATTATTAATTACTTGCCTAATTTAAACGTTATAAATATTTCGCCGTGTTGTGCAATATTGGACGTGTTTAGAACCGGTCTATTTTTGTTACTATTTGGTTATTATTGATTTATCTACGTTAGTGGGTGTGGCTGGTGAGCTAGTACTATATTTATATCAGTAAAGAAGAAGAAGAAAAAAGAAAAGAGATTAACAGATAGAGTTTTTGATTCCTGAATAAGAATCGAATGACTTCCCAAGCGTGATCATCAAATAATCCATTAAAAATGTAAACATACCTATGATTATAGAGTGAAAAAATTAAGAGACCCTTATTGTTGAAACGGCTGAACCGATTTTGATAAAATATGTCCAAGAACCTACTTTCAAATAAAAAATAAAAACCGCATCTAAATCGAATAATCCGTTTAGGAGCCACGATGCCAATGTAAAATTGGTTGTATTATGTTCTTATGAATGAAACACCATTATTATTCCTGATTTTGCATATCCAACAGTGTATGTAATTAAATTCTTTTTCCATCTGCCTAAATATTAAAGCCAACGTTGTGTGTAATTGTGATAATTACAAGAAGGTTGCTCAGACGTATTATTGAGTTTTATTTTGCCGTCTTAGCCGAGACCGACATCCCTGCGACAAACGCATTCATTCTGCAACAGCCAAAGACAGACACACAGCGATCCAACTTATAACACCTCTTCTTTTTCCGTCGAGAGTAAACTGTATCTTCCTAATCATACGTAAAAATCTCAGAGACTAGAAAATCTCTTCATTGATTTTCGTCGGCTCAAAAAGCCAATTTAAGCTCATAAATTGCGATGTCAAGTCCAAATCTCGACGACCTGAGTTCTGTTGAATTGAAAGACATGAGTGCGGAAATCGAGGAATTCAATTTAGTAGAATAAATTGGGATTGGTTCTTTTCACGGCGGAATAGAGTTGAAATTGAGACGGAGCTATCTTTGCCATTGAATTTAGAAAGGCAATTAGTAGGCATTGTTGTGAGCTGTTGAAGTGATCAACCAGACCGCGAGGCGGGACGCTCAAGGTAAAGTGGTTCAGTACGTAATTGTTTTCTCTAGGTTGATCCAAAATGTCAGTCTTGCTACCAATGTAGGTTGTGTTTATTTGAATTAGTACCGTAAAACAAGAATGATAAGGCTTTATCAGATATAGCATTGTCTTTCCTGTGAGTCCTCTAAATTGTTAATCTTTATTGTCAGTCTTCTATACTATACACCAAGGGCACAAAAAAGCGAAATCGTTTTATGGTTGACATATCAAAAATCCACGCGAAATGCTTCGACTCCACGGTTATTATGCAAACCGCCAGTGTATGTATGTATCTAGCGGTAATACCAATGGATCGATCCACTTGGTAGAACCACGTGGCCATAGGTTGCCTTGCGTGAGTAGTGAGTAGGTCTTCAAGTCTTCAAGTCGAGAATGAATCGGTGTCTTCGCGCGCGCGTGCTCTATCGTAGACCGCATCATTGCTTACCATCAGGCAAAATGGCGTTCTAATTCAAGTCAATCATCGAATTAAAAAAATATAGTTCCTTTTTCTGTCAGCCTCTTTCACTTCTACGTTTGCTTTAAGTTCCTTACTTTAGTTCTGCCGTCCTTATCTGGCCTCTGGCCTTACCGTCCTTATGAGTCATCCATTAATCACGGGATGTTTTTTAGCAGGTAACTTTTTCAACCACTGTGTTTCGTGACGTTTTCCGGACCCCGTCTCGATCTTTACGTGAATAATGGACGATCTCTTACCTGGCCTCTAGCATTGCCATCCTTACGTTCCCTGGTCTTTAGCTCTGCCGTTTTTTAAACCTTTTTCTCACGGTAGCTATACTGTATAACAAACCTCTGTACAGGTGGTAGATGTTTCTAAGCCTTTCTTCTCACGTTAACTTTACTATAAGTTAGTACTAACCTCTGCACAGCTGGTAGATCCCAGCAGCGATGATGATGAACAGCGCGAGCAGCTTGGCGTACGTGAACCAGTCCTGCACGCGCGTGGCGGCGCGCACCGACCAGCAGTTCACGAACGTCAGCAGCACTGCCGGACGGAAAAATCGTTGAAAGTAAATTGGTGCCGGTTAAGCTAGTGTCAGAGCCTGGTACACCCCGATATTCAGAGGTGACTTACGGGAAGAAAAAGATGCCCCTGCCCCTGGTACACCCAGCCGAACTGTGTAGGTTGACCACCAGGCTTTTTTAACGGCCCAGTTTGGTGAGTCACGTATAAAATTCCCCAATAGATCATTTTATTCCTATTTTGACATTATTTTTGAGTGAAAAGTTTGAGTTTTGTGATTTTTAATACAATGAATACACATAAAATGGTTTTGGTTTGAACGGCGAATCAGTCACTAGAAATTAGAATAGGTAATTAATTATATCTGTATTATTTTCTAAATATGTACTACGTGTAACAAAACGATCCCAATAATTCACAAAAACTGAAACGGTGGAATTATATGCACCGATTGGTCGAGATAATTGACTATTAGCTGCGCACGTGTGCATGTTTCACGATAAGCTGAGTAGCTATTTCTCCCACACGACACAAATGCTTCCCACCCCGCCCACACGAGAGTAAAGCTGCACAAGAGTGAGTACAAAAGATCCACTCCAGAGCTAAGTGCTTTCACTCCGCGGCCGCAGCTGGAGTTAAGCGCTGTTGTTAAACTGCTGCTGGGCGATTATCACTCTATTAAGATTAAGACAAAGCAAACAAACGTTTCATATTATATCTATGTAGGTATTCTGCATACAATGTCCCTTTTTATACAATAAGGGTCTTACTTTTAAATACTGCTTAAAATGGTTTGACAATTTCTCGCTAAAGTGAAACACTGCGTGCGAAAGCAAGACGAATAATTTTAAGCAATGATTAAGTTTAAACAGAATTTCTAAATAAGATATAAGGTGGCAAAAAACTACTAGCTACTTGATTGTAAGATGCCCCTTCAGAATATTTCCGTACTTGTAATCATCTTAATATTTAAAATCATCGGTACGACACAGCATTTCAGTTTTAGACTTTCCATAGGTGAATTGACTAAACTCTTTTTACTACTGTCATAGTGCTTTAGGCAAAACAATGATTGTTCCTTCTGAAGTGACTCACAAAAAATTCCCCCACCGCCACCGGTACCTACTAAATTGTGTTACCTTTGACAAAGCTGTTCACTGTTTCACTGTTCACACAAACGACGACCTACTGACTCACGAATCAGATCTGTCCTGTCTTTTACTACAGAACACTTAAAGACAATAGCAAATAGACAATCAATCAAACAAATCCTGCTATCGTTGACTCCGGAAATGGCTACCAGACTTTTACTATTATAATATTATAGTGACAAATACTTACGTATACAGCAAGCCGCAAGAAGCCTCGTGGCGTCTTCAGGTGGATCGCATTCGGGGAAAATTGGCTTCAGAACGTACACGCTGAATGTGAGCGCTACGATGGCCTGCAGAACAAAAATGAATATGAATTAGCTAATTGACCGAGCGAGCGAAGCGTCTATACAAGGACTGGCCAATTTTGCTTTCATCTTATACAACATTGCACACTCATAGGAGGGAGTTTATTTAAATCAGTCGGGACAGGAGGTTCTCGAAACGAAAACACTGTGATTGTCGCAAAAAAGTTCTCGCGAAGTCTGCTGTTCGCAGACCTACTAGATAAGAGAATTTAGCTGTAACTCCACTGTAAAAACTGACCAAAACTTCGGAAGTTTCGCGCAATCGATTTTAAGATTTCTATTTATGGCGCCCAACGTGGGACGGAAATGCCGAGCTTGAGAGGTCAATGACTTCAGCTTCACGGAGTAGGGTCGAGGTATTTCATATGGACAAGACTACGCACTTTATATTTGAACTTAGAGAGTGCTATGATTTTTTTATGCTTTTATTATAATTTAGCTTGCCCTGTTTTTGTATATTTATTTGAGTCAAATCTTGGAACTGATTTTCAAACACTTCCCGATGTCAGATTGAGCTGTAATTTGGTATAACTGTGTAACTCCGATGACAATACACTAAAAGCTTGTTTTTAAAATTTACGTGTTGTTTGTTCAAATTGCGAAATACAGTACTGCAACTTACTTACTTTACATATTTGTAATATCTATCTACCTAACTTCGATCGTAATAAAAAGTACGCCTCCCATTTTTATAGACCAATGAAATATCTACCCATCCGTAGGGTATCTGTTTGGGTACCTACTACCTTGGCAACAACAAACATAATACTTTTACTATGGAAACTAACGTGGTTTTGACCGTGGTTGCGTGCCAGGCGAGACGCAACCGCGAACGTGTCACGCTTGTAACTCACTTGATGAAAGTCACTGAATGTGATTTAAACTAGCAGTAGTAAACGACTTAATTTTTACGTGAGTGTTTCCGTGTCAATTACAAAAAAAAACTTAACGTTAAAAACAACACAAGTTTATTTATAGCACAATTGTAACGCAACAAATATAAATTCTGAACAAAGTGAATCAAATTAACCAATAATACTGTAATAGCTGTGAACCATTCAAACGGGCAATAAAAGAAAGCGGTACACAAATAGATTGGATTCAATATTGGACTCGGGAAATCCCATGACAAATAAACTACGCCCGCACCGCGTTGGGCGCCAATATAGCAAGTACTGAACAATCGATTTCTAAGTAAAGGATTTTCGGACAAATTTCTTTATTGGATTATTTAAATAGAATACTGTCTTTGCGTATAGTAGAATATGTAGCTGAAAGAAAATATATTCGATGCAATATTGGTCCGGTGCGGGGGCACCACTTTGGGCGCCAATATCGCGAGCTTCGACAAACATTTGCGAAGCAGTTTATTATGTCGAACAGTTTTTTTTATTGGTCAATTCGAATTGATTATCGAATAAAATCGTTTAACCGGTAATAACGATCATAATAGAGACAGACAAACATAAATACAAACATTCATTTGTTTGTTAGGCAGTTAGGTGAAAATGCCAGATTATTTTACAACGGAAGCTAACGTGGTTTTGACACATTTTGTTATAACAAACACGTTGTTTTTTTACGTGAGTATTCCCGTGTTAATTATAACAAAATGCTAGATAAAGTTACGTCTCGACTTCAGTAATAAAGTTAGTTATTTCATAATGGTTTGCAATAAAATATTGAGTATTGAGTATAAATAATAGGCTCCATTTTCATCATCTTATTTATTCATCCTACGTCACTCCCTACTCTATATTCTGTGGAAATGTTGGCATTTTGAAGAGTAGGAGGAAATGAGAACCAATTTACTTCCCACGCGGTTTGAATTTTCACTAGCATGAAATTCTATTGATAATATGTAGCAATTGTTTAATAGACAAACGTTTTTTTTAAATTCAGTAATAGGCTTGCATATGACCGCCATCTTGCCTGATGGTAAGCAACGATACAGTCTACGATAGAGCATGCTTGCCTAGAAGAAACCGATTCACTCGCGACTTGAAGACACCTAGATTATATCTATCGGGAAACACCCACTCAGGCAAAGCGTTCCACACCCTAGCGGTTCGCACAAATGTACGAACAAATGTAGTTTAATTTTTGTCCCATTTCTAATACATAGGTACCTCATATACCTATACATATTTATCTATCGATCACCGCCACCTATTTGAGGACAGAACTTTATACTTTAAGCCTTCAGATGTTCTTTTGAAAAAGATCCTTTTAGAAGTGAAAATTAGAGAAAAACAAAGTTAGTAAGTAATTTATAAAGACAAAGTAAGTAAGCACCTAATTTCATAGTGTTAACATTCGTTAGGCATTCGTATTTTAAAAGGATCTTTATTTAGCATAGACCTTATAAAATACCTATAATTTATTAAATTGATTTGTCAAGCCAAGGTCGCCTTTATCAGTGTTTCAATAAATAAAAGCTAAATAATAAGTCAGTACTATTACTTATTCTGTGGTATATCGAAGTAATCAAGCTCATGAATCACCCAAAGACCTACGATATACTGGAGATCTTTACTTAGATAATATTCACAGAAACACTCGTTTAATTTATAACAAACCTCCCTCTCTTTTGTCGGGGGTTACTAATGGTTAATGAGCCACGATCGGACAGGAAAAATCTCAGAAGTCGGATTTATTGATTTCCGATAGGTATAATGAACCTCGCTGACTGGACCACAGGTTAGATAATAGTTACTACACCAAACTGTGGGTTTTAGACAACCCAATTACATAAGGTCTCTAAGCGGATTACTACTCATTGCGGCCACGAGAAAGTCTATTTCTACGCGTTCAATTATCACCCTTACAGACTTACTTACGATACCGTGCTTTATCATTAAGCAGCTTTTGAATAATATGCTTTTTAGTCGTTGTATAACAGACATCAATTTCAGTTCTTCCAATCGATTTGTGGGAAGAAAGTATTCTTTGTTAAACTTCATTGACCTAATTTTGGAAGAAATTGGAGCATACAAATTATGTTCAGTCGGTTTACCCTTGTGGCAGTAAATTTAATCATTATTTTGAACAACTTTACCACGGGACTTTGAAATCGCGCAAAACTGATGTTCATCATCGAGTTCTTCAAAAGAGTTGTTAATAGAGTCTTGGGAGGTTGGTAAAGTATCCGTAATGCTTCTGGTGTTTCAACTGTTAAAGGCGACGGTAATAGTTTACTATCAAGACATTTTTTAATGCCACAACTGGCAAACAAGCATGTGGCCCGTATGTTTTGGTATTTTAAATAAATTAATTTTATAAATATTTTTTTAAATAAGCTTTTATTGCATTGTCATCGGAGTTACACACGTAGGTATACCATATAGCTCAATCGGACATCGGGAAGTGGTTCAAAATTGAGTTGCAAGAACAAACGTAGTTACATACATACATTGCAAGTTAAATAAAAGCTTTTAAAAAGGTCGTTAACGTATCCGTGACGCCCCGTAATCGCTTACCTATGTACCATCAACGGCATCAACCTATTTTTTATAGCAGATTTTTTTAGGTGTACAGGCATGTGGCCATGCGCTTTGGTTTTAAAAAAGACGCGATTGTGTTCTGTCTCGCGCTAAGAGCACGCGATACGCTACCAGCACTGAGATTCCACCCGAACAAACATATTAATTACATACATGCACACAAATGTACATTGCAAGTCGATTTTTTTAAACGCTATTGAGTTCAGTCTCGCGCTAAGAGCTCACTACAGCACTGACCTGCGAGCAAGGGCGCACGATCATGCACTCGATCCAGAGCCGGATGAAGGCGGCGAAGGGGCCGAACGTCTCCATGATGTAGGCGTAGTCCGCGCCGCTCACGCGGATCATGGTGCCCAGCTCCGCGTAGCAGTATGCACCTATCTGGGGGACAACAAATATAATAACAAGGTTAAGAAAGAGTATACGAAAGCGAAAAATTATGTACAACTTTTACTATGGGACCAACCCGGAAATCACGAAAATATCAGAACACACTAAGGCATAGAGCATTTAACATTCTAGGGGGTCATCCAAAAATTACGTCACAGGTAATGATGGTGTCGATTAAGAGTAATTATGAGTTCCTCATGTCACAATTTCCCTCTAGAAGTTTTATGATGTCACGTTTAAATCTAAAATATCTAAGAATGTATGTATTAAAGTTTAATACATACATTCTTAGATATTGCAAATTTCCATTCTATCCTTTAATTATTAAAGGATAGAATGGAAATTTGCAATAATTATGTGACGTCACACTAGGGATGGTTTCACAAAAATGTGACTATGTTAGCTGCGAAGACGGGGAGGGGGGGGGGGGGGGGAGACGAGTCAAAAAATCATTAAATTTGTGTGATGTTGTTTATGGATGGCCCCTTGGTGGTAATTCAATATGGTGATGTTTTTTTCTAGGATAAAGAAATGGATATAATTAAGCTACCTTCATACTAAGTTTCATTCAAATCCATTCAGCCAGTTCTGGATGAATCAGTAACAGAAATCCAAATATTTTCTTTATAGAATCAATGTTATACATTTAATATTTTAGAGGAACAATGCATTGTTCCTGTAAAATCAAAGTATCGAAATAAAATACCCCTTTCAATTCTTACAAAAAATATTCTTTCAATACATTCATTCAGCTGGCAACATTTTGCTACGAAAAGCGTAGTGTTTCTACGAACTTGGGCTGCGTAGGCGGACAGTTACTTTTCTTCATTGTTTTCTTTATTCAAAAGAACATTTCGTAATCTAACATGTGTGTGTAGGTCCTATTCTAGCGAGAGAGATTATCTCGATCACTGTCGCTCTGAAAAAAAATCTGCAAAAAAAATAATGAATTCACTTAAAGTACGGAGCATACTGATATCACCAAAAAGTACGATGATTAGCACCAGTTTATGATAGTTGTCACCGTAAAAACTGGTGCTAATCATCGTACTTTTTGGTGATATCAGTGTGCTCCGTACTTTAGGTGAATTTATTATTCTTTTAGCGGATTTTATATGGGCATTTTCTCAGTGTACAAAATGTCATAACAGTGAGAGTGGTGGAGATAATCTCGAGTGTAAAAGAATAGGGTCCCAATTGTACACCCACTCGTATAAGACGTGCCTTCCTGAATATTGATTTTGACTTACATTAATTCTTCCGCTTGACCTGTTATTCAACTAATATTACTTCAAAGTTTGTTTGTATGGATATTGGTTACTAAATCACGGCAGAACGGCTGAACGGATTTGAATGAAATTTGGTAAGAAAGCTTAGGCATAGAAAATTACATAAAAAGGGGATGGTTTATACCCTGGGTTAATTTGTAGAGTACTTTTTATCCCGGAAAATCTAACGGTTCCTATAAGACAGCGGCTGCGAATAAAACTTCGGAGAGTAGTTGGTATTAAATAAATTCGAATAAAAAAGTATAAAATACCTATAGTGAAATTCACTATACTATTCCTTCTACTCAGCCTTTAATACTCTCTAAACTGGAATACAAGTCTACCCTCGACCTCGAAGGGTGATTATGCCGTATTCCACCACGTTGGCAAAGTGCGGGTTCGTGGATTCACATACGCCGTGAATTGCTTTTCTGGACGTAGGATGAAGGTTTCCTCACGATATTTTCCTTCACCGAAAAGCCAATGGTATGTAAATTCGTACAAAAGTAATCATTATGTGTGTCCACGATCGAGCTACGATGGCATTAAATGAATCCCGACGCTATCTTAATGGATCCTATATTGGGCATTATCGAGCGCCATGTGTCACGGTATCTCTAAAATAAACACTGTCCAACAAACGCTTTGTAATTATAATTATTAATATAGATTCTAGAGTAAATAAATTAGAGAATTAAAATAAACTAATTAAACGGGATCACCGTTTAGTGAATTTCCCGTATAATAGTATATTTCACCTAGTTAGTTACTTTTTTAACCGTCTTCAAAAAAGGAGGAGGGTATGTTTTTTTTTTTTTATGTTTGTTACCTCATAACTTTTGACTGAGTGAATCGATTTTGACGATTATTTTTTTATTAGAAAGCTGACGCTTCCCATTTGGTCCAGTTCTGATAATGGTATCCATGAGAAAACCATATAAGTCTTAAATTTGCATTAAGTACGTGCGCGACAAATAGATGAATAACTCAATAGTCGATCTTTTGAAGTCGGTTTTTGTTTTGTAAAAATAATGTTCTTGTTAAAACATATGACTATATTTCTACAAACGAAATAGATCTTCCTACGAACCATACTTTATTAGAACAAGGAAGGCCAAGAGATGACAGTTATTAAACATTCTCCGAATTGCCGATAAAATCCATAAATAGCACGATCCCTCTGCAGTAGGTAATATCTCGAGAAAGTACCTAAAGCCAGGGCCACACCGCAGGCGGCGAATTTAGTGACTGTTAAGTGGTTAAGTACATAAGGGCCGCTTTTTTAGCGTTCAGTTATCCGATCGCCTATACAATACAATAACTCTTTTGACACCACAAAAAGAAAATAATAAACAGTAAAATACATAAGAAAAAGGCACAATGGGCGGTCTTATCGCTAAGAGCGATCTCATCCAGACAACCTTTAGATTAGGGGTAAGACATTTCCGGAGTATGGACAGGTGGTGCGTGTGAAATGTTGACTTAAATGTTATTAGGAGCTTAGAGATCTGACACCAGCTCATCCGTAAAGTGGTACAGATACGTATACAGATTCCTAAGACTTTATTTTCCAAACCAAACAGAAATAAATCCATAGACAGTTCTTTAAATGTATAGATTAGCCAAGTCTACCATTAAGCTAAAATATACTAGGTATCTAGGTGTGTGATAGAACCATAATATTCATTTTATGGAATGTGTTTTCGAGATTTGACAATCTCGACTTACCTTTTTGTATCTTACTTATCTAAACGTATTAATCTCATTATTTTCTTTTACCCTTAAGAACCCTTAAGGCGAGACTTCGGTGTCAGTCTATCTGTCTGTATGGCACACCCAATTACGTTGTTCTATTCTATATCCTTAGAGTAGAGATACGCGCCGCGGCCCAAAATGCCGGCGGCGGCGCGCCAGGCCTCGTACCCGGCGCGGCGCGGCGCAGCCGGCTGGGGGCTTTATGTTTTTTTTAGGAGATTGGAAAATAACTCTTTTTAAGCATCCATTAGGGCTATATTTTGACTGATTGATAATAATAATTAAAATTATTTTATTCACTATTGTGGGAATTTGATGCAAAAGCTTTGCTGTTAGGACTATCCCAGCTACCGAAAAAACTCTTTTGTTGAGCGTCCTAGTAGCTGGGATAGACAAAGCGTTCGTTGCGTGGATAGCGGACGTTCTGCGGGGTCGATTGATTCGAGTAGGTACTCGTTGATGGCAACTCGTCTGATCTTCTATTTCTTAGTCGTTCATTCTTGGCATAGTGGTCGTGGTCGTAATGTTACACGGAGGCTCCTCACTGTCGTCGGTGCCCCTTCCCATTGCTGCTGCGCGTCTTGCAATGCTTCTCCATTTCTGGCGGCTGGTTGCATCGCAAGCACATTGAACCACAGTAGACTACGTAGCATTTTTTATGAGGTTGGTCTATCCAGTTGGTGATCGACCGGGACTGCGCTTGCGTTTAACCCGGCCAACTTTCGCTACAAGCCTCTCCCTCTATATTCAGATCAGTAATCGCACCTGCACAATCGACGAAAGTCTATCTTGTACGTGAATTGATTGATTGTAAAGTTCTTTAGAGGACAGAATTGTTGATGCGGAAAGCTGCCCATGAAATCGTCAACATCCGCCGTCAACAACACATCTCCAGTGCATAGATTTTTCGACAATCGTGCAGCTGCAGAGACCAAGTTTCATCCCCATAAAGATTAGAAAACCAAAGCATTTCATGAGACGAACCTTTATTTTTCGATTATAGGGGATTTTAATGTGAAGGTCAACTACTATGGATGATGGCATCCGAAGCATTGTTGGAGGTATTGGGTCTTGACATTAGGAACAAAAGATGAGAAGCCGTGATAGAATTCGCAGCTAAATAACAGTTCGACCATTTCGTTTCGTCTGATCTAAAGGACACAAATGATGGTGTTTCTAAAGGATCAGTGCTCTCTGCGACACTTTTCTTGCTATGGTCTGATAAAATCCTGTATATTTGGGTATGCAAACGACAGCACTGTTGTAGAGAGCTTCATTTTCAACGCACGGTCTAGCGAACCACAAATCCAGTCTCTGAGAGAAACCATGGTGGAGCGCATAAACTTGTACCTTAAGGCAGTCTCCGATTGGGGCGATGAAACCTGGTCAAGTTTAATGCAACTAAGACCCAGGCGAGTATGTTTTCAGCAAACAGAAGCCATTTTAACTGGCTCCTACTTTTTGAAATGTATCCATATCGTTAGCTAAAAATATTGAGCAGTTCGATATAGCTGTGTGTGACGTCAACTCTCAACTCCACCTCCTACTCGTATATTAAGTCCAAAGCTCAATTGGTTATCCTTTCGAAGGCATGACGGTACTTCAGGCCGGAACAGTTGCCATCTTTATGCAAAGCACAAGTTGGGCCGCGCATGGAGCTCTGTTCGCTCCTTTAGAACGGATCGGCTAAGTACCAGCTTGAGGTGTTGGAAGCTTGAGCTTGAGCGCTTCATCATTTACGCCATCTTTGCCACTGGAGTAGTTGTGCCAGCGGCCCAGAACCTCGCTCCGTTATTTTATGGAACTGGGTTGACTCAGGTGACCGCTGGCAAAGGGGAAACGCGCAATGCACCCCATGCGGGACGCTAGAGTGGGCCACCGTATTGAATAGGAATAGGTGTTCCCCGACAGTTAGAGTAAGGATGTCTTCAAGTCGAGAGTTAATCGGTATCTTCTAGGTGAGCGTGCTCCATCGTAGATCACATGATTGCTTTCCATCATGGAAAAAAGCGGTCAAACGCAATCATATCATTGAATAATTTTGTGTGCACAAAAACTGCACGACTTAATTCCGCCATCACCATTCTGCAACAATTGTATGAGACGGCCAAACATGAGCCACCCTCTAACGGTGGATATACCGTTTAAACGTTTCTATTCTACCTTGTTTCACTCTCACAACAGTGGGCGGAGCGCGGATATCATTTAAGTTTTTGTCAAAAAATTCGGAGTCGGCGCGGATTTTTACATGACCCGGCGGCGGCGGCGGCGCGCCGGCGCGGCGCGTATCTCTACCTTAGAGTGACTGTCTTGCTGTGTAGCCCTGCCCTAAGTGAACAAAGTGCTCAAGGCGTCCCCAATACGCCGAGCTTGTTAAATGGGTTTTACAGGAAATAGGTTTTAATAAGTCCCTTTGGTATCTTAGAGCTTTAGCTTGTTTCTATGGAAATAGCCAATTAGATAAAAGACAAGATTTATGTTCCGTTTCATCCGACTTAATAAAACGTAAGTAGAATAAAAACAAAGCATAAAAATTGGCTGTTTGGTTATTCCCATTTAGTGATTAGTGATCTAAAGACGTTGATAATATGCGTAAGACATACAGCATGGTCCATAGCTCCTGGTCGGTGGTCGAAATTGTATTTTTTTTAAGATATGTTGAAAAGTGAGATAGGTAGGTTATAATTTTTTCATCATCATCCACAGCGTTTTTTATCCCAGTCAAGTCCCATTTTAAGTTCAGGTTTATTTCTTACTTTGCCCCCTCTTAAATTATCTGGGTCCTTTCCTGAACAGCTCCCGCGTTAATTAATCCCACCCTTACAATCACACATCTTGCAGTTGGATAATAAACTTACCATACTGAAAACTCCCGAAGCAATCCACACTAGTAAACTAGCGTTTACCGATCCGGTATACTTCAGCACCCCAGTCGGAGACACGAAGATACCACTCCCGATGATGGAGCCCACGATGACGGTGATGCCGTTCAGCAGCGTCATCTTGGCCTCCAGGGCGCCGCCACCGTCCTTGCCTTCTTCAGCCTCGAGGTCGGATTTGAGGGTTTCGCTCTCTCCATCGTCTGCTGGCTTCGATTTTGGCGACCTGCGGAAGAGAAGAAAGATTTTATTGTATAAAGAGGAAAATATAGTCTTAATACACAGTTCTCTTATATCTCAGGGTGACGAGCGCAGTGCTGTGCCGCGCAAGGTCTTGAATTCTAAGAATTCAAAATTCTTGGTGGCACAGACCTGTTTATGGGCAAACGTGACGTTTAACATAAGGCGAGCGATTTGCTCGTCTCGTCTCTCAATATCATAAAAAAAAAACATAATCTGACTGTTTTGGATGTATGTGTAAATGTGTATGTATGTGTGTGTGTAACACCAAACTGTATCCCCCGATTTTGTTATCACCAGTCTCAGATCAAGTAGTAAAAGTCACCGGTTTACTGAATCAATGAAAAAAAAAAGTATGGAAAAATGGACGTATTCACGTCAAAAGTGAAAAGATTGATAAAGTTTATAGTAAGTATTTTTTATATTTTTATTTTTTGTCCTACCTACTAAGTATTTTTTCGTGTAGAGTTTGCTGGTAGAAAGAAACAAATCATATAATTATCTTCGGCCATATCTTGTGGGCCTCAGTTGTTTGTTCATCTACCTAAGCGTGCTTTCTATACTTTTTTTTTTTTTGGGGGGGTGGGAAATCATCAAATGACCCTCCCACTCTTGGGCAGAGCGGAAGGGAGTGTCAGACTTCTACTGACCAAAAACCACCCATGTTCCTTCTACGCCCTTGTGACGCCGAGGCCGCGGTAACTTCTACCCGCAGCCCCGACGGGGTGCTTTCTATACTGGCGTGCTAAAACCTCTATGCTAGCTTCTAAAGTTTTGTTTGACTCTACAAGCAAATCTATAAGTCCCTACGTTGTGAGTCTAATAACTCGCATTCCATATTTTTTTCCCGATAGGTACAATAAATAGTATTACAAAAGCGACTAGAGTTTTATTCGACTTTTCTACACAGTTTCTTGAAAATCTCTGCAGACTGCATCCGGGCTCGCAATCACTTTTAGTTTGTTTGACCTATATTTAACTTTCTATATGTTTCTATAAGTGTTAAGTACATTGATATGACGTAGTATGGCGTATATTTTTGTCCAATCGATTCTTATATAACAGTTCAACGGCTGGCCTTATGACGCGGGTCGTGTGATTACCTACAGTGGCGGGTGTGTGTCTGTCGGGAAATTCGTCTTCGCACGTGACTGCAGGTAATTGGATTGTGAGAGCGATGTGATTGGGTGTGGAACTGTGGAAGGAAGTGTGCAGTGCAGGAACTGTGCAGGAAGTTGTTATAATCAAAAACCTATCAAGAAGCTTCTCTACTTCACACCTAAAGTCAAATTAAGTACTAGCTTGGTACAGACTAACAAGAACATTATTTTTACAAAACAAAAAACAAAAACCGACTTCAAAAGACCGACTATTGAGTTATTCATCTATTTGTCGCGCACGTACTTAATGCAAATTTAAGACTTATATGGTTTTCTCATGGATACCATTATCAGAACTGGACTAAATTGAAATGGGACCAAATGGGAAGCGTCAGCTTTCTAATAAAAAAAGAATCATCAAAATCGATTTACCCAGTCAAAAGTTATGAGGTAACAAACATAAAAAAAAAAAAAAAAAACATACAGACGAATTGATAACCTCCTCCTTTTTTGAAGTCGGTTAATAAAATTGATATATTTTCTCCCAAAACAAAGGAAAAACACTATCAAATTAGGGCTCTATGGAGTGACAATGACTTCATGTGGTTTCAAATGAGATAGAATACGATGAACTGAGCGAAGCATAGTAGCTAACATTTAGACCTAAAGAGTATAATTGTACTACTATTAATAAAAGATTAGTTTAGTTGTACTTATTACTTAGTTTAGTTTTTAATTTGAGTATTTTTAATGTTGCTATGTAATTGTATAACGTTTACTTTTTCATCCATAAATATTTCTTTTTGTGAAAAACGTGGTATTAAGTTTTGTAGAAAGTCGTGAAAGTACGAAAGCTGCCAGCGCCAACTATTATACCATTTAGTAACATAGTAGCATAGATTTCTACATCAATGCTCATATAGACCAGTTAGACCACAATGGCAAACAAAATGAAATTATCGCACATTCAAACCCGAGCTGGACGGAACACTCAATCAGTCTTGTTAGAGTCGTTAGGCGACAGGAGACGGCTTCCTGCGGTGAAAGGAGACTCGTCCAGCCTCAATTGGTTAATGTCTTCGGCTTCACTGTTTTGTAATACTACTTACTACAGAGATTATGGTATTGTTATATAAGGGAATTTTTATTTTTTTTGTTTGTATATGTTTATTTATTTATTTTGGGCTACTTTTCTGCTTCTTGTTGATTTAGGTTTGTACTCTGTAGTTTAAAAATAATTCTAAGCATTACTTGATTAAGTTTTATTTTCGTATGTATGAATTTATTTTGTGTCTCAGAAAAATAAAGTTTTTTGTATGTGCCCATTGCAGGAAATGAAAGCTCGGTTCAGAATCACAATTTTTACTAAACTGATATATGAAACTATTTTTTTAACCGACTTCAAAAAAGGAGGAGGTTATCAATTCGTCTGTATGTTTTTTTTATGAATTTATTTCATGTATTCAATTGATATATTGATAATGACTAAATGAAAAGATATCTTTTAATTTTTTTTTTATTGTTTGGTAAGTATGTTTACTAGTCTTAACCTACTTACTAACCAATCTATCAGTTTTAGTAATTGTAAGCCAATTGGAATCCGATTAGAACTCAACTTAGAGTTAACGTAGCCGTAGCATAGTGCTACGCCATGGCTACAACACCATGCTTCATTAATCAATTACTCACAATTACATACATTGTAAAAAAACAATCATTATTTATTCATTTCATTTCTCATCAGTTCATCAAACAACTGGAATTATGTTAAGCGTCGGACACTGTCGAACGAACACACTTCGTTGCATTTCAATTATTTTAAACATGGGAAAGGAATAAATAACACCTTCCCAGCGTTCTTTTAACTCTTTTGTGCCGGGTTCAAAGGAGTCTAGATTGTAAAGAGGTCTTGGTGAATGGTTTGTCGGGCGGCGGTGGGTCAATAGGGTTGCTCAAGGACGCGGGCTTGGACTGCTTTTGCTCACAATTTGCAAGTAAATGAACAAGAATAATTCACGTTAGGTACATTACATTAATATTGTAATTGCAGATGTAATTACATTATATCAAGTCACGTCTGAACGTCTGAACTATTTACAAAAATAAAATAACTATGAAATATAAAAAATTAAGGATATAATTAATAAATGAGAAAAAGAAAGAGTTAAATATTTTTTTTCGGATAACGATGCAAAAACAGGAAAATATTGAGCAAAAGCACGGAACGAAGCTAAAGTAAGTACCTACCAAATTAAAGTACCAAATAAATATGATGAATTTGTTTTTTTACATCGGACTAGGCATGCGTTTGACCGCAATCTCGCCAGATGGGAAGCGACGATGTGGTCGAAGATGTAGCACGCTTGCCTAGGAAAACCTTCTTCACTCTATTTTCTCTATTTTTAATTATGTGGCCGTGGGTTAAACGTTAATTGTTGTGATTTAACGACAACAAGTTACAGTATCAGTTGGTTACATAAATGACCTGTCAAATCTGTTATCAAATACATAATATGAATAAGCACTGCAAAATAATTACCTATTGATAGCTATTTGACTAAACTGAATAAAACTTCAGTATTTCAAGTTCTATGTAGGTAGGTACTCGTAAGTATAATAGTAAAAAAAAAAAGACGTGTGGCACTCGGGGACTGCCGCGGTAAAGCTATTGCATAGCATTTTTTATCAACTTATGCAATTATAATTATTTATCGAAACCTTAGACTCGACACCTAGAGGCGAGTTGCTGAACTAAAGAGACAAGCGTGATATTTCAAAAAGTCATTAAAAGTTCTGCTATTCATCGATAGATGGCAACAAAACTAAAAAGTATCACTAAAAAGTGTAAGGTTATTTTCGTTACGGAATTTCTGGATTCGGTCTCCACGCTCAAGGCCCGCGATAGAAGCTATGCAATAGCTTAATAATAAAGGTATGTCACAATACAGTGACTGCTTCTGCGAGTGTGATTCCATCTTTATTTTAGAAAGTTATAAGTTTAAGGTGCACAAAACATAAGTATTTACTAACTCCTAATTCACAACTTTTATACCATCTCAGAAATTGCAAAAAAAACTGGTGTTTTATTTCCTTTGTTACAAGTTCTTGAGTGTCCGTGGGGTTTTCTTTGGAACAGTCGGTTTTTATGCGATTTTAGGATTGGTCCCGGAGGAAAAATTGTTCAGAATTATGAGAACTTATACTTATACTTGTACGTGATTTCGGTTAAGTAACCCAAGCTTACGACGACCTACGACATCTACGTGACCTAGTTTCTTGATTCCTCTTCTCGAAATATTTTCCACATTATTGCCTACTCACTATACATAGGTAAGTTATTGTTCTACTCATATATTATAAACGCGAAAGTTTGTAAGAATGATTGTTCCTCTTTCACGCAAAAACGGCTGAACGGATTTACATGAAATTTGGAATGAAGGTTGTTCATGGTCTGAATTAATTCATATGCTACTTTTTATCTCGGAAAACGTGGGTGAAACCGCGGGGCGCAGCTAGCTATATACTTGTTACTAATTCCTACCTACATTTCATATTTTTTTCATCATCCATTATAACACAGTATAATCCTTTATTTACTCCCAGCTGCGTCAGTAAAGAGATCCATTTAATCTCGGAGAGATAATAATGAAATCCGCGATTGTAGAGCAGTGGCCTCTGTCACAGGGAACTCATTTCTCTGGCGAGTTATCTGGACGACCTTTGACTCGTGATAGTGAGCACCAACTTAACTGGTTTGGTGGACAAAATTGGAACTAAAGAACAAAATATGTATCTACTTAATATTATAAAGAGGTAGAGATAAACTCATCCTTGTTTTCACCAAAAATTCCAGAAAAAAAAATCATAACACTTAAAACTAGTGGAACAACTGGCGGCCTTAGCGCTTAAAGCGATCTCTTCCAGGCATTATAAAAGGGTAAAGTTTGTATGTGTGTTTGTAGAGGGTAAAAATCACCGAAACTACTAACCCGATTAATTTATTTTACCAGTGAATGTCTGAGTGCAATATTTTATAACACCAAACCTGTAAGGCCAAAGGCTGAGCTGCAACTCCAGGACTTTACGACGTATTGAAATTGATTGCATAATCAAAGAATATTAGGTCAAAATAAAGAGCGTTGAGAAACATTGCGTGAGACCAGCCGAAAAAGTGAAATATCAATTTTAGGTGATACGAAGTTCACTGGGTCAATTTTTTTTATTATTTTAAGGAAGGTGTTTTCAATTAATATTAATAAATTAAATTAATTTTTATAATTTCAATTTATTCCTTTTGCAAAATGTACAAAATTAGAACTAAAAACTAAAACGGTATAACCCCTTTCACCCTTTACCCTTGACCACTAGCGCCCCCAACTGCACCACTAAGTTGGTCGCAAGCTACTCATCATTGTTCTGGTCAGTGGGCCGAGATTCTAAATCAGCTGAAGTTATTTACCTATTTGTACCGAGTTCATTAGATAGAGGGATCACCAGCCGTGACTGTGTTTATGATACGCCACGCTAGTAACAGTTACTAAACAATTACTCATTTGGAAAAGTTATATTTACCTACCTACTTACAGTTACAAAGTTATAATTCTTAGTTAGTGATCAGATACGAGTACAAAGTTATATTTTCGTACAATGTTATACCGACATCATTATATTGTTATTTTAGTTTGTGTATGCCTATAACTTTGTTAAATTAATTATTGATTAGTTACTAACAAAACCTGGTCGTGGATAAGAATATAAAAGTACAAAAACGTATGTAGGTACCTACTTTGCCCGGAACCGATAGCCGCTTTAGGCGACCACTCGGGCAAAGCGGATTTTTTCCTAATTTTAAAATAGCGTTTGTAATAATACTTATTTAAGAACGTGATTTGCATATTATGAAAATAGGATGTACACTCTATCCATTGGTCTAAAATTATCTTATGTTATAAGTCGTTTTGTCATCTTACACGACAGTCAAAGTTAAGGTGTCCGCTCCGAGCTGATCTCCCCTACGAAAACACAATTTTTAAGTTCGAATATGAGCAAATTCTGTCTTAGGGTTATAGATATGGGTCTGTCTTAGGATATGGGTTATGGGTTATCCCTATCACGCCATATATGGCATATATGGCTATCATGCCATTTATGGCATGATAGGGATATAGATAGAAGTCTATGGTCGCATTTTGGCATGACATACTAGTAAAAATAATTGAAATTGAACAGCCAATCCAGTTGTTTACCTAAATAATAATTAATAGTTCAAAAAAACTAAAAAAACACGCTTCGAGTCGGTTACAAACATACAAACAAACATACTAGTGAAGCTAATAAAATGGGAATGTACTCAGGCAATCATCTAAAACGCATGTAATCGTCTCGGTTCCGCTTTGACTAAAAATCCACGTTTATGAATTACTAACTGTGGCCCGCGGTCTCACCCGCGCATTAATGTACTATAAATGAAAAATGGCGATGAAGAAAAGTCGCTTATATGTCCAGGACATAAGATATCTCTATTCTTATAGAAATCGGTTTAGAAGTTTTGAATATTACATCACCACCACCATCAGTCCTTAGTCGCCCACTGCTGAGCATGGGGCTTCTTGTACGCCACTCATTATCCTGTCTAATCTAGTCCAGGTTCGACCCGGGACTTTTGTTATAAGGCCCAAGTTTGAAGGCAATTTAAGACTGATCTAAACTAACTAAAAATATATCTGTCTTTATCATTGCAAGCCATTAGACAAGGATGCCAATAGTTTTAGGAAATTTAGATCTGTCTTAAAAAGCCTTCAAACTTGGGCCTAGTTTGTCGATTATTCCGAAGTCGTGACAAATATTCAAACACACAAACTCTTGCAAATTAAATATTAGTAAGATTTCATATAATACAATCTCAGTCAGTTCCATACGTGTTTGTTAAAATTGAGACAAGGTCGTCACGCTAACAAACAATAAATTATCTAATTGTATTTTATTACCGAATTCGTTTATAGCAAAAAAATAGGCTTAGCACAATTTTTTGAAAGCAATTTGTTCCACAAATTAGGTGAAAATATGGCAATGGACTTCCTGGAATCCCATTTTTGTTCAAAGACAGAATGGAGCAAGCGCGAATACCTAACGCAAGGGTTGTCAAATTATTTAGAAAGTTCGTTTTCTTTGATTGTATTGCTTTTGACCGGATAATTGTATTATTTAAATGTATGGAATATTTTGTGAAATAAAATTAAAAAAAACCACACTTTCATTTCACACTTACCGCATAATATTAATTTAACCATAATTTTAAATTAATTAATTCAAGCAGGCCAAATTAATTAATTGATTTACTTAATTAATATTTAAAGTCAATTCAGCAAAAATATTTAGACATTTTTTTAAAGAAAATTAAGTCAAATACTTGGTAAGAAATATTTCGTAAAACTGGCTTTCTTTTTTTCTGTAGCATTCAATGTATTTGAAAACTAAATAAAAATTAAAAAAGATTTCTGCCCGGCATAAACTGCATAAAACAAGGTTGAGCACATCGCTCTCTCAGCCCCATAGCGAAATCCCCTTTGCCCTAGAAATAACCTTGACCTATAAAGGGGTGCTGCCCTCACTATTGGACAAGGGGTCTTCTGGACCCCTCAACACGTTTTTGCACTTTTGGATGTTAAATTGAAAAGTCTGCGAAATATTCTTTGTAAAAGAAACATCTGTTAATACGGACAAGATCTGAGTTTATTGTTAGAACGAAAGAACATTTTAATTTGCTTGCTTAATAATATACAAAAGTACATAGATATTCCATCTAGCGAATAAATAAAATAATGTAAATTCATTTTATTTACATTCTGCATATTTTCCGTATAGGCCAGCTAATTACCAAGTACCTACACCTGGACTTTACCTGCAGGCTTAGCACGGGCCACGAACTTGTCTTTCCACTTATTTATTCCGTGAGAAAAGGACAAACATATCCAATTATCTATGACGATTATTTTGACGACCTGTTTGGCTCAGTGGTAGTATATCCGCCTTATAAGCCCGAGGTCCCGGGTTCGATTCCTGGCCGGGCAGATGTTTGAGTGATGAATTTAAATATCTGTTCTGAGTCTGGGTGTTAGTTGTCCTTGTCTTTGTGTATGTTCCATGAGTGCGAAACGTTTATTTATTATTTATTCTATATAAAAACCTGCGGCTAAAACCGTACATAGAGAATTTTTGTGCTAGACTTGCTCGTGACCTTACCTTTAGGTACAATTGTCCCTTCGCTGTCTTATGAGCCATAAATTCTGGTCTTGATTACCAGCTGGTGTGTACTTAGTGATTGTACATAGCTTTTTATTGCTGTCAGATGAGACGTTTGGCCAAAGCTTAAGGCTACTACACACAGTGCCGCCGGCATATGCAAGCCGCCGGCACATGCCGTATAGCACCATTACCACCCCGGCGGCATGCCGGCGGGTCGTGTGTGCAGCAAGCCCGGCGGCTCGAATACCCGCCGGCACTGTGTGTAGTAGCCTTTACAAAGTCAAAGATAACTTACGAACATTTTCTCTGTCACTAAATTGAAATTTTTATTCAGGATTCAATATCTAGGTTTTTATTTGATCACATTTCTTGCTTATGTGATTATGTAGCAACAATGCGGTTGGATGGAGTACGATTCTGAGATGAACTTGTTTACTTTTGAATTTTTGATAATATATCCATATCAGGAATTAAGTAGGTACGGTAGGGGCTCGCCAAGTAAACAGCCGCTACCGAGACCCTTTTCCTTTTCTCAAAGCCCTCGAGGAACTTTTGAACTTTGTTGTATAAACTTTTAAGGGAACACAAACACCGATAAACAGTTTGACACCCACACTGTGGGAGGTAACAATGTGGAATCGAAGCGCTTGTATGTACATGATAAATATTCACCACATACCCACCTATATGACGTATTTTATTACAAATGCTTGCGTTGCCTAGGCAAAGCGCCAACAGCCTTTTCTATTTCCTATCGGATACCCAGCACCCAGAACCAAATCTAGCGACAAAATCTTATCACTGCAAGAAAGTGAGAGGGGTACATTAATGTATGATGATAAGCGGTGCACACATACACATGTTTCGATTAAAGAGTCGACAAAATATTGTTACAGGACAGCGCACATGCTAGGCAGGCCGTGGGCTGGCTTGGCTACAGTAACAGATCCAAGGAGAGGACTACGGGACTCAAACCTCAACCTAATTTGAGCCCATTCCTAAATTATCTATTGTATACCTTAATAAATCTTACCCTCAGCTGGATCAATTCAAACCGATTCTAAACCAAAATCCTGGATCCACCACGACTTGGCTACATAAATACTTGGCTAGTTTGGCTACCCACGAATAGATAAGTAAGTAAGTATGTCCTAAGTTTCTTTTATTTACTAGACTATCTATTCAGTACCTAGCTCGAGTTTTTTGGGCCGGAACGAGTTATGCAATCGACATTGCGCATTTTAATGCTTAAATTGACTATTACGTTTCAGTATCTACTTAAAGTATTTTAATTTGGCGATTGAAAGTGGATTTCAAGGTGAATTTTAAAGAGATTGTTTAGGTTTCTCTGTCAACTTATGCCTACTGAACCTATTTGTGTTATTTGTTTTGAAAAAGCTTCATATTTAATTAGGTACCTATTTATCATTGTTTTTTACTATTTTTTACAAATATTTTTTACTAAGGAGACAACCTTGAAATCGCATAAACAAATGAAGATTTAGGTTCAGTGAGATTCCATCGGCTTACTTCCTTTCTCTCAAACTAAATTTTTAACAGATTAGGTAATATTTAGTAGGTTTGAAAACCGTCTCCACAAGTGCAAGCTCAAAGGTCAAAGGTAAAAGACATGCGGTCTCGTACGGGGGTGTATCTACCCGGAGCGTAGGGGGGCGTATGTACCCTGGAGGGTAGGGGGTGTACAACCCCGGAGGAAAGTGGGGTGGGTTGATGACGCCACGTGCTTTCTGCCTGACGCAATATCCCACAAAGTTTCCCGCGCAAACATGGCCAGAAAAACTTTGAGCAAATAAGTTCAATTTTTTGAAACTCATTTAAGTATGTAATTTGAATCACTCTCAAGAAAAAAAAATAACTTAATAGTGAAATAGTTATTATTTATTACGATATCTAAAACTATATTATGTTACTAAATATTTACAATACAATAAAATTAACAATTAGAATAGGTACAATCATAAAAATTAAAATTAAATGTAATTTCTATTCCAGATTCAAGAAAATTTTAACCTTTGAGTTGGTAAGTTCCGCATTCATTTTATTCGCCAAATTAGGACGGTTTGTGACATTTCTATTCGAAAACTGTCAAAATTCGTTGATGAAAACTTTCTTTGTGAACTGATGTGAACCTTGAGGCAAAGGTTGGGGTCTCGTGGAGGGGATATGGATCGATGACGCCACATGTTTTCTGACGCAACTCGAAGCGTTTGCAAAGTGGCGGGAATTTCAAATATGGAAAATGTTTTTAGGCTTAGGTTTCGTGTAATACTTTTCTAGACACGCGGTAGCGTGTCAAGCCAAGTTCAAGTGACAGAACTGGCGAGCAGCACCGTGTGTATATATTACACGAACCATTTGGAGGCACTTTTGACCTCGTCATAACTCAAAAACTATTTCACATAAACGTGTCAAATTTGGCTCATATATTAAGACTTGCGAGATACATATGTGATCCAAATTTCATAAACACATCTCTAACGGTTATTTAGATATTAACGTCTAAAAATCGTAATTTTTATCACTGATCTAACTATAGACTAAAACTATATCCATGTTCCAGATGACCTAGAAAGTTCAAATTTGGCATACAGATAGGTAATTAGGTGAAAACAAAGGAAAAAATCAGAAACTGGTAAATTTGTATCATTTTATTAAATTTTGGAACACTTAACTTATACTTACGAGGGGTGGCTGAAAAGTTCTGAGCCTAAGGTACTTGTAGGTACTTAAATCACTCGATATTAAATATCTATACCTGCCTAGTTTTCTTTACAAAAAGTAATGATATCCCGCCAAAAACATAAATGTAAAAAAGGACAGCCAAGTTCAATACAAAAAGAATGGAGATCTAAATGAGTGCCAAGTTTGATGGTCAGTCCTGAAATTTATTTATACTAATATAAAATATCATTTTTCTTATAACTTAGGATAATATATTGTAGCCTAAGGTTTGACTTGGCTAGTTTTCATAAACGAATTACAGGTATATTATAGGCTTCGCAAGTTCTAAACCTGTTACTAAACTTGTCGGTTCTTATTTTATTATTTCGAAAATTTGGCCTGCTGATAGAAACTAGCCATCGAACATAATAATTCGTTTATGAGAACTAGCCAAGTCAAACCTTAGGCTACAATATATTATCCTAAGTTATAAGAAAAATGATATTTTATATTAGTATAAATAAATTTCAGGACTGACCATCAAACTTGGCACTCATTTAGATCTCCATTCTTTTTGTATTGAACTTGGCTGTCCTTTTTTACATTTATGTTTTTGGCGGGATCAAATATTACACACTGTGCTGCTCGCCAGTTCTGTCACTTGAACTTGGCTTGACACGCTACCGCGTGTCTAAATACTGTGTCTAAAGACACGTGGTCATCCTAGATTGCATAGTCAAACACAAGCCTCTTTTCCCCGACTATAATAGTGTAAGGAATGTTTAGTTTGACCACTAATTAATCTATTTGGTAAGCGGCGATGTAGTCGAAAATGTAACACAATAAAGTTACATGGTTGCTTGACTTTGTAATTAGAGGTGACACCAAAGTTCCAGTAAAATGCAAAAGACATCCGCAAAAAAGGAACAACTGTAAACCAAAGCAGTCCTAGTATTCGAGGGTAGATCGATGACGTCACATCGTTTCTGACGCAACATCCGCCGTTTTTGCCAAATTAGGGGCGGGGCGACTGTGGCGGGAAAATCGAGTGTAGGGGAAATATGCGGCTCGTTATATTAACCCTTAGATAGAGCCACCTCAAATGAAGGCCTATTTAGTCAATGGGCTGGGCACCGCAGAAGACCGGGTCGGTGGATCATAGACCGAAAACGCTCAATACAAACTCACGTCTCACGTTGAATTTTTCTGTTCTTTTCTCTTGCAGTTTTTATTATAGTAGGTATGCAGTTATAATAAACACATTAGGAACATGACATGAAATTATTACTACCAAGATGTACCAAAAACTCGAACGAATCGCTTTGATTCCACCTTTATTGTGCGAACCGCTAGAGTGTAGATAGAATGCTCTGCCCGAGTGGGTGTTTCCCGAGTGTCTTCAAGTCGTCGCGACTGTCACGAGTGAATCGGTTCCTTCTAGGCGCGCGTGCTCCATCGTAGACCGCATCGTTGCTTACAATCAGGCGAGATGGCGGTCAAACCCAAGCCTATTATTATTAGAATAAAAAAAATATTGAGCATGCAATTTTTTAACCACATTTGCACTTGACCACGTTTTTGTGCCCCAATAACTTTTGCGTCTCACCCTATTATTATTATAAGAGACTCTTTGGTCCGATCTCTCTACAACCGTGATGTCACCTGCGTACTCACAGGTAGGTACCTATCAGATTTGCACAGTTCGTTAGGTGCCTATTCATTAATATGCAGCAGAACGAGCGGCAGAATAGAACACCGGCATTGATAGATCAGAATACTAGGGTTTTATTTATTTTATACCTAAAGTCGTCACAAAATAAGATGCCCGTTTGGACGTTTGTCATTGCGACGTGACTAGTGATGTTACCATACGACTCGGTATTCGATACTCACGATAAATCAATTCAAGTTTGTATGAGTATTTGATCGATTTGATTTTGTATTGTAAAGTACTTTGGATAAAGGTTACGATTCGAAAATTTAACTTAAACTTGAATATTATAATTATAGGTATATTGAAATGATACGAAATGGTGCGAGAGGTCAATTTGTCTTTAATTTAATATTTTTAGTTTTAATAACATTCATTCAATCACAAAAAAACAAGAAAACACGAAAGTGATTGAATCTTCATTCATTAATTTTCTTCCGATGATGAGCCAAAATCGTCAGTTGAGCTATCGTCAATTCAATAATTAAATGGTTACAACTTACAACACTAATATTTGAAAAAAGAAGACTGAGAACGTAACTGTTTTTGAGAGTTTCGTTATAATTTGACATTGCATGCTACCCTTATAGTATGCGCGAAAAGCGTTCCAAGTTACATTGTACGGTCTTTCTCAAGTGTCATAACGGGCATCTTATTTTGTGACAACTATAAGTAATTGGTTTATAATCGCTAAAACCTGAATAACTAAAAAGAGAGATAGGGCTAAAACCGTCTGGCTAGACGTTTTGAAAAAAAAATCTAATTTAGAGAGACAAAAAAAAAGAGGAGAAAACAAATTAATTCTAAAACAATTCGACAATAAAAAATACAAGTTTATTTAGTAATAATTCGATAAGTATAAAAAAATACTATCTTTATTGATTTCGAGTCGACTTGGAACCTCTGTTGATTATTTTACGCTTGATAAAATGTATCCGTAAAATGGAGAAACCCGTTTATTTAATAATTTTTAAAGTTGTGGTAATATTATCTTTTAAATTAATTTTGTAGTTTCCTGAGGAAGACAAAAAATATACTTAGGCAGATGTGTAATTACGATTGACGAGACCACATGTTATTTTGAATGTTATTGTTTTGTTTTTCTGAGTGTACTATTAAAATTCATTATTTTTAAGAAAAATATTCCTTCAAATTGTATACCTACCTACCTACCTACAGTCCTACATATGACAAATAATCATGAAAAATAAATCTAATTTACAAACATAAATAAATTAATTAATATTGTTTAATATCTAGTACTCCATTATTTTCCTTTTTTTTCTCGCTGATCAACAGGCTTGCGTTTGACCGTCATCTCGCAGTCTCGCACCGGTAAGCAATGATGCGGTCTTCGATGGAGCACGCGCGCCGATTCAATACTCATTCAATTCTATTCCGAATTTGACGGCGACGAGTAGGTACGCCTACGTACTTACATAGGTACCCATCTTTATCTCGGCAGTCAAATTCTTTTTAACCGACTTCAAAAAAGGAGGAGGTTATCAATTCGACTGTATGTTTTTTTATTTATTTTTTTATTTGTTACCTCATAACTTTTGACTGGGTGAATCGATTTTGATGGTTCTTTTTTTATTTGAAAGCTGACGCTTCCCGGTGGTCCCATTTCAATTTAGTCCAGTTCTGATAAAACTATCCATGAGAAAACCATATAAGTCTTAAATTTGCATTAAGTACGTGCGAACAAATAGATGAATAACTCAATAGTCCGTCTTTTGAAGTCGGTTTTTGTTCTGTAAAAAAAATATTATTTTTATTCAAAAAAATATCCACCCTATATTAAATAAAATTGAAGTGCTCAATGTCTTTGATGACGCATTCGCTTTACTTTTTTATTTCATCTTAAATTCAAACTCCTGACGTAGGCATTCTTAAGGGGCATCATTCTACTTTAATCATTAAAAAGCATCAGATAAATAAATTCAAAGTGATAAGTAGTACTTATTTCAATTATTCAAAGTACCTATCTACCAAAAATATTTCGCCTATTCTATTATATGCAGTTAAATCAGTAAAGTAATCACCTTGATTTTAATTGGTGCGCGATTTGCGGAACATAACGTTTTAAATGTAGAAAGGAAGGAGGCGAGGTTTTATTTTTATCAAATAACTAGGTAAAAAAATCGGCTTTTCCGGTTTACTCGCCTGTTTTAAGCATTGGATCTAAAAGTTGGTGATTAAAAACCGGAAAGTATCGAGTTAAAATCAAGCAAATATTTTATATTAAAATATTAAGCAAATCTTTTTTTTTTAAATAAATCTCTTCTTAAAGATGAATGAGTATCATAACTTAATACCAAAAATAACCCTATCAATTACTTAGTAGCCGCTTGAAGCACCTTGGGTACTACAGTACCCAAAATCGCAAAGTCGGTAGTAGCACCATGGGTACTGTAGTACCCAAACTTTTATTTCGCGCCAGACTCAGAAAAAGTCTCTATCCTGCTTTTACTAAGGCAAAAGACTTATAAGTATGAATGCCATCTCGTTCCGCTTGAATGTGCCATTATGCCGTAGTCGAACAACTTTAAACTCGGTGGATATTCGATTAAAAATTAAATATTATTCCGTCAGTCGAAGTCAGTTTGTGTTGACTTTGCGCGGTCGGCGGTGCATCGACGGGTTTTACGTAAATAAAACGTTAGTTATGCTGGTTCTGGTGGTGTTCTTGGTTATTATGCTTTAAATACTTGTTAACAAGGCTGATAACAATATATTTTAAGGTATACAAGTGTTTTAGTGTTTCGACTTCAGTCATTCTTCCAAGGCCTCATTGCGTCATCATCATAGACGGCCGTGTTTTTTATTTCTCAAAGTTTATTTTATTTACTGTGTTAGATGTTATGATCTATTTAAAATATAGTGAAACAATCATCGTAGAAGTGTTGTGTGCAGTTGTTTTTGTGAAATGACAATTTACGACAAGATGTAAACAAGTGTTGTGAAGTGGGAACAAAAATAATCGCGGAAAAATTTTTTTTCGCTGGTTTTTAAATGCCTGATATTAAATACTTTTAAGGTGAGTAATGTATTCTTATTTTGTGACAAAGTGCAGATTGAGTCTATTATTAAATCTAAATAGTATAAAACATACATTATCGCTTTACTTTTTTTAGTAAAAATATGTAAACTTCAAAGTCCATGTTTTTTTGTAAAGTAAGCGGTTATACGCTGATTTATATCTATACCAGGCCAACCAATGTTATGATAACATTCGTCATTCGACACGTGTATACAACAGCTCTAAGATAACAATTACAAGTGGGTCCTTGTTCGAATGTTTAAGTCATAAAAACCATTTAAGTGGTCGACCGCCCGGCGCGTGACGTAACATAAACAAACGATGACGCGCCGGTGCTTCTACGGAAAAAAACCCGCGGGAGGGGGTGCCTCAAGCGGGTAGTGAAAGGGTATTTTTTGTTTGTAGGTTTTTTACTACCTATTCGTTTTTAATTAGCATTAGTTATGTAGGTATAGTGCAAATTTATATACAATACTATAATACAATATTTATCGTTTCGTTTAAAACATTCGATATCTATCAATTTTTACAGCAAGTTTACTTAGTTAATATTAATTTACGATATCACATCTCCACGCGCCCGAATAATGTCAGAGGTGAACCATAAAATATAATCCTAACATGCGTAAAACATTACAATACATTAATGACTATTTATACTCACATTTTGAATAATTAAACCGGAAGATTTAATTCACCAAAAATTTTAGACACTCAAATATCACCACACTGTTTTCCCGCGTTTTTCTGCCGGAGCGACCGAGTCTGCCAACTTAGGGTGCGAGACTGCCGTGCGCCGGTTTTGAGCGAGATAGAAGATGGCTTCCACACGTGTGCAACTAAGATGGGTATAACGGCTGCGCCGTTATCGAGCGAGGGTTGCATTTGGGGGTGAGATGCTAAGATGAAAATCTCTTAATCCGACCGTGCCTAACCTCCAACATGGAGCACGCTGCATGGAATCGATAATAATACATTCAAGTAAAAACAATAGTCAAACAGTAGCTCAAATATTCGTTAGAATATCATCCTATTTTTGAAAAATTACAAAGTACCCACTAGAAGTTCCGGAAGTAGATAGATCTTGAAAATAAAAACAAGTCATGGAGAACTTGAAATGAAATATGTATCTCAATTATGATCTCAATCTGTTATTCTTAAGTTTTTTTAAATACAATATCTTATTATGGAAAACAAAATGCATTTATGATATTATTTTGTAAAAAAACCATTTAAAACCTGAATTCGTGAAATCTAAACGCATCGAAAAAAAAAGTTTAATTTTCACGTGACAGCTAGAGCGAAGTGACAATGACTCTGACATATATTACAGATTAAGTGCTAGGTGTTTGTTGTGACTAAGGTGCTGTGCTGCGATATTGACTTTAATTATTATTTTTTTAAATAATATGATAGACACAGGCCGCCTTTTAGTGCTATATGGTAGCCAAACATTCACGGCTCAAGAGGCAGCAGAAAGAATATGGCGAACATCCAAGGCTCTCAATTTTCACGGTCCCGTACAAGCTATGGACGAGTACCCTATATCCAGACTTATTCAGGAAGAATTTGCAATATTTGTCTGCGCTACGACTGGCCAAGGCGACGAACCTGACAACATGAAGAGATTCTGGAAGTTTTTACTCAGAAAAAGTCTGCCTGCAAACTCTCTGGTGAAGTTAAAGTTTGGTGTACTCGCTTTTGGTGATTCCTCATATTCTAAGTTCAATTTCGTTGGTAAAAAGCTGCACAAACGGCTGTTGCAGCTGGGAGCTACGCCTCTCATAGATATTGGTGAGTTACCATAACCATACTATTGTTTTTAGATAACCTAGCTGGCTCCGCTGTTCACTAGTTTTCTAATTTAACACATTAGACATATTTCACATTTTGTTTATCGAAAAATAAACCTAACATAACATAGTTTCAAATATTTATTTTAATAAACTGTATTACAGGACTATGTGACTATCAGCATGATCTTGGTCACGATGCGGTGATGCAGCCGTGGATCAAAGAATTCTACTCCCAACTCAAAGGCTATTTCCCACACATACAGACGGACAACCTCAAAGCTAACTTTATACCTCGCTGGGCTGTTTCACTGTTGAAACCTGATGATAAACCAACTGAAAATGGAGGTATGAATATGTATAAGAAAATGGTAAATAAAGTAATGTCTTCAGTGTCTATAGATTTTTTTTAAATAATATTTTGTTGCCAGGTATTACTTCTCAAGAAACAGGAGATATTTATTTTGGAGATGGCGCAAAAGATGACTTCTTGGATGCAAAGTTATTAGAAGTTGAAAGCAATATTCGAACAACTGACGAAAGTCATTTTCAAGTGAGTTTACAAGTTTTATCATGTTGTGTAAAAGTATATCTATACTAATATTATAAAGAGGAAAGATTTGTATTTTTGTGTGGAATAAACTTAAAAACTACTGGACCGATTTCAAAAATTCTTTCACGACTCGAATGCTACATTATCCCAAAGTAACATAGGCTATATATATATATATATTTTCTTTTTTATCCACAGCAAAGCGTGGCAGGGAACAGCTAGTTTATTTTATGTGTAATTGTATAGCTTAGCTTAGAACCGGTTATTTACTAGTTAAATTTATTTATTAAATTGAAATTTAAGAACTTATATGATTTTTTTTCACAGGATGTAAGATTAATATCTTTCAAAACAACGGGGGACACAGTTCTGGACTACAAACCGGGAGATGTATTCAACATTAGACCGCGAAATTCGAAAGAAGACATTGAAGACCTCTTTGATATATTTGAACAACACAACATGGATATCAAACCTCATTACAGGCTGCTGGTGGAAGAATATCATCATGGTAAGTAAGAATATCTCATTCTCTCATAAACATTCACATTCATAACATTAGTGTGACTGTGACCAGAGTACTGTGAGTATCCATTAACTTAGCAACCATGGTCGTAATTTTGGGAGGTATTTTGAGCTATTTCTGAAATACACAACTCTATTAGTTTTTATGTTGGCCTTGAAGTGAACGCATTTAAATAATAAAAAATAAAAAAATATTTTTTAAACGCAGTTTTGCGTTTCGTTTTTGCTTGTTTGTATGGGACATAAGCTGTCAATGTCAAAAACACGTGTTTGTTTAAAACGTCATGTGAAATGTCTTTCTGCATTTATTTTGCAACGAAAACAAGCGTTGATTAGCGTTGTGTTTTGCGCAATGTTTAAATATCTAAACTTTTCTCAATTTAGTTAAAAACTAGTGAACAAATAAAATGCTACGTCGGCAGGCGCGTTTGCGCCGCGAGTATTTATACAGAAAGTCTGTAGAAGACAAGCAGAAAAGTATTCAAGCAAAGAAGGACCAACTAAAAAGAAGTTTAGAGGAAAACATTCCTATTCATGGAGATTTAAGGCGAGAAGCGATCAGATTACAGAAGAGAATAGAATTTGAAGACAAAGGTAAGTAATTTTTGTGTAGTTTTTGTAATAGCTAAGCAATAACATGTTTATAACCTTAAAATTGTTTAAACACTTTTTAGAACAAAACTGGCAGTTATTTTGCTGCCGTTTTGTCTTTCTACTATTTTCTGCATATATTTTTAGATTCTAGATTATTGATGTTATTCACCATATCTTCATGATATTATAACATACAAATAAAGTACAACACATGATTCTTCATTCAAAAATTAATAAAAAATTAACAATATATAAATCAAATATTCTGATAACCTGTTTTTGATAGAGAAATTGAGTAATTAAGCATACTTTTTATTATTTTATGCCTAAAATATCAGTCGAACCAATTTTGCAGGTCCCGAGCTAGCAGCAGCAATTGGTGGATTCAGCGGCGGTGCCAACACCCAGAGCTCTCAGGACGATGAGTACCGATACGCCGGAGTAGAGGACCCTAAGATCATGATCACAACCTCGAGAGAACCTAGTGCCAGGCTGAAGATGTTTGTCAAAGAGCTCAGGTATGTAATATGACAGTAATAACACAAATACAATAGTCTGTATGTCAGTCACTGTCTGTTCTATAAGAAAATATTTATTCACTTAAAACTATATAAAAACTTAAAAATTAATGATACACATTTTCACTTATAAATTTAAGTGAAATTTTGACTATAAATTGCTCTCCTGTATTAAGTGCCATTTGTAGTTTCAATACTGGATGTAGGGGCAGTCGAAATAATTGAAACAATCTTTATGAAATGTTTGGCAATTTGGCAATGAAAAAGAGTAAGATGGTCATTGGTCAATATCATTATAGTATTAGCCGTACAGTTTCATCCATAAATAAGTAATAATCATACAAACAAACAAACGAGACGCAACCGTGCGCGCATCACGTTTGTAAACTCACCTAATGAACGTCACCGAATGTGACCGAAACTAGTTGTAGTAGACGACTTAATTTTTACGTGAGTATTCCCGTGTTTACAATAATCATACAAACTTTCATATTTATATTAGTAGTAAAAAGTAGGATTCAGACCTGTCCCCTAGCCAAGTTGCAATTCTATAATCGAAATGATATAGAAAAGTTGGAAAATGTATTGGAATTACATTTCTGTCATAGAATAAAGAAAGAAACGTCATTCCTATACATTTTCCTGGAGAATGGTGATGATGACAGGGAAAGTCGAAGGTAAGAGGTCACGAGGCCACAGCCCGATACGTTGGTCTGATCAGATTCGCAACACTCTCGACACCTCTGTCTACGATGCTCTATACATTGCTGAAGAAAGGGAACATTATTAACATCGTAAGAGAGAAACTATCTGGAGGTGATGATCACAACCCTCAGACATGAGGAGCTCAATTTGAGGAGGAGGAGGAGGATAGACTTGCAACTCGGCTAGGAGGGCAGTAGTAGTAATATAAGTTACTAGCAATTCATACACACTATGTAAGGCTTTATTTTTTTAATTCCAGGCTAATATTCCCGAACAGCCAGCGCATGAACCGCGGTGGCTATGAAATGTCCCAACTGATCCACGCGTGCCGCGCCAACGAGGTCACCGACTTCATCGTCGTGCACGAGCATAGAGGCGTGCCCGATAGTTTGGTAACATTATCAAACAGTATCTTTTTCTTGAATATTTTTAGTTTCTCTCTGTTCTTACAAAAAAATCTAAAGATAATTTAAAGTATGCCGGTTACAAATTGAAACACTCAAAAATGGCTAATCTGATTTGGATTAAATTAAGTATGGAGGTAGCTGTATTCTAGATACATTATCACATGCTATTTTTAACTGGAAAATTAACAATTGTTATAGAACAGCAGGTGAAACCCCACACTCGGCCGCAGTTAATATCAGCACATTGTCCCAGGTAATCTGCCACCTGCCGCACGGGCCCACCGCCCAGTACACGCTGTCCGGCGTGGTGATGCGGCACGACATCCCGGACCTCGGCCCCATGAGCGAACAATTCCCGCATCTCATATTCCACAACTTTAAATCTGAACTCGGTAAGAATATACCACATTTTTATTCTTATTTGATGTGGGGCAATTTTAGGTTTGATGTAATATGAATGAGTGTATTGAATTTTTTGTTTTTATGAATCTGAGGCATTCGAAATAAATGAATTTGAATGGAATTTGCAATTTTACGCAAAATCATTAAGTTGCAAGACTTCGATTTATTTTTCCTGTGATCTACCGACAAGACTTACTTCAGTGAATTCTGTTTTTTTTTTTATTCAAGCAATTTTTAAGGTATACTGGTCCTGAGACATACAAACAGACTCCGAACAAACCAAAATGGTTTATTTTTACTAATTTTGGTACAGATCCCTAAAAACAACTATTGCAAAAGAAAATAATCGTAATAAACACTAAAAAACTGCTCCCCTGATCAACAAATCATATGACAATCTCGCCAAACATAATATATGTAATATTATGTTTGGCGAAATTGTTATATGATTGGCGTATTCGCCTTTTGTACAAAACCGACAATATCATAAAATTAGTAATTCTTTCTCTTTCAGGATTAAGAGCTATGAGCATCCTAAAGTACCTGTTCCCAGTCCCGAAGCCGGACTCCAAGAGAGTGATCACATTCGCCAACCACGACGACTATATATGCTTCCGACAACACACCTACAGAAAGGTAAATTACCCAAAATTCCTATAAAATTTGGTAGTAATTATACCAACTATAAAATATATTATATATTTCTTTAGAAATGCATGTTGATTTGTAAACGATGGGCACCCCTGCCCTAGTATAATTTACTCATGATACCCACAGTCATTAACCATTATCGTTTAGTTTTAGTCTTTTGATCTTTTATCTCATGTGTTTACTAAGTGTTTGCCTTCTCATGGTGTCAATAAAGAATTATTTTATTGTATCTTATTTTTCAGTCCGGCAAAGAACTAGACCTGTCCGAAATCGGTCCCCGTTTCCAAATGAAGCTGTTCTCCATCAAGCTCGGCACGCTGGAGTCGCTGGACGCCGCCGACACCGAGTGGGCGCTCCGCCCCTACATGAACACGGCGGCCAAGCGGCGCTTCCTGAGCGACGAGGACGGCTGGCAGGAGGACCTAGATCTATGATAACTACCTACATAATAAAGAAAATGCAATAAAGTTTCTTATTTTTTAAATAAATTAAATTAAATGTCAATAAGGCAAATTTTGAGTTTTTTTTTCCCTGATAATGTCTACAACCGCCTACGCTACATTTATTTAGTTCACTCTACGAAGGCTTTGGTAGGGGAGTCCTAAATCAAATCAAAGGTTAAATAGCAAGCATTGCGATACGACAACTGACTGCTAGGTATATTATTTTGATTTTTTGGCCGTTTCAATGCTAAAGATACTAAAGTATCCACACATTTTTGTAATTGATATCTTTGCATCCCATTCACAGATATGCAAGTGGTCAGGGAATGAAAACAAACACAAGTTTTTAGGTGTATCGTTTCATTGTAACTTGATGCAAAAGCTGGTTTTGAAGGCTAAAATTATGCTCAATTTTATTTTCAATTCTTTTAGACATGCCAGTCCCACATTTTCTCCAACGCCCGCTAACAATGTACCAAATCGCCGAACAATACTGGGACCTCAAGTGCTACCCGACGCAATACGTCTTCTCTCTTCTCGCATACGTGTCGGATGACACGCTAGAGCGAGACAAGTGTACGGAGCTCAGCTCTCCGCAAGGCCAAGAAGACTGGTTGAATTATTGTAGGAGGCCTAGGCGGACGGTTCTTGAGGTAACAATCTATCCTAACATAATTATAAAAGCAAAAATTGGTCTGTCCCTTTCTTGCCTTATGCTAAACTACTGAACGGATTTTAATTTGTATTTTAACTATGTATCAAGCATCAACAAAAAGAGCATTTTTTATCCCAAGAAAAGGAACAGTAGCGATTGCGGGGCCTAGCTAGTATGAAAATTGTAAAAGCTTTTTTATTTACAAGCGTTCGATAAACCTAATCTTTGCTAATAGTGCTTTGTTAAAGCTGTCACTCATCACTGAAACGAATAAACTACATATTATTTTAAAAAGCGAAGAAATGAAGGAAGCCACTGTCTCATCATCTGCTCAATACCTGTTTGTGATAAAACTTACCGAGTTTATTTTTTATTGTAATTGTTAAGAGTATCATGTCAAAGAAATATCTAAATACCTTTCTTTCTCTAACAATTAATGTAATATTGCAGGTGCTCCACGATTTCCACAAGTCAGCCTCGAAGCTATCGGTGGCAGTTCTGTTCGAGCTGTTCTCCACCATCAAGCCGCGATCCTTCTCCCTCGCGAGCAGCGCGCTGCCGGCCGGGGGGCGCAGGTGAGGAGAAACAAGATAATTTATATACTATCATATGACCCTTGAAGGAAAAATCATACTATACAGGGTTATAAGGAAAGGGTATGATAAGCCGACAAATGGGTTCATAGTACTCATCATTATGAACGAGTATTTATATGCATATATAAAATTCGCGAAAAAAATCAGCGGTTCAGTAAAAAAATTCAATCACAGTCAACAAAATGTATGGAACAGCTGATATTCTTTTCACAAATTCCGGGTTGGTCCCAAAATAAAAGTTGTTCATAATGATAAGTACTATGAGCCCCTTTCAGCTTAGCATACCCTTTATGAATAAAAATATTATAAGTAAAGGTGTATTGCATTATATTTTAGAGTGGAACTTCTAGTAGCTATACTGAAGTACGCGGGCAAACTGAAGAAGCCAAGACTAGGGCTGGCTTCTAACTGGTTGAAAGACTTGGAGAGAGGCGATAAGGTGTATGGATGGATTAAAGCTGGAAGTTTCAAGTTTCCGGACGATGTTGTAAGTACAAAGTACATTGCAAATAATTATTATCATTATCTTGTGGTGCAAGTTTTGGTAGCTGACTCTTGCACAAGATATACTTCAAGTTAATTTACATATATTTACTAAATTTATCTCTAGCACGGTAAGTAGAGGGTTAACGAATAGGCGGCAGCTAAAGGGTTAACTATTTAATGTTTATGTGTTTAGAACTCTATCTGGTATTTAAATGCCGCGCTAATAATTAAAATAACCAATAAATAATAACTTACTAAGCGAACTCTCTCCGCCATGGAAGTTATATTATATGAGCGGTCAAGCGAAAAGATACGGTCTCTTTTCGTTTAAACGCTTACATTTATCTTAATATATATAAATCTCGTGTCACAATGTTTGTCCTCAATGGACTCCTAAACCACTTAACAGATTTCAATCAAATTTGCACACCGGGTGCAGTTCGATCTAACTTAGGAGATAGGATAGCTCACATCTCAATTTATAGTAAAAAAACATGAAAAATTAGAAAATTTAAAATTTAAGTTAGCATCAACATACTACGGTTGCTATAGTTACGGTTAGCATCAACATACTACGGTTGCTATAGTTACGCAATGGCTTTTGACAGGACAACGTCTGTCGAGTCAGCTAGTTTTAATATATATTTTTTACTTACGTTGTAACAGTTCATTTATTCATTGGACTCTGCTGCCACCCAGCGTGAGACTTTTGGGAAAAATTTTGCGCCTCGTTCAAATTTATTTTTAATCTTAAGTGTTATTTTCAATTTCAGAGCACCCCGCACATAATGATCGGCCCAGGCACGGGTCTAGCTCCCTTCCGCAGTATACTACAAGACCGCATCCACAACAACACAGCCACAAGCGAGAACATGCACCTCTTTTTCGGCTGTCGGTACAAGAGCAAAGACTTCCACTGTAGGGGGGAGCTGGAGCGCTGGGCGGGGGAGGGGAGGCTGAACTTGTATTGTGCGTTTTCGAGAGACCAGGATGATAAGATGTAAGGAGTTTAATTTATTATGATAAAAATATTCTATTACTTACCTATTTGTTAATGTTATTTTCGTTTTTTTTCTTGAGTATACCTACCCGACGCGATTTGTAGGCGGAAATACACTAGAAATAGATTTAAAAACAGTTATTTTAATATTCTTTTATAAAATTGATATTCTTAAAATATTTTTTATTTATTTATAATATAATTTTCTTTTATAGCTTGTGTTAAGTTCTAATGGTATTTAAAACGAAAAATATGTGTATATTTTTGTTATTGTATAGATCTCGAAATTGGTTCTAACGATTTCGATGAAATTGACTTTGATGACGGGATGACGGGAGTTTTTGAGGCCAAAGGCGATCTCATCTCTACCTCTAGAAAAACGCGTTTTCCTAGTTTTCAGAGCAAATAGCTCGGTGTCCATGTACTTATTTTTAATTGACCGAGGTTAGAAAAAGCATTAGTATATTTGTCTGATGATTTGAAAACGGTTGATTCGAATTCGGCCTTTATGAAATTTTGCAGAAAAGTTCCAATTAACTCTAATACAATTTAACGAATATGAACACCATCTGTCAGTTGAGGAGTTGTGGAAATATAAGAGTTCGAGCTTCAGTTCAACCGCAACTTATTTTTAATTCGCATTCTACCTTTTTCAGATATGTCCAGCACAAAATCGCAGAACACAACACCCTACTCTACGATCTCATAACAAACCACAACGCACACATCTACATATCGGGAAACGCCAAGAACATGCCCGATAACGTGCGGGACGCGTTTGTGGAGGACGTTTTGAGTAAAGTGGGGGGGATGAACGTTGGGGAGGCTCGGGCTTTGTTGAAAGATATGGAGGGGAGGGGGAGGGTGCAGGTTGAGACTTGGTAGTGATTAGACTCCTGATAGATGCATGCGGGATAATCGGTCTGTACAGCGTTAGGAAAGGGTACGCTGAGCCGAAAAGGGCTTGGAGTATTTGTTATGAACTTTTACTATGGCACCAAAGCGGAATTTACGACAAAAAATCAGCTGTTTTATTCATTTTGTTGAGTGTCGTTGACATTTTTCTATGGAATAGCTGATATATTTAACGCTATTTCAGGGTTAGTCCGATAGTAAAAGTTTTCGTAAGGATGAGTACTATGAGCCTTTTTCGGCTTAGCATACCCTTTCGTTATAGCCCTGTATTACAAATGTTTATGTTTGTTACTCAACAAGCTGAATTTGTTCACCAAATTTTAGGTTAAGTTCATCGCCGAATTTTTCTGAATTACCGAAAAATTTGATTGCGTTTTTTCTGGAATTGACAACATTTCATATTTCACAAGGCTATGAAATTCCAAAACCATTTCGAGATATTGCGATGCTCATCATTTTACTTATTTTTCCAAATTTTTTTGTGCAATAACTTTAATAAAATTAAATAAAAACTCTCAACCAAGCAGTTTTCGAACCTATGAGAAAATTACAGTTGCCAAAAGAAAAAAAATATATACGGCAGTTGACACTGACATTACGTTTCGCTTTGGTTTGTTTTATCTGTCAATGTCAGTGATACGATTAGCATTTAGCAGGTTGCAGATGAAGATTTTTATTGAAGACTAGCTGACCCGGCAGACTTCGTACTGCCATACAGTACTTCTCTATGGTACTGCCTAATTATATATAAACACTGCACAAAACACTGTTTACAATTTTATACTTATTATTATATACCTACTTATATTACATAAGGTACGAATTTGATTCGTGTATCAGTTGACAAAAGCAAACTCATCCATGAAAAAAAAAACACTGACTGACAGTTTGTTGTTGTTTCAACTTTTTTTAAATTTGTTATGACTTGGAGTCAAATCCTTCGAAATAAAACATGAATGAACTACTCGATTTCGTTTTCTTTTTTTTGTTTTATCTGTGCTCCAACGCACACTGTTTTGATAGATATGATTGAATTTGAACTTTGTACAGAGGTTATAAAGTGCAAATTGACTCTTGGACGTTAGGAACATACCTACATTGCTTAAACAACAGTGAGTGCTTGCAATTCAATATGAACTTTATACAATAGCAATAAAGCTCGTTTTAGTTAGAAAACGTTTGTATGAGAAAAAGAAAAGGGCTGTTTTTAGGGTTTTTCAATATTTCTGAGATTTTCTTAATATTTTTTTCCGTAAGAACTTTCTCCTAATAATAACAAATACAACAAAAAAAGAATTAGTGAAATCGGTCCAGCCATTCACGCGTGATGCCGGGACCAAGGAAAACGGGTTTCATTTTTATTTAAATAGATTGAAGTATTGTTATTTTAAATTTTTCACTCTATACTTTCAGCGTCACCACATTTTTTTCAGATTTGCCAAATGCCAATGAACAGTGACAGCTAAGCTAGAACTTGACGTTGACAGCTACAAATGTATTTTTTTTCGAATGTGACTTCAGTACCGTTACTCATAACACCGAACTGCTGCAGTTACGTCCTTTTAGAATAAGCTCATTTTCAAAAATTAATTTTGCGATAAATATAGGTCAGATTGGAAAAATAAAAAATATGTATACGTTATTTTATTATTTTCTTTCAGAAAAAAAATTAAAATAGTACATAATATAAAAAAATTTGAAATGTTGTCAATTATAATGCGGTATCAGTAGGGGTTTTCTGTGGCCACACACTTGGACTCGTCTGGGCTCAGTGACCGGTGAACATAAAGTACTACTCTATGCGGTGAACCAAGCTTCATGCTCGAATTGGTTGTTTATGGTTAACTAATTTAATTATTTATACCAATCGTGTCTTTAAGACAGGTTTTGTTAATTTATACAAGGGGCTATCCCCTTAGAATTCTTAAATGAATCAAAAGGAAGACACGGACTTCACGGGTTCCCGACACCCAGTTTGGAAAGCTGTGATTATAGAAGTAATGTAATTTTTTTTCTGAACCCAATTATTTGAATTTAATTTTGAATCCATAGATTACGCTACACAAATTTCGTGATTTTTTACCCCTCCTGTCCTTTTTACAGCTGGTCACATTTGTGAGGCTCCGCTTGTTAGTTTGACGTCGCTAATTAATGCATAATAGATATTTTTGATAGGTATTTCAAATGTGACGGCCAATTTAAATGTTTACCTCTGTAAGAGCTGTGATATAATCACATTTATTCATTAAAATTTTTGTTTCATATCATAGAAGTTTTATTTCATGTTTTCTTATGACAAACCGTTTAATACAACTACGGCAAGGATGATTCAACCGCCTGCCTGGAAGAGATCGTTCTTAGCGATAAGGCCACCAGTCTTAAAGTGTTAAGTTCATCCTTTCGTGTAAACAATAAAGAGTTTATCTAACTACATCAGTATGACGGATGTTATATGCAAAAAATGAAAGTCTTTATTTTCTCCTTTCCTGGGTTATTACTTGTTCTCTGAAGCACCAATGACCAAACTAAACCAAATTAAAGAAAGTGCCCTTGAAAACAGGTTTATTTATCTAAGACTTAATATTAAAATTAATTCACTGTACAGTCTTTTCACTTTATATCTAGTTTTCTTAGATTAGGTCTTGAGGTCCCTCTAGCTAGTTGGAGGTAGCGAAGTGGCGAACCCTTCCTAGTTGGAGCTAGCGAAGTGGCGAACCCTTCCTAGTCGGAGCTAGCGAAGTGACGAACCCTTCCTAGTTGGAGCTAGCGAAGTGGCGAACCCTTCCTAGTCGGAGGTAGCGAAGTGGCGAACCCTTCCTAGTTGGAGCTAGCGAAGTGGCCAACCCTTCCTAGTCGGAGCTAGCGACAACCCTTCCTAGTCGGAGCTAGCTCACCCCTAGCTCCCCCAAGTTGGAGCTACCTCTTCCCTAGCTCCCCCAAGTTGGAGCTACCTCTCCCCTAGCTCCCCCAAGTTGGATCTACCTCTTCCCTAGCTCCCCCAAGTTGGAGCTAGCTCTCCCCTGCTCCCCCAAGTTGGAGCTAGCTCTCCCCTAGCTCCCCCAAGTTGGAGCTAGCTCTCCCCTGCTCCCCCTAGTTGGAGCTAGGCAGCCCCCACAGCTTGAGGTTCCCCGCGTCCCGCTTGCGCTCGGACGGCTCCTTGTCGTCGCAGGCGTAAGCCACCAGGTAGCGCGAGGGGTGCCACGATACTGTGAACGTGGACGCCGATACTGGGATCTCGGCTACTTTCTCGCCTGGAATGGAGAATGTTGTGTGTCGTTATTGCAACTGCTTGTAAGTCTTATGATTTAATCATAGATTATTAAATTGACTATGATAAACAGTCAACTTGGGTAACTTTGACAGGTTCAGGGCACATTGTTGCTTATAACAATGTTAGTAAAAAGTCGTAGATTCATGTGAAAAAGTAAATTTGTGTATTGACGCGTGCAGAATAGAATTCTAAAATAATCTAACCCTCTTTATATAGGTACAAGTTAATTTGAAAAAATGCAAAAGTTTGTTATGACAAAGTTACCCCCTATCTGGGTAACTTTGACAGTAATTTTGGTTTTCACTAAAATCGCTTATTAATTGAATTTTAAACATTCTGGGTATCTTTAACAACCATTTTATAAATTCTGGGTAGCCTTTACGCAAAATAAAAACACGTGGAATAGACAAACAGTTATTTTTTAAATAAAACGGTAAAAAATTGAGTTTGAACCAAACTAGACATTGAGCTTAGAACTTAGAACTATTGACAATACAACAAAGAATATAAACAAAAATCATGAAACACAAAACTGTCAATCTTACCCAGAATGTCAAAGTTACCCAAGTTGAGGTTACTCCCTTGAGCCTACAATTTTCGTTAAGCTAACAAGTTTGGCTGTACCACTATCTAATAAACGAGAGAGAGAGAAACCTTCCTGTTCTTTCTCTTGATGATTCACTTTAACAAGTATTTCTGACATCTGCTAGTTCTCAAGTTCTTTACTCTATCTTTAGCACAATACAATACTGAATACTGACCGCTCTCCGTATCTCCGATGTCAATGATGTGGTCTTCGCTCGCGGACGCCAGGAGTCTGCCGTCGAAACTGAACGAGAGTGTTCGCACTGGCCATTCCAATCTGGAAGACAATTACTCAAATCACCTTTTACCTGACTATGACAAAGCCAAAAGGAAAAGTAATTCACTCATAGCTTCCCACTAGGATACCGTGTTGGGGATGCCATGGAACACACACAGACAAGGACAACTAACACCCAGACCCAGAGCAGGTTTTTCAATTCATCATTCAAACATCTGCCCGGCCGGGTATAGAACCCGGGACCTCTGGCTTTTAAGGCGGATGTCCTAACGCTGAGCCAAACCAGTCGTTGGTAATTTTATGTGCTATGCCACAAGCTTGGGCAGTTTGAAAGAGACTGTGGTGCGGGCCTAAGACAAAGAAGTGAAAAAAATTGTAGAAACCTTTGTCCAGCAGTGGGACAGTATGGGTTGATTTAAAAATTTGTTTGTTTGTATTTACGTATGTTCCACCGAAGACCATAGCCCGTAAACTTCTTTTTCAACCGATTTTTACGATTTTCTACTTTTACTACCATTCTTGACAAATGTGCATCAAAAGCGCATATGTATCCAAAATTACCTCGAAAATACCCTAAGGCAAGCCAGTTCGTCGACGTCCCAGAGCGACACGAGGGCGTCAGCGGAGCCCGTGGCGAAGTACCGGCCCGTCGGGTCGTGCTCGATGCAGATACACGTGCTCGGGTGCGCTTTGAGAACTGTCTGCAACTCTAGGCCTGGGTAGCTGGGGAGAAAGTAAATGTAATGAAATCACCATTACAAAAGCAATTGTGGATAAAAAAATATTTTAAAAATTGAATTTTAAGTCTGACAAAAAAGCATACCACGGTATAAACTTTTAGTATATTTTTTCAATTCTGTGATAGGCTTGCATTATGGCAAGCAATGATGTGGCGATACATATAAAATCACTAGCTGACCCCCGGCGGTTTCACCCGCTGTTTTTTTTTTTTACTTTTAAACCTTCCCTGTAGTAGAGCAAACAAAACAAAAACCAACAACAAAGATCGGACCAATTTCTGAACACACCTATAAATATTTGACAACCTAGTGACACTATTTTTTATTTCTAAAAAGACAAAAGAGTTCGGACATCCCGAGTTAACCGTACCAAACATCAAATGTTTCAAAGGTAGGAACAGTTTGTATTGGGAAATTAAATTGTTGATTTTAATATTTTTCTTTACTTATTATTAATGTTTCTAAATTTCTAAAATTAGCGAAATCGGTCCAGCCTTTCTCGAGTTTTAGCGACTAACGAACAGCGATTCATTTTTATATATAAGAGATATGTAATGAAATTGTATTATACCAGTTCTAATAAAATTGTGTTATCTACCGTTTGGCATTTAACTCAATCTTTTTTCAGGAATGAAACAACTTTTCTAATCAAACTGGTAGTTTTCTGAATATCTACATAACTTTTGTATAATATACAGATGTATGTATAGAGATAACATTTGTACAATTTATGTAATATTTCTCTGTCATTGAACTACATACAACTCTTCTTTTCTTTTCTTCTTCTTTCTTAGGTCTTAAAGCATTGTTTTGGTACTTACGTCATTATATGCACACATCCCAGTCCATTTGTCAAATAAAACAAGTCGGAAGTAAGGTTCCATGATATTTCATTCACTTCAAAGTTGAATTGTTCTTCATTTACCTGAAAGGGGTACAAGATAAAAACAGATTCAGTTGGCGAGCCTAATAAAGATCTTGCATGATGTGAATCAAGCTTTACAAAGAGGAATAGCTAACCGATTTATAAGTTTTAGTGTCTATAAAGGTGACTAAATCTTCCTTGTTCCCCACTGCTATTGTGTTGCCATCGGGCGACCACGCTATGTTGATGTTTTCACCTTTTGTTGGTATCGTTGTCACGGATTTGTGTGTACTGAAAATTATTCCTTCATTAGCTTTATAAATGTAAGTAATAAACTATAATATAACAAATATATTCTGAGGACTGGAATACATACCGAGTATCCCAAATTCTTACGGATTTATCACCACTGGCTGTGCTCAGTAAATCGGGATGTGAAGCATGCCAGCATAGCTGATCAACCGAGCCTGTGTGTCCTCTGTATACAAAATCTTGAACCTAAAATTTGATCACATATTGGTTACCTTATCATAACCTAACATTTTTGTATCAAAAATATCATTACAAAGAGAGGATATTTTACTAACCAATCTACTTCTTTCCAAATTAAACGTAGCCACACTTTTGTCAAAAGAGCCAGAAGCGAGTTTTCTTCCATCACAAGACCAACCAACAGAATGTACTTTAGAGCTGTGAGATATATACTCGCGCACTGAATTGTGAGATTCAAAATAGCTTTTCAGTTCACTTAAATCTTCTATGGGAGTCTGACCAGATTTTGATTCTTTCATTTTAGAGAGTTTTTTTTGGGAAATTAACAAAAACAAACGTTGATAGGCGGCTTTTCTGAAATTCCAAATTTCTAGGCATAGACAAAATATATATTTTTTTCACCAATATGTTGACATCTTTCTTGAGTGTTACGTTTAGGCAGTATGGCCATAAAGCTCTAGCCTGCACAAACAGCTAAAAAAAATAGTTTTCGATAAAAAAACTCAGATTATCAGATAGAACCATAATTGCTACTTTGTAAAAAAGAACAAGATGGCAAGTGCCAAACACGGTTGAAAAAGAGAGACAGACATTTCACTTTTTGTCCCCGTCGCTGTCAAGGTGGGCAAACCACAGATTAGGAATAATAGTTACTACGTGAGTCGTCTACGATTTGTAGCTGCCAGGTTGTGAATTATGTTTGCCCAGGATTGTACCCAATAAATTAATTATTTATTAATTTATTGGACTATTTCATATTTCCCGCTGACCCAAAACTAAGATAAGGTACATTATTTTCGCAATCGCAAGATTGACTTTTAATAAAAGATGTTCATAATTATGAGTAGATTAGTATATTAATAGTTATTTTCCTACTATGAGCAATTTGTGGCTTGTATATCCTTTCCTTATAACCCTGTATAACAATGTTTTATTTTGTGAAGTATAAGTATAAAGATTAGGAATATTTTATGATTTTTTTTCTCTAAAATGGGGGAGGCTTTCCTATCCTGGCATCCATTTCAAGAATATAGCTGTCGCATGTGCGGTTACACTTTGGTTCTATCTATAGAGTAATAAAAAAAGCTAAAGGCGGAAACGGATGCAGACGATAATAAGAGGCCGGGGATAGGCGGGATCAATTTGAAAGTCTCGTGATATTATTTTATTTGATGTGAACAGCACGATCTTGCAGTGTTGAAATTTATTCATTAACAGGCAGTATTTATCTATTTAAAATTTACTGATATCCGACATTTGCTCTATGAAATCGTGATTTATCATTCATAACCTGCCGTTGAGGTAAGTTATTTCTGAAACGGCGGGGCGGCCTTCAAATGATTTTGCAAAGAAAAAACATCTCGCGTTTGAAAACGTTTTAATTCAGTTTGTACTTCAAAAAAACAATTACTAGGTATATACATATAAAATAACTGTAATTATCTTGTAAGCTAACTATCTTATAAGTTAAAACCAGTTTCGAGAAACCACCAACAAAACAAAACCTACATTATATTAATAGGCGGACGGATTTATCGGAACTTTAAACCTTATTTTATTTAATATCTAAGTAACGCTTGAAACTTATACAGGGTTATGAGGAAAGGGCATGCTAAGCCGAAAAAGGCTCATAGTCAAGAATTAAGAACAACTTTTATACAGGACCACCCCGGAAATCGCAAAAAAAAATCAACTGTTTCATAGATAAAAACATGTTTTTTTTTGGTATTTCCGAGTCGGTCCCATAGTAAAAATTATTCATAATGGTGAGTACTATGAGCCTTTTTCGGGTTAGCATACCCTTTCCTTATAGCCGTATTGTAAAACATTGATAAAACACTGTTAATTCTAGAAATTACTACACTGATGACGCTGGCTTCATACACCTAATAAAATAACCAGCCCTTAGTCAAGCTGCAATTCTGTAATCGAAACGATGTAGAAAAGCAGGAAAATGTTTGGGAATGACATTTCTGTCATAGAATATCTTATACATATATAAAATTCTCGTGTCACAATGTTCGTTCCCGTACTCCTCCGAAACGGCTTGACCGATTTTTATGAAATTTTATATGCATATTCAGTAGGTCTGAGAATCGGCTACTATCTATTTTCATACCCCTAAGTGATAAGGGTTGTCCACCCCTAACTTTTATTTTTATTTTTCGGGAAAAATTTTTATTTTTTTATAATGTGGCTTATGTGGCATTAAAAAATACATACAACCCTAAATTTTCACCCTTCTCTATCACCAACCCCTATTTTTTAATAGTCACTAGAAATGATTTATATGGCAAAACAACGTTTGCCGGGTCAGCTAGTCTTATCTTACATATTATAAAGAGGAAAGATTTGTATTTTTGGATGTTTGTGTGGAATAAACTCAAAAACTACTGGACCGATTTCAATAATTCTTTCACCATTCGAATGCTACATTATCCCAAAGTGACATAGGCTATATTTATTACCTGAAAAAATTAGGGATCCTTACTAAAACTTCAATAGTGTCCACCCGTGCGAAGCCGGGACGAGCCGCTAGTCTTATATAAAAATGAATCGCTGTTCATTTGTCTGGCTAGAACTCAAGACCGGCTTCACCGATTTAGCTAATTTTGATCTTGAAATATTTGTGGAAGTTCAGGGAAGGTTTAAAATAAAAATTAATAGTTCAAAAAAACTAAAAACACGCTTTGTTTAGTGTATTGTCATCGGTCCTCGATATACCTACAAAGTTTGAACGAAATCTGGCCGTTTAAAGTGAGTCAAAATCGCGCCCAAAGGAGTCGGTTACAAACATACAAGTGAAGCTAATATAAAGCGTGTAAAAAGATTATAGAAATTTCATTCCCATACATTTTCCTACTTTTCTATATCGTTTCGATTTATAGACTTGCGACTTGGCTACGGGAGCTGGACGTTGTCCACGCAGGGTTAAACGCACTCAACCAAATTTCATAGCATATCCGCACTTTTCCTAAACCTTTTCACCTCCTTTTCAAAATAACTAGGCAGAAACCTTTTATTTCGCACATACTTGTCTTTGATACATTTTTCGACCCGTTGCAAGCTTTTATACAAATAGTAAGAGGGGTAACCTGCTACGTCGGCAAATTCTTGAAGCACAATTTTGAAGGCAGCAGGGAAAGTATTATCAATTTCGGTGATAAACCGTTGGTTACAATTTTGACCTAGCACTTCATGTGAATAATGTCTAATCCAGTAGTTAAAAGGGGGGATCGAACTCTTTATTAACGGTTTCAAACATTTCGCTTTTGTGGATTGCGCTTGTTTTGTCAGTTGTTCACGCAATAGCTTGAAATCTTGAAGCATGCTCAAAGACATTTCCTCTTCGGAATCACTTTTCTCGTTGTCTTCTGATATGTTTTCATCTTTTTTACCTTCAATTATGTCATCAATGATTTTATACAAATTAGGGTCGAGTCTTATTTCGGGAGCGGTCGAGTTTTCGTTTGGTTTTATAAAAAGCTGGGATATTTCGTGAGTTGTTTCATCGAATTCCGGATTTTTTTTTGGTAGCAATTCTTCTGCGTGAGTTTCGCCATCGCTTTCTTCGTCAAATAAGTTATATTTGTCGCCGTCTGCGGTCTCATCTAAACCTGGGTCTTGAGTAGTGTCATTCAGCGTTTGCATTTTGTTCACTTCGTTATCATTGCCGTTATCTAGGCCTGCAGTATTATCATTCTCATCTATTAGAGGTTCATCTACTTCCATCGGAGCTTCTTCCTCTTTGGTTTCATTAAATTCAGTTATAGCCGATTGTACCAAATTAGACATTTGTGTGAATATGTCCTGTTGAACTAGATTGTGGTATTCGGCAACAAACCCATTTATTTTTTGCTTTATCAATCCTAATACACTAGCTCTTTCTACATCTTTGGCAAATTTCTTTTTCTGTACATAATTTCTTCTTCGCCGGTGATAGTACTTACCGGGAAGAGAAATTTTATATGTATTGCAGGCATGGATTACCAATTCTTTAATAGCTTTATTTCTGTCCAGTGATTCTAGGTTTAGATGCATTGAATCTTCGCTTGATGCATCACTCTCTCTATCTATGCGGTATTCTTGTATTTGCTCGTCACCTCGGACTATAATATCATTCATATCAAATATATTGTTGTCTGTTGGTATTTCCGGCGTCGGTTCATCGATTTCATTACATTCTGGATCTTCGTCTTTCTCTTTTTTTGTATCTAAATCTTCGAAACTATCATCAAATATGTTGTCATTTTCATTTTCTTCTGGGATTTTTAGGTCTTCGTCGTCTAACTTCTTTTTATCAATTTCCATGTCAAAAATGCTATTAACATCATTTTGTACTTTGCTTTCCTCTGTAATGACACTAGTTTCCTTTGAATCAGATTTATTTATCTTTTCACCATCACCATTTATGCTAGTTAGAATGCTCAGGTCATTAATACCTTCATCTGTAACTACACTATTTTCATCAAAGCTAAGTTCGTCACTTGCATTATCATTTTCACCATTCTTCTTTTTTGAAGTTTTAGCGATGTGTTCCAACTTGGGTCTTTGAGTTATCATCCAGTTGTGGTTATCGCAGTCTCTGACATAAACCATTTGTTTATTAAATTTAGTACTTTCGAAATCTTTAATTTTACGAAAATCACTACCTAATTCTGTCATATGCTGTCTGTTCACACCTGATATGATGTTTTTTGGATTCGCTGAATCGGGATCTACCAAAAACATATCTTCTGTTATATATTTTAGGGAATACTGAGTGAAATCTTCACTAAGTAACTTTTTTATAGTTGGGTCTTGTTGATGATCCATGATGACGCGAGTGTAGGTCGTGTGCGGCTTAGTCGTTGCAGGAAACTCGCTTTTAGGAATAACATTGACTTCAACATTAGGCAACTTATTTATAATATCTCTGGCAATCTCATCTTTTAAAGTTTTTTTAAAGTTCGGTTTTTCACTTAGATGCTCGAAAGCAACATAATCGTTCATATCAAGATAGTTGGGAGCTCCTAAATAGAGACAGTGACTCCAAAGCATGCTTTTCCTAAATTGGATGTAAGTACACCATTCCCGGAACGAGAAAAGCCTTTCTGTCGGCTCAGAATTATAAGACTTTGGGTGATCTTCCATCTCGTTAATTTTGTTAACGGCATCTGACAATTTATTTTCATATTCACCATTCACACCGAAGCAAATCTTTATGGCACAGAGTATATGAGAAATGACATACAGTTCATAAGATGGAATCCGTCCAGTTTCATAAAACTTTACATTCATGTCGAGATAGTCAAATGATCTGTAGTGCATTAAAGACAGAACAAGCGGCTTCATGTCATTCGGTAGACAAAGCTCTCGCATATAGTCATCCACTAGCGTTCTTAATTCTGGCACAACGGGGTTGCCAAGGTCTAGTTGTTTGAACATCTGCATTGCCAGTGTAAGAATACAGTGGTACGAGTATACAATATAACTCTTGTTGAATAGCAAACAGAAGTATAGTTTTTTTGGGTACAACTCTGGCGGTACAAACTTCTGCCAATGCGTTACTGACAACCGTCCTTCTGTTATGAATCTGATCAAATGTGCGAGTTGTATATGACTCTTGTCTATATTTAAAGCGACATAGAGTAAGGTTATTACTAAAGACATATTAATCCTTTTTATGTCTGGTCTTTCTGCATTCTTAGGCTTGCTGATCATGATATCTTGTTCGCCTAGTTCGTTTTCGTCGAAACTGAAGTCATCTTCGCTCATGGCCAAGTTATCTTTGTCTTCAATATTGCTGTTTTCCTCACCATCGACTTGCTCATCTTCATTTACCTCCAATCTGGAAATGTTTAGAGGTATAAAAGTAAGGGAAATAATTTCACAGTTTTTAAAAGCTTTCATTTGAAATGCAATGTATGTATCTATGTTTGTTTGGGTGGAATCTTGCAACTAAATTTTGAACCTATTCTCGATGTCTGATTGAGCTAAAATTTGGTATCCATGTGTGACTGACCAACTTAACCAACTTCAATAAGGAGACCATTTTCAATTCGATTGAGTGTGAAATTTTATGTCATGGGTTGATTACATGTAACTACAGTCACCGCTTTACCAACTGAGTCATGCGGCCATAAATCATTTCTCTATGTCTATCTCACTCACACTTGTGGGTCTTATGGAACCGCATAGTGATGTGCGTAAGATGGTTATAGGCATATTACCTTTTTTTTTTTTTTTTTTGTTTACCCAGTGGAAATCCTTTATGGATACCACGCCCGCCCCGGGGGAGGCAGGGTGGTTATGTGGGAGTCTCCGCCCTGCGGCGGCATACCCACTAAAACCACTGGGGTGTTCGGCATCCGCCTGAGATGGGGCAAGGTGGGGTCGCGTTAGCAATCGCCACCTCGCCCCGGCGATGGGCCCGATTAGGGCCCCCCGCGTATATGGAGGGGTGACCCTGTTCCCCAGGATCACCCCCCAGACAGTCAGTGTGGGGTCGTGCAGGCCGGGAGAGTCCCCCGACTCTCCCGGCAACCCCACTGCAGAGGAGCGAGGATACGGGCGAACCGCCTCCTCGCTCCCTCGTCTGCGCCGGAGCGGGTCAGATCGGGCGTCGTCCTCTCTGACCCGCTCCGCGGCCTCCTTCTGCGTCATATCCTCTTCGCAGAAGGAGACCCCGGCCTGCCACGATCTCTCGCCGCCGAGCACGGCTTTCACCACGCTCGGCAACGAGAGATCCCGGCCTATGTATGCCGCTGGTTGGCCTCATGCGGCACACGCTTTTAGCGTCCACCCTCCTTCTTTCCTTGCACTCCCGACCGCAACCCATATGCGGCGAGGAGCACAAGGAAAACCCCCCTGGTGGCAGCAATGCCACCGTCCAAGCCATCACGCTGTGCCCTCTGCTAGTCAGAGGGACACGCGGACGGGCCCACCGTGTCGGGTTATTTGCCAGCGTGCGGTAATACTGCATAAAAGCTGCAGTATTACCGCACGCTGTTGCCCAGGGTGCACCACGTTTATGGCCCTACAATGCAGTTGGTAATGCAGTGACTATTGTACAGTGGCAAGACAGTTAACGGGCACAGTCACCAGAGCCAACAAATCATGGTTCTAATGACTGTCTTGCCTTTTCAAACTGTATATACAAATTGAGTACTCAGCTGAGGGCACTGTCTCGCCATTGTACTCGTTATGTATAATCAACCCAACATAAATATAACATACCCAAAATCAGCTTTGTTTTGAAATTTCATCATGTACCGCGTCCACACCCACATGAGCTTGGTTTTGAAGGAGGGAGCCGCTCCAAGCTCCATTAGCTCATTGGCCAGACCTCGGAGTAGGAAGTTCAAGCTATGCCACCTGTACCAGTCATCTGTCACTGGAAAAGAGAAAATAAAATTTTCATCACAATGTAAAAGCTTACAAATCCTACTAATGCTATACATATTATAAATGTAAAAGTTTGCATTGGTGAATGTTACCACATATTTCCGCTGAATTTGATTAAGTTTGGAATATATATCTTATGCTTCGGATAAACACATAGGCTACTTTTCATAATCATGCCGCTAGTAAGTTCATATTTTAATGCGCATCTCTGACTTTATGCATTAAATTTTGATTGTACAACCTCACATCCTGAAATAACATGGTAGGAAACCAACCCCAGTATGGACCAGTCGAGATGGAGGGATGTTCCTTACTTGTGCAATCCAGAGGAAGGGAAAGAGAAAATGGAGAAAAAAAAGGAGGGAAGGTTCAAATAAAGGAAGTGACTATTTGTACGGGTAATTCAATTTTTTTTTTAAATTAAGAATGAATTGGATGATTAGCTAATATAATTATGGTAACAAGCTAATAATAGGAATCTTAAAAATAGGAATCCAAGTATGTAGCGCGACACAAATAAAACGAATAAAATAAATAAAAAATAAAATAAAAATTCAATTTGAAATTTAGAAGACAAGGTTCATTTTCTACGGAAGCAAACGATCAATAGGTTAGGTTATGTTAGAACATGAAAAACAACGCACGAGCCGAGCGACCGCAGCGAGCGTGCCGCGGCAGCGGCCGGCGAAGTGCTAGAAAGCCAATCGCTTTTTAGGACAAAGGCGTTAGGTTAATTTCTACGGAAGCGAAAAAAGTTAGGTTATTGGTGCGTTTCTAAAGTCGTACCGACGCTACTATTTTTCAAAGTTTGCAAAAATTTTGAAGAAAATTGATGTTATTTCCAAAAAATTGTACTAATCGTGTCCTTAGGTTGTTAAGCCGGCTGTACACATGGGGCCAAGGTGTTGGGCCAACGTGTTGGGCAAAAATGAAGGATACCAAGATTGCTGTTCACACATTGGCTTACTGATCATTCTGCGTTGGCGCTTCAAAGATGGACGTAGAAGTTCTTGCAGCCGCGGCAATTTATTTAAACAGTTATTATTGACATACAGGCTGATAATAATTTTGCAAAAAGTTAGCTCAGTGTCACATTTACAATAGGTAAATGTGACACTGAGCTATGGAGTCCATGTATGTACCGCATAGAAAAATTAAGCAAAATTAAAAATTTTGAATTTTTTTTTAATATAAAAAAAATTGATTTTTTTTATTTTGTTTAATTTTATTTCAGACTTTTTAGAGAGCATATATGAATTATAATCTAAGTATATAATGTGTAGATAAGATCTCGCTAAACAATAAGTGTGATTCATCCTACCATATAATATTAAGTTCCTTATTAAAATATATTATACAGTATTATTATTCCTTCATGTCGATACAATTCTATGAATTGTAAAACCTCATTGCTTGTCCACACCGGCGCCGCCATCGCTATCGGAACATGGGAACGTAAATTTCATTCACGCGCAATGATACTGTCTCCGCTGACGAGTAACAACGAACTGAACAAGACACCAACGTGTGAACGCTGTTTGCGGAGCGCGCCAAGATCCTTTGATGTGTGTACAAAAAACCGACACTATTCGGATGGCCTGCCAATGTTGGCGTCAACTAGACCAATTAAGCCAACATACCGCCAGATAGCTCTCTACACGTTGGCCCAACACCTTGGTCCCATGTGTACAGCCGGCTTTAGGTTTTTTTTTTTTTTTAAATATGATAACCGTATTAATAATCATAAATTGTTCGGTACAGTACCCGTAATAATAGACTCAGCCAATAAATATAATTTATTCGTCCAGTACCCATACAAATAGTCACTTCGAATTGTACGTACAGTACCCGTATTAATAGATTCAGCCTAATAATAAATTGTTTGTCCAGTACCCGTATTAATAATCATAAATTGTTCGTACAGTACCCGTACAAGTAGATTCAGCCTCAAATAAATAACTCAATAAGGCACGCTTCTTATATTAACCTAAACGTCATTGATGTCTTACTTTGTTCTTGTTTCGCTTGTGGAATTTTTTTGAATCGTTTCTTTGTGCCTAATGCAACGACTCCATCTCCCAAAGTCACTAATTCGACCACAGTTTCCCGAACGTTCGTGTCTTGAGTACCACATTCTACACAGTAGTAATACCCATCGACGAGATTCTTCTGGGCGCAACCGCAAATATCACAGGCGGATTCCATCGTTTACTAAGTTTATGTTTTCACACCATATCACGAATCATAAGATTGTTTGTTTTATTACAATATTTTAAATAACCTAAAATTTCGAAAATTGTATGGTTTTTCCTTTCAAATTTTCAAAACTCAGTTTCACTTTCACAACAAAACCGCGGAACGGAACTTTTGACATTGACATTGAATAAGTTCTCGACGACATCGTTGGTTGTGGTAAAATAGCCTTGTTGAATTCTCCGTAATTCTCGATTCATTAAAGATTAAAAGCCATCTATTTTTAAGCATGGCAATAATTATTTCACTGTTAAGAACTGACATCTGGGATATTGCCAGAAAATGTACAAAACTACTATTGATTAATTAAATGTAAGTTGATTGGGGTTTTTAAACCCGTTGGTACCTCTAGGAATTAAGAAATAAAAATTGTCACCATACAAAATTCAAACTCTAATCATTTTCGTACAAGTACGCTGTGTTCAGCTAAATGTCAAAGTTTTTTAATGGGCACCGAGACCGAGGGTAACAAATATCTGAGATGCAGTTTTTAGATCAGAGGTTCGAAGTTACACATTTTAGCATAACGACTTTTGAATCTTTAATTTCATATAAATTATTTTTTCATGCAGTATTTTTTCGAATTGACTGCAACCCACTTTTCAAGGTCTATCGATACGTATTGTGATAGATTATACTATTTTTTTTTATTGTCAATTGTGCAGACACAAATAAATAGTTTCAAGCTGATAATATTTTGTATTTTATAATAACTTCTCAATTATGTACATATTTAAAATTTAGTATAGGATGATTTATGAAATTATTTTTAGTTCTGTTTAGTAACAGTATATAAACTGTTGTTCTTTGTTTTGTCATTGTCATTGTTTCTTAAATTTACTTTACTTATTTGCCTGTGTTTGTCTTTTATGTGTTATTAACATAACTTAACTAACGTGGGCAAGTTGGCACCCACGTTAGTTTCAGGAACGCTACTTTGATGAAAAGCGCTCAGTTTGAGAATTTCGGCAATAATGCAAGTTTTGCCACTTTTGCTCTTTAGCCAAATCGAACACAAAATAGCAAACTGCCTTTCGTCAGTATAAATTCTCCTCCGCAGCTGGGTCAAAGGAAGTAACAGTTCACAATGGCATTAGTGTTGTTGCAATAGTGATAGTCTATCGATAGTATCGTAATACTGTCGTGGCCTTGAAAATCATTCATACTATCGATAGTGCTATCGAAACTATCAACTTTTGACAATAATATCGGTAATATCGATTGTTAAAAACAAATAATACTATTGCCAAATATCAATGGTATCGATACTATCGATAGTATTAGTAAAAATATTATCGATACCATCGATAGTATCGATACTATCGATAGCATACGTTTCGATAGCTTCGATATAATCGATACTATCGATAGTTGTGCCCCATCGATAGCTTAATATTTTACGATAGTAGCTATCCGTATCCTCTTCTGTTAATATTGTTTGGGTTTCGTTATCCATAGTGTCGTTCGTTGGCAAGCTCTTTCATAAACATAAAAAATATCGTATATCTGTATCCTGAGCTACCGATCAGGTGTCGTTTGATTCTCAGTCGATAATATCGAAAATACGTCGATAGTTACTAAACCAAAACTATCGATACTATCGATACGCGACGATGTATCAGAAATAGTATCGATAGTATCGATTATTTTGTACAATACTATCGATATTATCGATAGTATCATTGCTCGATACTATCGATACTGTCGATAGTATCGACAACTTTCAAAACTATTGCTTTATTTTCACTATCGATACTATCGATAGTATCGAGAGTATTGCTGAATTTCGATATTTTCGATAGAACTATCGATATTATAACTGATTTCCAAGGTTAACTATCGATAGTATAACTGATTTCCAAGGTTAACTATCGATAGCGAAACTATCGCTATTGCAACCACTCTAAATGGCATTTTAGCTGTTTTTGAGCTAACTGACAGATGTCACTTTTGCTCACACATTCCCAAAGCGAACACTGAATGTGATCGATTTTGTCATTTTTAACTGTTATTACCACCGTTCGGAAAACGAACACGCGGAAGTAAAGTGAACTCCCTAAGCCTATTTCTCTCCCTGTCTCTCTGTGGTTGCTTTAGAATTTAGAAGAAAACTGTATTGTGTTGTGGAATAATGGAAGTTTTTGTAACCAGCGTATGGCAACTAAAATAAGTACTTCATAGAAGTGGTAGTTTTCGTTTCGTAGCGTTTTGCTGTCCGTCATCAATAACTCGCGTAATTCGGGCGTGTTCTTCATTTACGATATTACTGAAAGAAATCAACTGTGTTTCCTTGCTATCAACGCCGAGCCAAAAGCGCGCAGTGATCCGACCGTAGGGAGTCGTGCTGGTAACGTTTCACCACACCCTTGGAGCTCGCGAGTGGTCTCATACGTGTGTCTAATAACGCCGAGGGCGATTAAACGTCGGTATTTGTGGAGTCCTTGTTGCGAGGATATCGTAATATCGTTATTCGACTCGCGTTGCGGTGTTATGTGTAAAAGTTAGCGGGCGAAGTGGTGTATTGTGTGCGTAATAGACGTAGATTGATGGGCAGTGCCGTGTCTGCAAGAGAAGCGGCAGAGCGGCCGCACCGGCGGGTGTTTGCTTCGCGGAGGGTCTTCGATATAATCAGTCACACTGGAACTGATGGAATTGGAGAATATTGTCGCCAACACTGTCTACTTGAAGGCCAGAGAAGGTGAGTTTCGGATGCACAAATCCATACGTGCAATATTGGTCTTTTCTCTACTTTAGATAAATAAATAAGCTTTATCTTGATATCAACAGATTCGTTATTGTTATTGAGTAATTGACATGTTTCTTTTAGCTACTCAAACACCTGAAAATTCCTTGTCCACGCTGAGATCAATTACTAACCATTAATCAAATGTTTCATCCTTCTTAGCATGATTTTAAGTTAGGTACATGTGTCTAGGATCTTCTGAAGTATTCTGGAATCTCTAGACAACAATCATGAACAAATACATGAAGATTGTTTTGCCTTAGGTTATGTTGGTCAGTATTTAATCTCTTATCTCTCAGTGTCAGCTGATGAAAATGATATATCTGTAACACCTCTTAATAACCCGGTAAGGTTGGTTTAATCTGACAACAGTAGTAATAGTAGTCACAGCAGCGTTTAAATATTTCTATTTGGCCACATATTAAATAAAAACAAATCTTAGGGTCGAAACACATCTGACGGAAAATGCGCCGCGTGTTATCGGTCGCGTGACGCCAGAACAGAGAAATGTATTAAAACCGAACTCAACCGATGATGCGCTAGTGCGTCGAGTGTGAAAGCTTGGATGTTTTATTATATATTTCTCTGTTCTGGCGTTACGCGACCGATAATACGCGACGCATTTTCCGTCAGATGTGTATCGACCCTTAGTCTATTTTACCTCCTGTCATTGATACTGTCACATCTTTTTTTTCTCAACCTTTTAATCCTACCACTGCCGGGATACAGGTCTACCCTCGAAGGGTGATTAGGCCATATTCCACCACGCTGGCCAAGTGTGGGCTGCTGGATTCACATTCGGCATTGAATTTCTTTAATTAAAAAAAACATTCTTTTACCAAACTAAGATGGGACTAGCTATCAGCGTCCCTTTTAATTTCAATACGTGAGAAACAATTGGCAACAATTTTAAAGCAATAAAATTAGTTTGATTAAAAAATGGTATGGTTATTATTTTCTAAAACTAGAAAGTAAAGTGAAATAAATGAACTATGTACCTAATAGTTTTTTTTTGTCGTCGGGATTTTTTGATTGGGGGGTTTTCCCTCAAAAAAGGGGGAAACTTGCTGCAGCGCCATTTACCAACCGATTTTCATAAAATTTGGCCAAAATCCCCATAAAATCTTGTCGAGAGTCATTGGCATCTTTCTATGGAACAGCTTTTTATTTGTTTTTATTTTATTTGCAAATTCTGGGTTGGTCCTATAGTAAAAGTGGTTCATAATGATGAGTACTATGAGATTTTTTCGGCTTAGCATACTCTTTTCTTGTAATCTTGTATAATATTGCTTGTGATCGTACATAGTATTGGTAGGTACGTAGACATATCCACCTTATTATGAGTTGTCGTATGCAGCTGTTTGGCTGCCTACTCCGGCAGTCATGTTTATACCAGATGTTCAATCTAAAATCATACGCCAAACCTTATTCTGCGTGCTTACAGTTTTAAAAGGATGTCTTACATCATACTTAACACTAACAAAAATGTGAAAGTTTGCGTGTAACTGAAATTTATACATGTCACAACTTTGCACTTTTGCATTACTTTTTACTGAAGTTTTTCACTGGAAATACCTAATATTGTATAGAGGATAATTTTTATTGTATTTTTTTAATGGTTTTTGAAACCTTCAATGCAAAAAAGATAGATGTTGTAAGTTTTATGTGTGTATCTGTGCATCTGTTGGTGGCATCGTAGCTCCCAAACGGCTGGGAGCAGAATCTGAAGAACTTTAAAAGTTTAAGTTCTTCAGATTCTGCTTACCAACTCTGTAACCCAGGCCCAGCCCAATAAATTAAATTTCCAACATATTTTAATATTTTTCTCCGAAGAAGTAAGTATGTATTTTCTCTCAAACTAAAAAGTATCAAGTAAAACAGTAGGCCTGAATTAGTACACAAAATAATCTCTACCCAATCAGCAGCATATCAGCTCAAGCATAGAGTCAAACACACAAGCCAATAGGATCAGGAAAATTCTCGCGGCCGATCCTAACCGAGAAATCGGATCACTGAGGCTACCAGACAACACCTACACAAAAACAGACACTGAAACCAACTGTCTTCTTCTACAAACCCACTTCCCAGAATGCCAGATCGCTGACGCTACCACTTGGGAGGTCAACGACGAAGCGTCACCAACAGCTGACGACTGGTGGATCGCAAGAAAGGTAGTCACAAGGGATAGGATAAAGTGGGCAATAAACACTTTCCAACCCTTCAAATCAGCGGGCCTTGATGGCATCTTCCCGGGCCTGCTGCAATGGGGAGCAGGGCACATAAACGGAACCCTGGACCTCATCTTCACAGCTTGCCTGGCGTTTAAGTACGTCCCACTCGCGTGGAGAGAGGTCAGAGTTCTATTTATTCCCAAACCAGGAAAGAGCGATTATACAGAACCCAAAGCATACAGGCCGATCAGTCTAACCTCTTTCTTACTAAAAACCTTAGAAAGGCTATGTGACCGGTACATAAGAGACGACATACTGACTGTGACACCATTACACCCACAACAACACGCTTACAGTGCGGGCAAATCCACGGAGTCAGCCCTGCACAAAGTGGTAAGCACTATCGAGCAGGATATCAAGAACAAGACGCTTTGCCTAGGTGCCTTCATCGACATTGAAGGGGCCTTTGACAAAACAAACTTTCGCAGCATCAAAGCAGCACTCAGAAGGCATGGTGTAAAGGTGACGCTGAGTGATTGGATCATCAACATGTTGAAGCTAAGAGCGGTGAGGGTGGACGCTGGAGGTACCACTAGAGCGACAGTATCCAGAGGATGCCCGCAAGGTGGTGTCCTCTCACCATTGCTCTGGAACATGGTGGTAAATGATCTAATCGCAAAGCTTAACGGACAACGCTTTCTCACGGTAGGGTACGCAGACGACCTGGCCATCCTCATCTCAGGACATTTTGCGAGCGTATCGTGTAACATCATGAACGGCGCACTACGGGTCGTAGAGAGATGGTGCACCGAATACGGATTGTCCGTGAATCCAACAAAAACACAACTAGTAATGTTCACAAACAAAAGAAACCTAGGGAGATACACACTACCTCACCTCTTCAACACACAGCTGGCCCTAACAGATGAGGTAAAGTACCTGGGTATCACGCTGGACAGCAAACTAAACTGGGCAAACCACCTCCAATGCAAAATAAACAAATCCATCATCTCCTTCTGGCAATGCAGGAAAATGATAGGGAAAACATGGGGACTAACCCCGAAAATAACGTTATGGCTGTACAACACAGTGATAAGACCCTCCTTAACCTATGGCGCCCTAGTCTGGTGGCCTAGAACTAAACAACACACAACAATAAACAAACTGAAAAAACTCCAGAGACTCGGCTGTGTAGCTGCAACCGGCTGCATGAGAACGGCCCCTACGGCAGCCCTAGAGGCATTACTCGACTTGCCACCACTGCAGCTACACATCCAACAGGAGGCCGCGGCCTCTGCTTACAGACTCCGCGCACTCAATCTCTGGGAACATAACAGGAACGCGACCCACACCACAATCATAGAGGAATGTGCAGAGGGCAACCCAGATATTCTCTCTATTTATGACAGGGTACCCAAACAACACATCTTCACTAAAAGCTACAAAGTACAGCTGTACGAGGAGCCTAGTGAAGACACCAACACACAGGAGCTTAGGATATATACAGATGGCTCTAAAATGAAAACAGGTACAGGCGCTTTCTCAGACGAGCTGAATATCCATGTAGCGTTAGCTCTAGGGACACACAGCTCCATCTTCCAAGCGGAATGTGCAGGTATCATCCAAGCAGCAACAGCAATACTAAACAGGAAGGTAACTGGCCACAATATCAGGATACTTTCAGATAGCATGGCAGTTCTTCGAGCACTGCAAAAAGTTGAGCACTCCTCGGGGCTAACAGTTCAATGTCACTGTCTACTGGAAAAGGTCAGTAAACTAAACTCACTGACCCTCCAATGGATAAAAGGACATAGTGGATCCAGAGGAAATGATGCGGCTGATGAATTGGCAAGAAGAGGCTCGGCCATGCGCCCCGTAGGACCGGAGCCAATGATACCTCTGCCTTTCAGCCAAATCAGGTCATGGATTCGCGAGAGAACGCACAAACTACACCAAAAGCTTTGGGCAAGTATGGAGGATTGCAGGCAGTCGAGGGAGGCCTTCCCGGTACTGAACCGGAGAACCTCCCGAAAGCTCCTCAGTCTAAAACGGGACAAGCTCCGACTCTTCGTCGGAATAGTCACCGGACATTGCCCATTAAACAAACACCTATTTACTATAGGTGTTACAGATAGCCCCCTGTGCAGAGGATGCATGGAGGCGGAAGAAACGGCCAAGCACGTGCTCATGGAGTGCGAAAGCGTGGCGTCCCAGAGAGCGAAGTTCCTGGGAAAACCGGGAACCCTGCGGGAGGCCTGCAGCGTGACACGCAAGCTGCTGGACTTCCTGGAGGACATCGGGTGGCTGGAGTAGCCGCCGTCACCCGCTCACGCAAAAAGGGCCGATGAACGGCCTAATTGCGGAAAAGAGCCCGCTCACCAAGTACCAAGTACCAGCAGCATATACCTAAGATCTATGTAAATTATGCTAATCACAAAAAAACATTACGTCAAATTGACATAACCTCGGCAAATATAACCCCTCGGCTTCACCTGGTTTAGGAAAAACAAGTGTAATAAATTATTATCGGCTTACATATTTCATTATGAAGTATCCTTAAATGAGAGCATATGTACATAAATGAGTTCTAAACCTAGGAATAAATTATCACTATATTATTCCACATGTTCACATATATGTAGTGTGATTAACACCAATATGCTATACTATATTACTATACTACTATTCGATACATGATAAGCTTTGTTTACTTTTGCTGACAAGGGAAAGAGAGGGTTAAACAAAAAATTCTGCTGACGTAATACTTAAAAAAAAATAATTAAGTTTTCACACTCATAGCTTCCCACTAGGATAGCCTGTGTCGGAAATGCCATGGTATACACACAAAGACAACTAACACCCAGATCTAGAACAGCTATTTAAACTCATCATTCAAACAACTGCCCAGCCGGGAACCAAACCCGGGACCTCTGACTTGTATGGTCCCTTACTTATAAATGATTCTTGGTAGTTGCTAAGATTGACAACTGTCATTGAAATTGTGTGCAATACAAAAATATAGTGTGCAGTATTAATCAATGTCATTTAACTTTACAAGAACTTTATAAGTATCATCATCTTCATCAGCCTTCTCTCTTCCACTGCTGGGTATAGGCCTCTCTCTCGTGTTGCCATCTGCCTCAGTCCCCTGCTAATCGGGTCCAGGTTCGACCCGCGACTCTAGACTGTAGTCGACCCATCTCGTCGACCAACGCGCCTTGTCTCGGCCATCACTTACTGTATACTTCTTACTATCCTACAAAATATGATAAACGCGAAAGTTTGTGAGAATGTATGGATGTATGTTTGTTACTCTTTCACCCGAAAACGGCTGAACGGATTTACATGAAATTTGGATTGAAGGTCGTTGTTCATGGTCTGGATTAACACATAGGCTACTTTATATCCCGAAAAACGCGGGTGAAACCGCGGGGCGCAGCTAGTACTTTATAAGTAAGGGTTAAAATATCTATCAAGGTTTCGATTAATATTAACATAGCAGATATAAAAGGCCTTATGCCTTATTATGTCATTGTAATCATACACAATACACATATCCTAATGAATAAACGCACAGCAAATCATCATCACGTTTATCAACGAACCCACGCGGAGTTTCCTGTTGTTATGCGATATCTGCTCGCCCAACCAATGTCAAACACATTGTTTGTACTTTATGTACTTGTGAATGCAATTAGGTTACTACGCGCCACATGATCTGATTATTCAACAATCGCACACGAATTTCGATACAGTAGTGATTTGAATTTGCTGATTTGATGTTTGACGCGTTTATGAATTTGCGGGTAGAGCGGGAAATTTTGTCGAACAAGTATTATACCAGAAGGCCGGTGGTTGCCATGGCTGAGCAAGTCCCACGGAATGGGCCAAAATCTCACTTGTATCCTTTTTCTTAAATATAACTAGCTGCACCCGGCAGATACACCCGATGTTTTTTTTCTTTTAAACCTTCCCTGAAATTTTACAAATATTTCAAGATCAAAATAAGCGAAATCGGTCCAACTATTCTCGAGTTATAGCCAGACAAACGAACAGCGATTCATTTTTATATATAAGAAGAAGAAGAAGATAAAAGAGCGGCAAACAGGCAGACGGCCAGCCTGATGTTAAGCAAAACCGTCGTCTATGAACACCTGCAACACTGGCGGCGTTTATGACCCTTTGCCAGCCCGGAGAAGTGCTTCTAGACTCCCTTTTTAAAACGCCCCATGTTGTAGTTCGGCGAAAAGCCCTTCGGATCCTCTACTAACTGCAGTAATAACCCTTTATATCTGAGGTACGTAATTTATTCAGCTCAGAATTCCCCAGTTTCCACTTCCCATGCGATAGATTCAATATCCTCTTAGCATTTACGTCAGACTGATTTAATTGTTATTATTAGGGATGTAGCAGCACAATAATTATTGTTTTGGTTTAATTGTAAAGGTTATTAGCACGTTTCTAATTTTAACTGTATTGTTTGCGTTGAAAGCATATTACATCATTCAAAGGCCGTCACAGGTAAATAAGCTTTTTATAGTAGACTGTGCGCTATGGGTTTTAGTTATAAACCCTGTCTAAATTTAATCACTGGCTAAAATTGTCCGTCTCGTTTTAGCATACATTTCACGTTAGTGAAAAGTTGTAAGAGCATTTTAAGCAGTGATTACCTTTAAGTAGGATTTAAAAACAGGACCCTAACTAACAGTTTGCAGGTGTCTTCAAATCCGTTTGTTCTAAGCAAGCGAGCTCCATCGTTCATCTTTGCTCTTCAGACAAGATGGGCTGTAAAACTCAATCCCAATCAATGAATTAAAAAAGCCTATCGTGGATTTGTATAGGATAAGCCGCTGATACTAACTAGATCGGTTTAGTTTCTGTGCATTATTTTGTAAAAAATCCGATAGCTAATGAAAATGAATGACCTTGTTGGCTGGTTATAATCGATCCTTCGAAACAATTCAAGACTTCTTGGCGGACCTGCATATATCCTGCAATATCTGTTATTCAACTGCTTTCATGTCTGTCATGTTTGTTCAAGCGACGGTCTCTTAAAAATGAAGACGATCTCAGTGAAACAGTTACACCACTGCCGAAATATCGAATGGGTTGAATACACGTAACGAGTACAGTGGCGAAACAGTGCCCTCGGCCGATCACTCGGTTTGTATAATCATTTTGACGAGGCGAGACAGTCAATAAAACCGTGATTTGTTTGCTCGAGTATACCGATTTATTGTCTCGCCACTGTACTCATTACGTGTAATCAACCCATTAGATCCGGATTGATCATACCTCAAGACGTCAGTCTCTTCGTTCAAACGACCGTCCCTTAAAAATACAGACGATTCTGATCCAGTCCGCGATCCAGAGTCATTAGCCGACGTTAACGCATCATTAGTTGAAAAAAGCGCGTTATTCCGTGCGCGAGAGTAAATACTGCAGCGTGTAGATTGATTGATCGCGCGCGCCGTTTGCTCAGCTGCCCTGCTCTCGATTTCAATTATAAACCACAATTATATCGAGCTTTGATGTAAGTGCTTTAATTGAAGATACGTTATTGTAAACCGCAGTTCGGGGACAGCGACAGATGACGGATATCTTGTGCATCGGACCTCGTAGACAGAAATAATGTTGGGCTTTTCAAGGTCAGAGTGAATAGGTACATAGGTAGGTTTCTTCTAAGTCTGCGTGCTTCGTTTTCGCCTACAACGTCGCTTAACAACAGCCGATTTGGTGGTCAAACACGAAATCATTTAATTTGTCTCTCGTTGTGTTAATATCAGATATGTGATAACAAGGATTTAAAATAATCCCCCAACAAGTATTGCTTACCGTAAGTGTAGATAAGCGGCATCCGAAATTGAATCCTGTATGCCTACTGCTTACCATAGGTGTCTCTTCTTATAAAGCAACCTTGCTGCTTCATTATTTTCTTCGGCTACGACATGTGCCAACTGGCTACCTTATCCAGGAGCCGTCTTTTAGGTTGCCTGTCCGCTGACGTGGAGAAATATTGACCAATAGAATTGCATACAAACCGCTCGGAAGGCGGAGCCTTATCCAGGTGCGACTTGCGATTTATAACATCGTCAACCCAACATCTAACACTGACATTACTCTTTCAGTCTTCGTTAGAATAGAAACCACATCATCATCAGCCTATCTAATACCTGTCCACTGCTGGATATAGGCCTCTCCTAAAGAACGCCACAAGGCACGATCTTCTGCCTTACACACCGAAGTAGCTAGATCGATGGCCTTACACCATCCATTTCCCACCAGCCGCCTTTCGCAGGTCGTCTCTCCACCTTGCCGCAGGGCGTCCTCCTAGAAACCACGTAACACTAAAACCACAGCAACAATAAATAAATAACCCAACACCCAAACGGTGGTTTCGCAGATAAAATAAATCGTCATCAAAATTCGAGTATCATTTATCAAAGCTGCCCGCGGCTAGAATCGAGATAATCCAGCCAACCCGCCTTATCTACAGAAAATACCCAGTAGGTAGGTATACTGATAAATGAGCTCTTAACACATTTCTATTTGCGGAGGCTGTGTGTCGTTTTGCGTAGCCTGCGACTTGACTCGCGAGGTGTCACTAAACTCACTAAACCCTACTGAGTTTTAAGATAATTATTGTTTAAAAATATACTCAATAAATTTATAAAATAAAAAATATTTGCTCTGTTTTTAACCCCTGACGTAAAAAGAGGGGTGCTATAAGTTTAAGGTGTGTGTGCGTGTCTGTCTGTGACATCGTAGATCCCAAATCAGATACATTTTCATAGTTTCATTCTTATTCGGAATGGGGATGATAGGTCCCGCAAAGGGGTACATTGTGCGTTCCTCCCTTGCCAGCGATTATCCGAGCCAACCCAGCTCCTTAAATTTGATCCAATTCATAGTTTTATTTCCTCTACTGAAAGTTAAATCTCAAATAGCAATGCGCTCTTTAATAGCAACGGACAGACAACCACAGTTACATTTATTAGGTCTGTATCTCTGTAAGCATTCAGATTTTAGAAAGGTAATTTCAAAGATAAAACATTTTAATTGAATATCAGATAGAGAATAAGATTTTGAACAACCCTGCTCCAATTAAATATACGACTTCGAAACTAGAATTCTAGACAGATTGTGAAAGAGAGCCTGTTGATTAATATTCTAGGTACAAACGTAGACTGTACACTTTCGTTGGCGCAGTAGTGACAGTAAACAATGTACCGACAATCTAAATAAAACACGGGAAACAGCGGTCTTATTAACAACTGACTGGTATGGAATCACTTACTTTTTGACACTGAATTACTTTAGTCAAAGGGGAACTGATTCTGTTTTTTTTTTTAATGGCTACTACCTCGATTAGTTTGGAAGCAACTTTGCCATAGACAGTGGATGCTGATTCTGATTACACTGGAAAACAGCATGTCTGTTGCATGAGATTTTTTACATGAATCTGAATAGTTTTTCCATGCTGATTTCGAAAATATATGCCGTTTTTATGTAGCAGCTCTAGTTTTGGAGTTATGAAGTGACAGGGTTTTTCATTAAAAATGCGCATAGATTAAGTTTAAAAAAATTATTATATATATTTATTCTGAATAAAATTTCCTTTTTTTGGATTTTCTAGAGTGAGATGTATTATGAGTACTATTTTGAATGCTCCAACATTAATCAGCCATCATATGTTCATTCCAGTACCCCTGATACCTCTCCTCCATAGTGCGAATATCCTGGTGAAAGCGCTCTCCTTGTTCCTCGCTTAGGTCACCGAGATTTTCAGGAAAATAGTCTAGATGGCTGTGAAGGTAGTGAAGCTTAATACTCATGTTGCATTTAAGCCGTTGGAAGTGTATCAGCAACTGTTCAACGTGCTGAATGTAGCCGTCAGACTTCCTATTGCCCAAAAAATTCCTCACTACCCAAACAAACTCTTCCCATGCACATTTCTCAACAGCTGTCATATGGTTGATTAAATTTTTATCATCTATCAACTTCCTGATTTGTGGGCCATCGAAAATACCACCTTTGATTTTCCCACTACTCAATTTTGGAAACACTTTTACAATGTATTTGAAACATTCGTCATCTTTGTTAAGAGCTTTTACAAACTGTTTTATCAACCCCTAATACTCAAGACTGGTCTTACGGCAGATTTTAAGTTTGGATATATCCACTTAGAGCAATTTTTATGGTTTATTCCTATGATTTTTGTTACACAGAAATAACAGTCGTCATGATGGTTGCATGGTTCACGCCAAATCATAGGAGCTTTGTGCTTAAAAGTCGGTATTTTTTTGTTTGCCCACAGTCGCAAAGATTCAACACAACTTTTACATACCAAACTTGGTATCCAAGGTTTAGCGTTTGACGGCAACGGAAACCCAAAGTAGTCCAAGTATGCCTTTTTCACAAAGTCCGACACATTTAAACGGAATTTTTGGAACATATAGTCTCCACAAATAACACAAAAACAATAAGGATTATTTAAACATGTCCTTCTTGAGGAAGACATAATGAAATTTATAAAGGAACTAGTTAAGTTACACCGCTATTGATAGAAACTATCGACTAATTATGTATATTCAAGACGGTACCTGTATCTCACTAACTAGAGCTGCTACGAAAAATCTGAGAGTAGATTTGAAATCTGCGCACTCAAATTAGTAAACAACAGTAGAAAAACTTCATGCAACAAAAAAAAAGTTTTATTTTGTTTTTCTGTGTTATCAGTAAAGAAGACAATAAGGCAGGGGAACACACAAAACTGCTCACGGTAAATAAGTCGAGAGACGTGGTTGGACAATGCTGCAGGGTCTAAATTATTATAATTTTGAACTGTTGGATAAGGTCCCGGTTTTCTTATCGAATAAAATTTCTGGGAAATGGCTTTCGCCTTCAAGCAACCCAGGCTAAGTCTAATAAAAGCCAATCTAGGTTTTACAAAGCCCAGACAGTCTGGCTTTTATTATAGCAGAAAATATTAATTCTTGGAAAAGTTTTGCAATTAGCTGCTTTGAATGTCAAACGATCCCGTCTATTGTTGAAATTTTTAAAAGCTATATTACATCTAGTATAAAAGAAATAATTGAGAGCTCTTCTGAGAAAATAAACTCTTCAAAGTTTTACCAGTCTCCCAAAATGGAACATCATCATATCAGTCGTTGTTCGACTGTTAGGAACCGATCAGTTAAGCAAAGCACGACACGGTCAGGCTTGGGATGGGTGACCACGGATGACTACTGAGCACTTCCCGGTTGTTTGTAAGTCCTATAACAACAACCGCCAAGCCATATCAGAAGCCTTCAGGCGGCCTAATAACTGACAACATGGCTATCTACTCGGCCTATACGATGTTATTACATACTTTGTTTAGGGTCTTCTGATATGATTGACGACCTGTTTGGCTTTGCGGTGGTATATCTGCCTTATAAGCCAGAGGTACGGGGTTCGATTCCTGGCTGGGTAGATGCTTAAATTATGGATTTGAATATCTGCTGGGTCTGCGTGTTAGTTGTCCTTGTCTTTGTGTGTGTTCCATGGCATCTCTCACAGGTTATCGTAGTTAAACGTTACTGTTTTTTTTTAATTTTTTCCACTCCTGGCAAATCCTATCCTACTGCACTACCAATATATAGTGTTTACAGCACCGGTTCGCACATCTCAATTATATTCGTCCATGAGCGATGCGGCCGCTCGCTAAATGATATTCAAATGATCTCAACCACACGGAGCTTTATTCGTTATCCTTAATTAATAAGCTGCTGGCGCCACTACGATCACGAGACATGACGATAAAATTAGCATTAGTATTGCTAGTAGTAGTCGTGTACGCTACTAACTGATAAAAAAACAAGATTTTTTTAAATATGTATTTAAAAAAACAAGCTTTTAATACTAACTAGCGGCCCGTCCCGGCTTCGCACGGGTAGACTTTGGGATAAACCATCGATCTAGTATGTGACTTCGGTGGGATAAACGTAGAGTAAATTGAAATCGGTCCAGTCGTTCACGCGTGACCAAAGGTGTTGAGAATAATTATAGGAACTCTTTGTTATAACCTCTATTCTCATGCTATTGCGTAACTATAGCAACCGTAGTTTGTTGATGCTAACTTGTCAATTTATAGTAAAAATTATTATCAGTATAAAACGCACACTGTTTTGATAGATATGATTGAATTTGAACTTTGTACAGAGGTAATAAAGTGCAAATTGACTCTTGGACGTTAGGAACATACCTACATTGCTTAAACAACAGTGAGTGCTTGCAATTCAATATGAACTTTATACAATAGCAATAAAGCTCGTTTTAGTTAGAAAACGTTTGTATGGGAAAAATAAAAGGGCTGTTTTTAGGGTTTTTCAATATTTCTGAGAGATTTTCTTAATATTTTTTTCTGTAAGAACCTTCTCCTAGTAATAACAAATACAACAAAAAAAGAATTAGTGAAATCGGTCCAGCCATTCACGCGTGAGGCCGTGACCAAGGAAAACGGGTTTCATTTTTATATATATAGATAACAACGTTTCACACTCATAGCTCCTTACTAAGATACCCTGTGTAGGGGATGCCATGGAACACACAAAGACCAGAACAACTAACACCCAGACCAGGAGCAGATATTTAAATTTATCATTCAAACATCTGCCCGGCCTGGAATCGAACCCGGGACCTCTAGCTTATACTATCGCTAAACCAAACAGGTCGTCAGTTACATATGTAGTATACCAAATTTCAGCTCAATCTGACATCGGAAAGTGGTTCAAAATTTGGTTGCAAGATTTGACCAAAACAAACAACAATTAGGACAAGCTAAATAAAAACTTGTAAGAATCACTAAACGTAGGAACAAATGGAACGCTTTCACTCCACATTTATTATGCGAACTGGCAGAGTGGAATCCTCTGCTGAGTGAGTGCTTCCCCGATAGAATGTGTCTTCAATTCGCGAGTGAATCGAATTCTTCTAGGCAGGCGCTCCATCGTAGACAGCATCATTACTTACCATCAGGCTAAAACGCAAGTCTATAATCGAATAAAAAAGTGGTTTTTATGTTGATTAGATTTTGAAATAAATCTATAGACTATTCGAGAACCACTGGCCTTAGCAAAGGAAGCGCTCTCACAATCACCAAGTCTCGACATAACAAACATAGGGATTGAAAGGAAAGTCCGGTTTATCAAAGCTAAGCTAACAGACAGCTTTGTTTAATCAAGGGCCAGTTCCGTTAACAATGCGCTAATAATAGACGGATTGATCGATCTACGAGCGGAGAAGCGGACCCGTTTGATTGGGAACGAGATTTTGTGATCAAAGTTTATTTAGTAGTAATAAAAGAATAACCAGATTTTGGTGGATTGTGATGACCCATCTGAAATTACAAGAAAATTAACTATCCAAATTATATATGTATTAAACTAGATGTGCCTCGCGGTTTCACCCGCATGTTGATGAAAAGCGGTGGTGATGAAACGTATAAAAAGCCTGTGTTGTTAATCCAGGGCATTATCAAATTTTTAACCGACTTCAAAAAAGGAGGAGGTTATCAATTCGTCTGTATATTTTTTTTAAATTTTTTTTTATGTTTGTTACCTCATAACTTTTGACTGGGTGAATCGATTTTGATGATTCTTTTTTTATTAGAAAGCTGACGCTTCCCATTTGGTCCCATTTCAATTTAGTCCAGTTCTGATAATAGTAGGGGAGCCCACGATGCTAAATGGGGATGTCTTCGAGCGTCATAGAGACTTATTGGGTTGCAAAGCTTAGATAATAAGAAGAAAAAAATGTTAAGTGCTATATACCTTTTCATCGCTGGGGGAAGCGGCTATAGATTTTTAAATATGTAAAAAAAAAACTGTTGCATGGACATCTTCGAGCGCGTCAGATATTGATAGCATCAATGCCCTATGTATCTTTAATTCTTTGTACGTATGTTAATCTGATCGTTTGCATGATGCGGGTGGTTGTATGCAAGGGTTGAAAATGAAAAAAAAATAAAATTAATCGAGCGCGTCAGATTTTCTATGGGAGTGTTAAGTGCACCAAAAAAAAGCTCTCATTCACTAATCTGACGATTTCGATGGGACGCAAACTCGCGGCCATTTTCATAATGTGCAAAAAAAATTCGCCATTTTGAAATACTCAAGCGCGTCAGATGAAGATATATATGGTTCATCTTTATGTACTAAACGTACTGTTTCATAATCTGACGATTATCTAGAGGGATTCGCCTGATCTGACAAAAAAAAAATAGAAAAACGGTTCACCCTAAAGGCCATCCCTGCAACTTCCCGCTAATTCCATTCCTGGGCGCTTAAAATTGTACTTTTTGAGATCAAAATATATTTTATGTGATGTTTGGAGCTGGCTGAGTTCAAAGAAATAATATTTCTATGCATTTGAGCTCTTCCAGCTCAAAAGTCTGATAGAAGTTTCATAGAACACTATTTTTGGAATTTTCAAACCGCAATAACTTTTGAATGGATCAAGCAATTTTCACGCATTGGCGGCATTCGACGCAGTTTTATCATCCTCATAAGTAAGTTTTAATTGATCGAACCAAAAATTTCGGAGTAATCCCGAAAACCACTTTTTCGGGTTTCTTTCGTTCACAATATCTCTCGAACGAATCAACCGATTTTGACCAGCTTGGTGGCGATCGACGTGGTTTTTTAAGCTCAAGAGCGGATAGTTTTTGAAGTTGATCGATAAAGCCGTTTAAAAGTTATTCAAAAAAACCTCTTTAAAAAAAAAATCTTATTTTTTTGAGATTTTTCAAAATTTCTCAAAATCTATAGGTCCGAATCGGTTCAAATTCACAGGAAATCTAATTTTGAGGGAACAGACTCTTTAGAACGCCGTTTAGTAGATTTCTATCGGTTTAGTCGTTCAAAAGTTTTAAGCGAGTCACATAGTCACACACACACACATACATACATACAGACATAGTGACAACATCGCGGAAACATCGAAACAGGAGCATGTGTTTCGGAGCTATTTCCCGAAACTTCCGGTGCATTGCCATGTTCCACTACACTTTGCTCTTGTAAATACTGAAAGTCTCGCGGTATTTTAATTGCAGTAAATAATTTATAGCACTGTGCGTGATGTAAATCATTTAATGATGATTCCATTGACAATTCGAGGTTATCAAAATATGTTCCTCGAGATTTTCGGAAAACCGGCTTGCTCCGACGATATTCCAAAATATTTACACATTTTTTTAATGTTTCTACTGTAAATTTAATTGTTTTTTGTAAGGTACTTTCACCGCAAAATACACATTTTAAATTAATATCATTCATATTAAATATTTATAAACTTTAATTCACATATATAATATTACAATATTTAGCAAAAAAAAAGCCAAAACGTTGGAAACACATTGTAAACAGTATGCCACGAACGAGTCTTTATGATCAGCTGTGATGGCGTCATGGCAGCAGAAACCAGAGTGGGGACGGAGTGAGAGAGTAATAGAAACGCGGAGAGCCGGAGAAGGAAATGTAGGCATCACGCAGCTCCACGCATATAACTTTATCGACGAATTTTTGTTATTTCGGCTTGCGGAAATCATCAGATTATATATTATTCGTTATTCTTGAATTATTTCCTTTAAAATAAATAAAAATTAGCTACGCTTGAGAATGTCGAGATGACGTTTTTTTTTTACAACTTTGCTGCCCTCCCCTTTCTTTACGTCACTCTCAAATTGTCAGATTAGTGGAATATACATTTTTTAGGATGTAATTAACTCTACCCTACCTTAATCTGACGCGCTCGAGAATTTCTGATGGTCAATTTTTTTTTTACTAATCTGATCCTGCATCCTTCACGGGCGGCCTTAGATTTGGGCCTCATGTTTGGTGGAGGTACTTAACCGGGTACAAGGTATCCCCCTGTATATCAATCTGCCGCGCTTTAGCACAACACGAAATCCCCGCTTGGGCTCCCCTACTATAATGGTATCCATGAGAAAACCATATAAGTCAAATTTGCATTAAGTAAGTGCGCGACAAATAGATGAATAACTCAATAGTCGGTCTTTTGAAGTCGGTTTTTGTTTTTTGTTTTGTAAGAATAATGTTCTTGTATCAAAATCGGTTTACTAGTTATGGAGATACGTGGTAAGAAACATTCACATACACTTTTGCATTTATAATATTAATTAGCACTCAACCGATCATTATGAAATTTTGCATACACGGCAGAGATACATAAAAATATACAACCCAATTTTACATCATAAATCATCATCACAGATTTTCATCACCGCGCCGCCGCGCCGGTGAAATCGAAGAGCGCAGTTTAATAAAATAAACGTTTCACACTCATAACTCCCCACTAGGATACCCTGTGTCGGGGATGCCATGGAACACACACAAAGACAAGGACAACTAACACCCAGACCCAGAGCAGATACGAGTATTTCAATTCATCATTCAAACATCTGCCCGGCCGGGAATCGAACCCGGGACCTCTGCCTTATAAGGCGGATACACTACCGCTGAGCCAAACGGGTCAACAGGTGGCAGTTAGTAGTATTATATGAATTATTCTAAGACCATTTTCGTGATTCAAAGGCGTAACCAAACCAAACCAAACCATTTTCGGATTTACCTAAAATGTTTCTCTGAAGGATGGGTAAACAAACATCCCACTCGTAATTAGGGTTGCCATCCTTCCGGGTTTCCCCGGATTTGTCCTAGTTTAGAGGGCATCCGGGGAGCGTCCGGGCGAGGCTTCATTTGTAGTCAGGATTTAAAAAAATAAACAAAAATGTGATAATATGACATTTTCAACTGTTTTTATTACACTGACTATGTTAAAAAAAACTGTTGAAAAATCCGGGTTTTTCACGCGTCTTCAAATTTTAGAGATGGCAACCCTGACTTGTTACAACATTGAACCCTCAAAACCGATATTTATTTATGGAAAGTTGATAAACAAACCTAAGCTAGCTTCCGACACTTTTGATCCACTTATAGTCCGTTTAAGATTTATAGTCATGATTTGTGTTGTGTTATGGATTTATTAGGATTGATTTTCTGAAAACCCAATGGCCCAAGTTTGGAGGCTTTGGTTGACAGATGTAATTTTTCTAAAAATGTTTATGTCCTCGTCTAAGGGGTCATCTATAAATTACGTCACACGTAAGTGGGGGGGGGGGGAGAGGATCGACGAAGTGTGACATTGTGTGTCAAAGGGGGTCTTATTTTTTGTGACGTCACATTTCAAAATCTAATATCTAAGTGTGATGAGTATTTTTTTATGGTGTCACACTAGGAATAGAAAATCCATAGAAAAATGTCAATGTCACTCGATGACTCGACATAATGTATGGAACAGCTGATTTTTTTTCGCGAATTTCGAGTTGGTCCCATAGCAAAAGTGGTTCATAATGATGAGTACTATGAGCTCTTTTCTGCTTAGCATACCCTGAATAACCCTCTATTGTATCACGACAAGAATTCCCTTCGCCCAAGATCCCAGACACATCCCGGTCAATAGCTATTACTGAAATTGAAGATCCCGCATCCCCTCGAGCCGATTAGCGGATCACCAGTCGAGTCTTATCTCGGCGAGTCAATAAGCATGATTGCGTACGTCTACTTGACTAGATAGCTGTGGGAGTTTCGGTGTGGGCTGCTAGAAGTTTTTTTGTAAATAATAAGGCTTGCGTTTGACCGCCTTCTCGCCTGATGGTAAGCAATGACGCGGTCTACGATGGAGCACGCTTGCCTAGAAGAAACCGATTCACTCGCGACTTGAAGACACCCAGATTATATCTATCGTTTCCTAGTTTGAAGAGCTGTGGGAGTTTCGGTGTGGTCTTTTAGAAGTTTCTTAGTTCTTTTTTAATAAAAATGAATCGCTGTTCGTTTGTCTCGCTAAAACTTAAGAACGGCTGGACCGATTTGTTTTTTTTTTATTCTGTTCGCTCTAATACAGGGAAGGTTTAAAAGAAAAAAACAGCGGGTGAAACCGCCGGGTGCAGCTAGTACTTAAATAACAATTGTTTTTTTAGACATAATTTAACAATATAAACATAGCACATCAGATTCCAAAGGCTCCCAAACTAGTCATACACGGAAGCCACTCGCTTCACATTTCAAATAAATGCCAAACAAGAATTAGAAAATAACAAGTGAAACCCCAAAACCAGCTAGTTGCTTACAAAAACATTGCACCCAACCTCAGATAAACTTGGAGAGAAAGATGAAACACTGCGTCTGATTTAGGTGAAGCCAAGAACTCTACTTTTGCGCGTACAAATACAAGCTCTACAGTGCCGCGAGTAGGGAGGAGTATTGATATGTCAACGTGTGCGTCTTGTGTACGAACGTGCGGAAGTAGAGTTCTTTGCTTCACCCAACGGACGTTTTTTAAATCAAAGTAACAGTGTGACACGTTTGGTGTGACTCGTTGGGCTGGGATCCCCTCATTCATCGCAGTGCTCAATCTTTTTATCTAGATTTATCTCAGCACCCAACCAAATCAATACAAACATGTGCCGTGAGTTCCCGAAACTTCTCCCGGAATCCGGGATGGCGACCGAAACTTCACGGTATCGGGGGAAAGACCAACAATTTTAGCGATTGCTTTCCAAATCTCCGATCTTGATACGGAAACTTTGTATCGGTGTTTGCGGAACTTGGGAAAACGGTAAACATATTTTTATTTAATTAAAATTCTTTTGCGAATAAATGTCTAGGTTTGGGACGCTGAAGATTGGATCGAGATTTGTTTTTATGATAAAAGTTAACTTACTTGTTATTCTGTGGTAATAGTGTTTTATGGTTCTAATAAGTATAATGTCTCAAGAATTAGACATGGACATATTTGTTGGGGCGTTGAGCAGTATGTTTTGTAGGAAGTATGTTTATTTTTATGGAAAAAATATTCTATGGTCTATCCATTCTATGGAGATTCGATATTTTCTTTCTCGAATTTAGCAAACTTGTGTTTTAGGAGTTATTCACTTTGACGTGTAGAAGAACACCCTTTAGTATTACAACACCATTCAGAAACACCCTGTATAGCTAAAAAATACTTACAAAATATGGTTTCCCTGAGTAAATACTCTACCTAATATAATCCTAAGAGACCTTATTCCCAGGTAACGTTTTATTTCTGTCACCTTTCACTCTCGTTGATTGAGAATTTGAGATAGACGTGAGAGTGACGGGGACAGAACAATATCGATTACTCTACGACAGAGGTTCCCAACCTTTTTTGCCCAGGGACCGCTTTGATTTTAGAATTGTATGCAAGACCACAAGATGAAAAGAAAATGAAAACTGTATCAAAATAAAAAATAGAATCACAAATTGGAACATAAATGAACAGGAAAATGCATGCATTAACAGTGTTATTTGTGTAATAATTGTGATATAAACACTGAGGGTACCATAATTTATAACGAATAGAATTGCACGGACCATATTTTAGCTCTAGCGGACGAACCACTGCCGGTCCACGCACCAGTGGTTGGGAACCGCAGCTCTAGCATAAGCCCGACGAGCGCAGTTTCCTTCATCCTTTATTAATACAACATTTTTCTCTTGTTACAGGAGGTTCCGATAGCAATAAGGGGAAGAGTAAAAAGTGGCGGAAGATCCTCCAGTTTCCTCACATATCACAATGTTTAGATATAAAAACAAAAATAGGTAAGTGCGTAATTTTTAGTTTCTCCTTATTTTTAAGCACATTGAATTTTTTTTCTGTTGTTGTTTTTAAACGTTTAAGGTTTTGGTTTTTGGGTACTACAAACCTAAATTGAATATTAAAAACTTATTGGCAGAGCTCAAGTAAAGCGTATAGACCGAGTAAGTAGCAGGTAACTAGCCCTGGAATTAGAGAGGAATATTTTTTTTAGGCTGCTTGATTGCCTCTGACATGATTTGGCGGTTGCTGTTACCTAGGTCAAACAAGCGAGCCCTATTTATCGTATCATCCGATCAAGCCAGCCACATAACTCTTGTAAACTATTTGAAGAAAGATTGTAGTGCGCCTTCGTAAACTCAACCATTCTTGCATAGATTTTACTATGAAAACCAACGTGGTTTTGAAACATTTCACATGAGTACTCCCGCGTTAGTTATAACAAAATCTTACATAGATTTCTCGGAAGAATTTTATTTCCCAAGCTTAGATATTTCTCCGTAGAACCCACAGCTTTTTACCTAGCTACATGACCTGATCTAAATGCAATAGGTATGTGCACCACGTACCGTGTCGAGGACGACGGCGGTTCTCATCCCAGCGGGATATTCGCAGTGAGGACGTGAACTGTCGTTTTTTATAAGTTTACCTTACTTGATCGACCTTGTGGGTGATTGATTGTGGATATATGTACCTTCTTTGGGATACCTTCGAAATGAGTTGGCTATCCCCGTTTGAAATTATTTTGATTTATTTAAAGAACTTTGACAATTTACTTAGTCTAGAAAAGAAACAGCAAAAAATATTCATTATTGATTAGATGCTCTGAATAAGACACAGTAAATTGATTATCATCTTTATTTTGGATTAATTCAGTAATACATCAGAATTCTTATAATCTTAACGATGCAGAGTTTCACACTCGTCCCTCAAATCCTGTTATTACGTTTTCCCGAAATAAAAAGTACCTACGATTTGTCTTGTCCAGTGATAAATCCAGCATTTCGGAGATAAATCAAAGCGAACACACGGCGTTGTATATTTCAGCAGGAAATTAATCAGGTCAAGCCAAGTCTCACGAAGTTCGACGATCTCTTTTTTAATCCAATTTGACGCTAACTTTGATATCCGACTTCAATGTAACCTCAATAAAACACGCGCGAATACTAAACTAATTACTAGTAGGTAAGGCTCATATTTTATTACCCGAAAGGTCAGGCTCGGCTCAAATTGATTTCGTTTCACAAGAACAGTCGACTTTCAAAAAGTCTCGGGCATTTCGGCGAGGTAATTGAATTTGAGTCCCGAGCGACAACTTGGGTCAAATGATTGAACTTGGCGCCGTCCTGGCCTACTTAGATCGACGTTTTAACGTGTAGGTGTTAATTACGGGATATTTTAATGCTGGGACCAATATTTGAGCTTGTGAAATGTCAAAGAGAAGACGCCCGATCGGTTTGAAGTGGTGTCCAATTTGTTCAACTAACAATTCAATCAGTAGAACTTTTCGGGCTTTTCAATTTGTTTAACTGTAAAAAATTGTTAAAATAATTGAACTGAAAATTCCAATAAGTTCAATCACAATATTTTTGTTAAGTTTGAAATTGCATTGAATGATTACTTAATGTAACAAGACAGTTTTTCTGACGCATCATCATCAAACTCTGTTTATCCACTGTGAGAGGAACTCTCTTCCCAATGTGTCGCCTATCTCGGCCTTTACACACACTCTGTCTCCGTAATCCCTCATTGAGTGTGTTACTCTGTCCTTGTGAGTCTGTAACTCGACGCCAAGCGAGCGAAACTGACCAAAACTTCAATTTGAACGAAACAACGTTTCCTTCAGTATAGCAGGTAAAACCGCAGGGCACAGCTAATAAGTATAAAGTATACTTAAAACTTGAGTACGAGGTATCGAGTAAAACTAACCCGCAAAGCCCTAAAAATCTTCTAAGTGGAACTAATTGAACAGCTAGAAACAATAACACTCAGCAACATTACCAAGTCGTTCACCTCGGACTGCGTTATATTTTTTCTGAAAACTAACAGTGCTGGCAATATTATAAATGCACCGAGCCAGCAATGTTAATTAGTATGTAATTTACGCTGAAGTATGCAGAGAACGGTTGGATAGCGCTGGATACACCTACTCGACTGGCACGTCTTCATACACAATTTAATTTTACTCTAAAAAAAATGTCGAACAATGCGTTACGCAGAAGTTCAATTTCAAAAATCAAAAAGAATTGACGACATCACCATCATCAATGTTTATGTTGAATGCGACAATACACTAGAATAGAAATTCAACTAAAATCAGTTTTTAACACGCTTTTATTAGCTTCACCTGTATGTTTGTATGTTTGTTTGTATGTAACCGATTCCTTTGAGCGCGTTTTTGACCCACTTTAAACGGTCAGATTTCTTTCAAACTTTGTAGATATATCGAGGACCGATGACAATACACTAAACAAATCGTGTTTTTTAGTTTTTTTAACTATTAATTTTTTTAACACGCTTTTTCTATAAAGTTTCTTTAACTTTTAATACCGTTTAACTTACAAATGGTAATTTCGTCATTCGTGTCAGAGAACAGAGTGGCGCAGTGGAAGCGTGCTGGGCTCATAACCCAGAGGTCCCTGAATCGAAACCACGCGCTAGAAATCTTTTTGCTCAATATTTTTTGTTACGCATCAATTTTATTTTATGAGGTCTGAGGATCGAAACCACGCGGCTACAAATCTTATTGCTCAATATTTTTTGTTACGCATCAATTTTATTTTTAATTTGCTTGAGCGGACGGCCAAAATCGGATAACACCAACACATTTGTACATATTAAGGATGGTTAATAGTTAGCAAATCGAACTAAAAAGCGAAAAATAAATAATAGTTAAAAAAAAACTAAAAAAACACGCTTTTTATAAAAAACCGAACTAAAAAAATAGAAAATAAAATTTTATAAATTTAAATTAAGAATAGGGTTGAAAATTTCAATAAATATAAATTAATAATAGTGTAAATAAATAAATATATGTATTTTATTTTTAAAAAAGCGTGGGGTGCTTTCTAAGATATTATCAAAATGCTAATCACTCTACTCATGTCTGTCAATACAAAATGTATCTACAAAATATATAATATCTATTGACCCATGCACCCCACGCTTTTTAAAAATAAAATACATATATTTATTTATTTACACTATTATTAATTTATATTTATTGAAATTTTCAACCCTATTCTTAATTTAAATTTATAAAATTTTATTTTCTATTTTTTTAGTTCGGTTTTTTATAAAAAGCGTGTTTTTTTAGTTTTTTTTTAACTATTATTTTTTTAACTCTAAAATGCTGCGTTAGTTCTGTTTTAGTCAAAGTATCCGACTCGATAAAACCTCAGTACTCCTATGTTAAATATAACAAAAGACAAAAGAGACTTACCTGTAACATTTTGTTATTTGAGTTAACTAACATCTCCGAATTTGTATTTTTTCGGGACATGCTTAGGGATACTTTCCAGTTTGAAAGACTCGTGAAGTTTTTAACGCTATATTGACTGTTTTCTGGCCTGTTGAATAAAACAAAGCGAACCGTTACCTGGAATTAGTTTTACAATAACCTACCATTAGAGTAATTGGTATTTACTACCTTGCTAATTGAATAAATACGAATACACGCTTCTCCCCAGAGACTTTATTATTAGAATTTACTATAGAACAAGGTTTTAAAAAACCGCCATCATAAAACATTGTAGTGTTATTGTGTCGTGTTATGTTTTTGAAATGTTATCCTTTAGGGAAGGTTTTACACGTGAGCACTCTCGGAGCGTTCAATTCAGCTTTCAAGACTAAGTTTACTGTAACTTTTTTTTAATGTTTTTTTTTTTTTTTTTTTTTTTTTATCTGCAGATAGATGCTTTATAGAACTCTATTTTACGGACAATTATTACCTCCAACACTACACACACACACACACACACACATTGTACCTCTACACACGAGTGCATAAGGACAATATAAGTACAAAAGATGAAAAAACAAGTTGTCGTTCAAGTTGCGTTGGTATGTCCAGAGCAGTAATATCTATGCAGTGTCGACGAAGCATATTACTCTCGAACATTAGATTGAGCAAATTTTAGGAGAAATGGTTAGCGCGGAGGTAATACGGCTTCCAGAATTTTAATCAAATCGAAAGTATGGCGCAGTTTGTTTTTTCCCTTCGAATAAAAGGAAGTAATTATGAAGCTCCTGCGTTTTTCCTTGAAGTTATTCCCTGATGTCGAGCAATCAGTTTCATAGCGGGGAGCACGTAAACGAAATTGGCTTAGATACTCGTAGATCAAAGGTAAACCAGCCAAAACGAGACGCCAATCTAATTCGCGGCCCTATCGGGTAACTTCTCCGGTATTCGATTCTGGATTCGTGGAATTCGGAAGGGGCCAATTTGGTTTTTTCCTAACCCGAGATGACGTCATAGCTAGCTTATCATAGAATGAAAAAAGTTCTGCCTCGAGATAAGAGGCCTAAAGCTGTCTGGGAGAGATCGCTCGGGTAAGACTGCCAGTTTCTGCACTAGTATTTAAGCATTCATCATCATCATCCACAGCCCTCTCTCTCCCACTGCTGGGTATAGGCCTCTCTCCCGTTATGCCATCTGCCTCGGTCAACTGCTAATCGGGTCCAGGTTCGACCCGCGACTCTGACTATGTCGTCGACCCATCTCGTCGCCGGACGACCAACGCTCCGCTTGCCTTGCCTCGGCCACCATTCCGTCACTGCCTTACTCCACCTAGCGTCTCCCCGCCTAGCAACGTGTCCCGCCCAACTCCATTTAAGCATTATTGATTTCTAATTTCTGGTATGGATAGTAAACTCATCTAAAATGTCAAAGGCCTTCCGGCGATCTAAAAACTTTGAAACTAGGCCTAGCTAGTCAACATATACCGACTTACTTACCTTTTTATGCCTATGTGAAGAGTTCAATCTATTAGGTCGGGGAAAAAGTCTTTTCGCATTTTAGTGTGTTTGAACTTGTAATAAAATATCTTTGGCTATACTATTTGTATATGGCTGGTTTTGGTATCATTCAAAGTTTAAATTTTAAAGAACATAATTCCAAATTCAAATTAGGAAAATGTGTGATTTTCATTTGTTTTTCGTACTGTCAAGATGAGTGAATCTAATGAAGAAATTCAATACATTTTAAAATTTTACTACAATAAATAATAGTTAAAAAAAAACTAAAAAAACACGCTTTTTATAAAAAACCGAACTAAAAAAATAGAAAATAAAATTTTATAAATTTAAATTAAGAATAGGGTTGAAAATTTCAATAAATATAAATTAATAATAGTGTAAATAAATAAATATATGTATTTTATTTTTAAAAAGCGTGGGGTGCATGGGTCAATAGATATTATATATTTTGTAGATACATTACACTATTATTAATTTATATTTATTGAAATTTTCAACCCTATTCTTAATTTAAATTTATAAAATTTTATTTTCTATTTTTTTAGTTCGGTTTTTTATAAAAAGCGTGTTTTTTTAGTTTTTTTTAACTATTATTTATTTTTCGCTTTTTAGTTCGATTTGCTAACTATTAACCATTATTAATATGTACAAATGTGTTGGTGTTATCCGATTTTGGCCGTCTGCTCAAGCAAATTAAAAATAAAATTGATGCGTAACAAAAAATATTGAGCAAAAAGATTTGTAGCCGCGTGGTTTCGATCCTCAGACCTCATAAAATAAAATTGATGCGTAACAAAAAAATATTGAGCAAAAAGATTTCTAGCGCGTGGTTTCGATCCAGGGACCTCTGGGTTATGAGCCCAGCACGCTTCCACTGCGCCACTCTGTTCTCTGACACGAATGACGAAATTACCATTTGTAAGTTAAACGGTATTAAAAGTTAAAGAAACTTTATAGAAAAAGCGTGTTAAACAAATTAATAGTTAAAAAAACTAAAAAACACGATTTGTTTAGTGTATTGTCATCGGTCCTCGATATATCTACAAAGTTTGAAAGAAATCTGACCGTTTAAAGTGGGTCAAAAACGCGCTCAAAGGAGTCGGTTACATACAAACAAACATACAGGTGAAGCTAATAAAAGCGTGTTAAAAAAGGTAAAAATGCAACGCAAGCCGCGAAAAAAATTTGCGATGTTTATGGACCTAGTGCAGTGTCTGTGAGAGTAGCACAAATTTGGTTTAAGCGTTTTCAATCCGGAAATTTTGATGTCAAAGATGCACGTCGCTCTGGTCGCCCTATTCCTATTACGGATAAAATGGATGCCATTTTTGAAAAAGTGGAGCAAGATCGGCATATCAGTAGTTACGACGTAGCTGAAGAACTGGGAATCAACCACAAAACAGTTTTGGCGCATTTAAAAAAAAACTGGGTACATAAAAAAGCTCGATATTTGGGTACCTCACGAGCTCACTGAAAGAAACCTAATGAACCGTGTACTCATTTGTGATTCTTTATTACGACGTAATGAAACCGAACCATTTTTGAAGAAGCTGATAACTGGGGATGGAAAGTGGATCACGTACGACAAGAACGTGCGAAAAGGGTCGTGGTCAAAGGCCGGTCAGACTTCACAGACTGTGGCGAAACCCGGGTTAACTCGCAACAAGGTGATGCTGTGTGTGTGGTGGGATTGGAAGGGCATTATTCATTATGAGCTGTTATCACCAGGCAGGACCATCGATTCTGAACTCTACTGCGAATAACTGATGAGATTAAAGGTAGAAGTTGAGAGAAAGCGGCCGGAATTAATCTACAGAAGGGGTGTGGTTTTTCATCATGATAACGCTTGACCTCACACATCTTTAGGCACTGTTTTCGGACAGTGCAAATTAAGAGAGTTTGGCTGGGAGGTGTTAATGCACCCGCCGTATAGTCCTGACCTTGCACCTTCAGATTTCCACCTGTTTCGGTCACTTAGAATTCTTTACGCAGTATCAGGTTAACATCACGAGAGGACTGCCAAAACCACTTGTCGCGGTATTTTGATCAGAAGTCCCAAAATTTCTATAGCAATGGGATCATGTCCCTACCTACAAGATGGCAAAAAGTTATCGAACCAAATGGTACCTACACACTTTAGTTAAATGTAAATAAACCATATTAAAAAATGTCGGTTAAAAATACGAATGGACTTTTTCCCCAACCTATTAAATCTATAGATCGTACGTACGTATAGTCTATCGGGTCACGGGTCTTAAAACGACTTTCTGTAAAGAAAGAGAGCACTGTCCGAAAATATCTATAGAATTTAATGGACAAACGCCCGGAATGCGATTACGATTTTATGGGCACAATAACTGGGAGGACGGGAGGATGTCCCTACTTATTACATAGCGATGGGGACGAGGGCAGGGAGAGGGCCATCGGTTCTACACGTTTCAAATGGGACATATTTAAATGACACCGAATCGAAAATTGTGGCCAAAAAATGTGCGAAATGTGGACCGAGCTCGCTCCACCGGTGTTCCGGAGTAACTACAACATTGGGTTCTTCAAAAGGGCTGTTAATAGAATTAAAAGGTCGACAGAGTATCTGTGACGTCGCCAGTGTTACAGGTATCTATAGGCTACGGTGACCGATTACCATCAGGCGGCCCGTTTGCTTATCTATTCCGATCCGAAGTAGCCCACACCTTGGTATCGACTTGTATAACTATATAAACTTGTAAAACTTTTGATCAGAGATGCTCGAGCCTCGATTCCTCCATTCCTGTCACAACACAGGAAGCACAGGATAGTTTTAGGTGCTTTAATCCTTCTGTTTGTAATTTATGGTGTGAACAATAAAGAGTTTATCTATCTATCTATCTATCTAACACAAGGTTGAACAAATGACAATACAAACTTGCCTCCACAGTTATGCAGAGCGATAAACAAAGAACTTTTTACAAGACACCAGACAGGGCAACAATTATTTTCCTTAATGAATGAATAATTGAGGCGCTTTCTCATTTATTTTCCGAGTAGTGACGCAGTGGATCTATTGTCCGGCTTGTATGTTATCTCTTGTCACTTATCTAGCTTGCAGAATTTGAAGGAAAATTCTTTGTCTATCGTTTTTAAAAGCTTTTTTTAACTTGCAATGTATGTATGGAACTACGTAATAACTGTGTAACTACATATGTTTGTTAGGGTACTACTCGTATGTTTGTTAGAGTGGAATCTTGCAACACAATTTTGAACCACTTCCCGATGTCCGATTGAGCTGGAATTTGGTATTCATGTGTAACTCCGACGACAATGCAATAAGCTTGTTTTTACTAAAAATATTTTTTAAATTAACTTATCTTTGTCTTGCAGGCTTTTGAAGGAAAATTCTTTGCCTATCATTTTTACGAGACTTACTTAAAATCGATTCGGAATTTCTGGAAGGTTCAATACGAAGATGGGCCGATTAGATTTGAAAAGTTTGGTATTGCTAGTATCTAAACCCGGGACGGAATTTGTTGAAAAACATGGAGAATTCTTAAGATCTCGTAGTCTGTGTTCAAAGCCAAGTTTTCTCTGATATTTCTCAGAAAAGGAGCTTAGTAGAAGATTCGAAGTTCTCGAAGGAAATCTTTTGTCATTTATTCCGTAAGTTTTTATAAAAAAAAACCAGCGTGCTTGTAAAAGGAGGTTCTCAATTCGACTGTATGTTTTTTTTTATGTTTGTTACCTCATAACTTTTGACTGAATGAATCGATTTTGATGATTCTTTTTTTATTAGAAAGCTGACGCTTCCCGTGGTCCCGTGGTCCCATTTCAATTTAGTCCAGTTCTGATAATGGTATCCATTAGAAAACCATGTAAGTCTTCAATTTGCATTAAGTACGTGCGCGACAAATAGATGAATAACTCAATAGTCGGGTCTCTTGAAGTCGTTTTTTTATTATTTTTTTTATTAAAATAATTATTTCAATTTCATTGTATTGTACTACCAGGAAACAAATCAGTGCCTCCAGTTAAAAAGGGCATAACTCGAGTTATGCCCTTTTGTTTTTATTGCACCATTGTAATCTACGTGTCGTGTTACATAACATATCAAAAGGACATAGCTCTAAGTAAACTCTAACCTACTTTTTTCAATAACATCAACGGCATAACTCGTTGTTCGAAAGGGCACATCGATAGTTGTCAAGTCAATTTTATAACTTAATCGACACAACTATAATAAACCCAAAAATAATATCAGACAAAATGGCATAATGCTGATTGTGTTAACTACAAAAAGATACAATTCATGTTAGTATAATGCTTTCTGAAGATAAATGGGAATAAATGCAAATAATCCATTTTGTAATCATGTCTAAAAGGGAACAACTTCAGTAGTAGCATTTGTTCAGATGAATCTAAATGGAATTTATCGTGTTGATCCTTTATTCATATCAGTCGACCAGCATGCAGAGAAACTGTTGAGACGGTTGAAATTAATATTTTCATTACTTTTCATGCAATTTTTTTGTTATTCTAGTGACACGAAAAATATTGCGTTTATTTAATTCTGTATTTCCAGACTAATTTTAAAACCTAATACCCTATGCATTTCAATTTATAATTACAAAGAATGATAATAAGACGTGCAATTGTTTTTTTCTCAATCGTTAGTTGTTGTCAAAGTGTAGTGCAAGTTCTTTTTCCTAGTAAATTAGATAAAAAATGAATCGCGGTAGAAAAATGACTGATTTAGTGCTAAAACCATCTGAAAAAGTGAGTATTAAATGAAATTATTTTGATTTTAGATATAACTTGTTGATAATCTAGTTTCTCATATCATAGAATCCTATATCATAGGGTTTGTAGTTGAACAATATCGAATCGCTAGTCAAGACTACAAGGATAAAGTCGAAAAAGCTAAAACAGAAAGCTGGAAGGAGTTCTGCACGAATCAGGAGAAGGAGAGCATGTGGGACAAGATCTACAGAGTGATCAGGAAAACCTCAGGAAGGCAAGAAGACTTGCTTCTGCGGGATAACGAAGGCAACACTGTATCCCCAATGCACTCTGCAGAACTACTAGCCAGAACTTTCTATCCCGACGACTCTGAATGCACAGACCAGCCGTGCCATACAGAACTGCGGGACGGACGAAGGAAACACCGATGGACTTACCGGAAGATGATCCACCATTCACATCAGCTGAACTAGAGTCAGTGTAGCGAACACTGAACCCGAAAAAAGCCCCCGGAACCGACGGGCTCACCGCTGACATCTGCGCTGCAGCCATCCGAAGCGAACGGGAAATCTTCTTAGCGATAGCAAACAAATGCTTGTCACTGAGGTACTTCCCCAAGCAGTGGAAAGCGGCGCACGTGATTATCCTACGCAAACCCGGTAAAACAGATTACACACATCCGAAGTCATACCGTCCTATAGATCTCCTGTCCGTCCCTGGAAAAATCGTCGAAAAGCTTTTGATAAACCGACTCCAAAGGCATCTCCTCCCGACCATAAGTCAGAATCAGTATGGTTTCATGCCCCAACGAGGAACCGAAGACGCCCTCTATGACCTGATAGAGCACATCAAAAAAGGAGTAAACAGCAAAAACATCGTACTCCTAGTCTCCCTGGATATAGAAGGCGCATTCGACAATGCATGGTGGCCCGCCCTAAAAGACAATTTAGTGAAGAAGAGGTGCCCAAAAAACCTCTACGAGATGGTAAACTCATACCTCAATCATACCTCAAACCGAAGTTGAAGTACGAACCCCCAAACCTGGTCATGTCTGGCATCCAGCTTAATCCCGTCGAAGAAGTCAAGCTGCTTGGCCTGTTGATCGACCGTAGGCTCAATTTCAAACCACACGTGAAAGCCCAGTGTAAAAAGGTGGCAGATATCTACAAGCAGATTGCACGTGCGGCGAAAGTGACCTGGGTTCTAAACAGCGCGATCACGAGAACCATCTACGTCGCAGTAGTGGAACCCATCATCATGTATGCCTCGAGCGTGTGGGCGCAAGCGGTAGACCTTGAGGAAAACAAGAAGCACGTGAACGCAATCCAAAGAGATTTCGCCCAGAAAATCTGCAAGGCATACCGTACTGTTTCCCTCAAGTCAGCATTCGCCCTCTCAGGTCTTCTCCCCCTCGACCTGAGAATAACGGAAGCAGCCAGTCTGTACAGAATGAAGAAAAACTTCTCCCAAGAGAAGCGGAGCTCGAACGAAACGTTAGTTACCTGGACCAGCCACACCCGTCAACCCAGACGTCAGTGGAGTTAGAGCACCTAGAGAACACCTCCAACCAGCTAGTAGAACCCCAAGTCTACACAGACGGCAGAAAAATAGAGGGTCAAGTTGGTGCTGCCCTAACCTGATGAGAAAACGGTATAAGATTTAAGATGGTTTCAATATAGACAAACCGATCTGCTAATAGTTAACTACAAAACGAATTTAAGCAACGGAAACGGCTTCACACCATTTTCATTTCAAAGATACGGAAAACCTAGAAATACAACCATTACATTGAACGTTATCTCCAATGTATCTCTGCCAATAAGCGTGGAGAAAAAACGCGATATCATGACTCTTCTGCCGTTTATAGACACAGATTGTCATGACTTATACAAAAAAATTGCTTACTTCTGAATTGGGAAATGCAGAGGTAGATCCCGATTTAAGTTTTATCTTGCACAACGAAGAGAATACCAATGATGATTAAAAGTATTGGCTAAAATACTTACTTTTTATTACTTTTTAAAACGTTTATTTCAGAACTTTGATAATAATATGTGTTGATTTGTTTAATGTTGATTATTATAATTTAAATAAGTCTGAATTTTCATAAAACTTAGTTTTCTTATAGATTTTTGTGAATTACTTTTGGGTAGTGAAAGGAATTACTCATCATATTCTTTTTTAGCAAATATATAAATCGGAATAACACATGATATTCCTTTGAAATCAAATGTAGTCCTTAGTATAACTAAAGTTACCCCCAATAAGCTTTGTTAACAAGGGCACAACTCGAGAAAATCTAGAAAAAAAATAAGTTAGAGTAAATATACAGTAAACGGATTGCCTGCAAATTAAAAAGCAATTTTTTATCGACATTTACCAATTAATAAAAGTTTGAGTTTAGTTGCAGAATATCTTTTATCACTAAAAATTTGGTTTTTTGCCTCTCCTGAAAAGTGGCGATTTTGAGTTGTGTCCTTTTTTACTGGAGACACTGAAATATACCATGGTAAAGTAAAAGGTACTAAAGTAGTAGGTACCTAAAGTAAAAGTACTTTTTGTATACTTATGCAAAATATAGAAATTTTAAAACTGAACCGAACTCCCGAAGTTTGATAAAGCTATATTCCACCACACAGGTCAAGTGCGGGTTGGATTCACAAACGCCATTGTACTTCTCCGGACTTATGCCGGTTTCCAAACGATGTTTTCCTTCACCGAAAAACCATTCTGAAAATTCGTACAAAAGATCCAAAGACCCATTAGAAGACAACAGTTACTATCCAATATTGTTACTAGGTCGTGAGGGAGAGATCAGACGATCATTTCGTTTCCTATGACGTCACGGTCAGCGGGCAGTAACTGCCATTCAAAAAACATCGTATTCTAGTCGCAGAATCAAAGCAAAGAGATTAATCTATCTACCTAAAGTATCTGTTTATTCCGTCGAATGAACAACAGTTAAAAAAACATTCTGACCACATTGCTGCCCTCATATGCCCAAAAGGTATCTCAAAATTTATTCAAAATCTGATCTCAAAATCTGATAGCTTGAAAAATTACACATCTGATGCGTTAAAAAATTAAAATAATTTCATAAGAGATGCACCTCTCTTGGTCTTACTAAGGGAGAATGCTTCCTGTGTGAGCATTGAGCATTGTCATAAATCGTAGATCAATGGTGTGTAAAATCGTAAGATGTTACACAACTGTGTTTTGCTGAATAACGTCTCCGACCTTTGCCAGAGTAAATAGCTGAACTGAACATAGAAAAAAAAAATCTATCTCCCTAATCAACCGGCCCAGAGATTGATGACCGAGGAAGCTCGAGATTTGAGTGCGGTAATTGATTGAGTGACGTTGGTCCCGACTTGTTTGAGTTGTTGTCAGGCGGAATTATGGAGTACGTGTCAAGCTAAATGTAGTAAGTACTAGGAGTGTTAGCTGCGCCCCGCGGTTTTACTTGTTATTATAATAAATAAGTTATTTTTAAAAATAAGTTTTTTTGCATTGTCATCGAAGTTACACACGTATGCCAAATTTCAGATCAATCATCATTGGGAAGTGGTTTAAAATTGAGTTGCAAGATTCCACCCGAACAAACATACATAGTTACATACATATTTTATATTACATTGCAAGTTAAATAAAAGATTGTAAAAAATAGTGACTAGGAAAAGTAGCCAGGAATAAAGCTTCTCAGCGTGAGTAAGAAACATGCAGACGAACTTTCGCATACATGATATACTAGGTGTGCCCCGCGGTTTCACCCGCTAACCTACAGGAATCGTTAAATTTTCTGAGATAAAAAAAAAAAAAATTGGTTGCCTGTAAAGTCGGTATACGGGCGAAAGTTTTACGTGACAACGACTTTGAGTGTTTTTATGTCTGTCTCTCTCGCTCTTAGGCGGGCTAACCATGCCCGAGTGGAAGGGACGCGTGCCTCTCACTCGCTCTCATTGTGAGCGCATAACGTGAGCGGAGCGTAACGCAGTTTCTTGAAGTGTCACCCGGCAAACCAATTTATAAGACGTTGTCACGTCAAAAGTAGACTATAACTTAATCTAAAGTACAAGCTATGTCTATTTCAACTTTCATTCCAATCTGTCAAGCCGTTTCAGCGTGAAGTCGTAGTAAACATACATGCAAACATTCGCATTTTTAATATGTATTAGTGAGAGTCAATGTTTCTTCATCGTTTAGGTATTGTTCGTCTCGTTGTATTCAAGGCGCTTGTGAAATTTCGCCCTTTCGCACAATTGTGTTGCCAAGTCATTCGATGAACTCAAAATGATTGCTCGAAACTTTTTTAATTTGAGTTTCATTGAAGTACAAGCGCTTTAAATATAGAAGGTGTGGCGTATAGAGTGGATAGTCCTTTACCTACGAGTATGTCTGGGAGACGTCACGACTGTTCGGAAAAAGTCAATTTGAATTATTAAAAGATTAGCCACTCTTTACGCCACACCCTCTATTGGTAGTATCTTTAATTACTTCTTCAGCAGTCAATACCACTACAGTTGCTAGTGTAGGCGGCGGTTATGGGTGGATTACACGTCATGAATACGATGAATATGATGATGGCAATACAAACAAATATAGTTCTAGTGACTGTCTCGCCTCGTAAAACTGTTTAGACAAACCGAGTACTCGGCCGGGGGCACTGTACTTGTTATGTGCAATCAACCAGTACAAAAACTTATCGATATATCCAAAAACTTAGCAATACCTTTTCGTTTTCCATGGACTTGTCCATCTTAACTTCTTACTCTGTGTAATATTTATTTAGTCCTATTTGCGAATGAAGAAGCCAACCCTTTCCCGTTCGCCGAATGACGACCCACCTACACAATAGAACGGCACATGTTCCTACTGTAAACTGGGGCTTTCTTCTGGCGAGTGGGGTATTATATCCGTCACTGTTCCTCTCATTACAAATGTCATGAGAGTGAGAGTGACGGAGACAATCTCGAGCTACCGAGAATAAGGTCCGGGAATGTGTCCGTGTACCTTACGCAAACAGTTACGTTCCGAATAATACCAAATATATTCTGGGATAAAAATCGTTTATGTAAATTGTAGCCTAGTTTTTGCTTCTTGTTGAGTCGTATTTTTATTGTTTTCTTCTCGGATTTTCGTGTTTGAGTTAGATCTATGTTTTTTGTATTCATAACGGATGGAAGTCTGTCTTTTCTCGACTATGAATCTAATATAGGGGTGGGGTTTGCCTCTTTAGCATTGCTCCTCGACTTCGCTCTATCTTCGAGATAAACTACGTTAATTCATTCTGTCATGGCCTTAATCGGAAGAACAATACAGAAGTGACATATAACTTTAGATAACGTATAATAGTTTCACAAAACTCTTTCTATTCAAGTGTTATGAGATGCGAGTCATCAGTCGTCGTGTGTGGGCACATACCTTATTAGTATGCCTAGATTATTATCGATCGAGTCTTTATGAGTACGCAGAATTTACGAGTATATTGTGAATCGTCCGAAAAGTCTGATGCGATATGACTCAAGCCGTCGTGTGCGGGAACAGACCTTATTAGTACGGGTAGATCATTTTTGATGGAGGGTTTATGGGCCATCCATTAATTACATGATGTTTTTGCAACTTTTTCATCCCCCTCCTGGTGATACATGGTGAGGTTATAAATTACCCCCTCCCCCCGCCAATATCACGTGTATTTTGAATTGGTACAAATCGTCTATCAAATTTTCAGAATTTAACGAAAAAAATACATTTGATATCTTACTACACCCCCTCGTGATGTTTCGTAATGTTTTCCGAACCCCCTTCCCCTCTCGAGCCTCACGTGATAAATGGACGATCCCTATATCGTGAATCGAAAAGTCTAATGCGATTCGACTAAAGTCATCGTGTGCGGGCACCCTATTCTAGGGACCCTATTCTTGGGAGCTCGAGATTATCTCGGTCACTCTCACTCTCATCGCATTTCTAATGAGAGCGACAGTGACCGACATAAAATCTCACTTCCCCGACCCAATCGCAAGCAAAACATGCAGCTCACCCCTAAACAATGTTAACTTATAAATACACTCAGATTTGTTTAAATATAAACAGTTGACATCGAGTCGAGGCGCCCTTTCACTAGACTGTGTTTTACGTGTTTTTATACCGTTTGTTTTGTTTGTAAATAAAAACATGAAAAGACCATACGATTTCAGGGTTGTTCCCATAGTAAATTATGAGTACCATGAGCTCTTTTCGGCTTGACATCCCCCTTTCCCCCCTTTTTTTATAACTCTGTATAGAAAGAAAAAAAACATATTCTTTTAATATTTATATTTCGTAAGGAAGAGGCGAATGGTGCTGACTCAACATATGTCGCACCATTGTGAAATCAAGCTATAGTACTATTAATTATTCTGTGGCTGCACGCCGTTTTTGATGCACGGTCGTCTCGCGTCTCTCGTAGCCGTAGCCCACAAACTCGACTATACCTCCCTCGTATAACCACGCTACGATGCGATGTATTCAGCAGAGATTTCGACGAAAAATAGCATCAAGTTTTTTAACCGACTTCAAAAAGAAGGTTGTTCTTATTTACTTGCCTGCTAGTATGTCTGTAATCCTTTATGTCAGTGTGGCTCAAATTTCGGAACTGAATTGTTGTCGACTTCCAAATGTCCGATTAAGCTGTAATTCGGAATGCCTGTGTAACTCTAGACTAGACAATGCAATAAACGCTTGTAATGAAAAATATTTTTAATATTAACTTATAACGTTACCAATTTACAAGATTGAGGAGCTTTGTGCGGATCACCGCACCGCCTCGAGATATTAATCTCACGAGAAAACGGATAAAATTACACTGTTGTCCTGAAATATTCTAGGATCGTGAAACAAAGACGGCGTAATGGAATTTATCCCTACTAATATTATAAATGTGAATGTAAGTTTGTTACGCTTTCACGCGAAAACTACTTAACCGATCATCATGAAACTTAATACACATATTATTGGTATTAGAAGTAACATAGGATACTTTTTGTTTAAAAAAAATAGACCGTAGGTGTAACCGCGGGGTGTAGCTAGTGTAGAATAAAATGAAGGCAGTTTTCCGCGGTCCATTGTTGCAAGGGAAATAAGAAAATGTTGCCGGTTTATTCATTCTGCAAGTGATTGAAATTGACTCGTACTTGTACCTATTTGGTTTTTCTTGTATTATTGTTCTTATAATCTCTGTGAGAATTGTGCTCTTATCTTTTTAAAAGCTTTTATTTTTTGCATTGTATGTTACTATAGAAACATCGCGAAGAAACCGGCATACGTCCGGAGAAGAAATTCAATGGTGTATGTGAATCCACCAACCCGCACTTGGCCAGCGTGGTGGAATACGGCCTAATCACCCTTCGAGGGTAGTCCTTTATCCCAGCAGTGGGAGGATTTAAAGGTTGCATATGATGATGTAACTATGTTTGTTCGGGTGGAATCTTGCGACTAAATTGTGAACCACTTCCAGATATCCGATTGAGCTGAAATTTGGTATATGTGTGTAACTCTGATGACAATACAATAAATCATTGTTTTGAATTTTTTTTTTATATTAACTTTTATTTTTAACTTGTAGTGAAGGCAATTGTTCTTTTAGTACACGTAGCCTTGACAATGGTGTTATCAGTTAATAGTAATTTCACGGCGAATGAATTGGCCCATTCAGCCGCTTAAGTGGTTCGTGATATTATAATCTACTTAATCTTTGGTCTTACAATATTGTTACTATATTACTTTATATGAAAGAGATACAACCCGGTCACAATATCTGTGCACCTCGCTGGAATGCGGCGCCTCTCCCGCTTCCCCTGTCACCTCTCCGCGCACTCCCCGGTGCGACAGTACGGTTAGCATCTTCGTTGCCGATACACGTCCCGATAATTTTGAGATATTTTCGCTTGGTTGTTGTTTTGTTTTTTAATATATTTATTGTTAAGTTTAGACATGACGTCACGAGGTCAGGTGCACAGATATTGTGACCGGGTTGTATATAACTCTCTATTTCCCCTAATTTGCCCTATGTATAAACTAACCTACACCCATATCTACAGGGTTGTAAGGAAAGGGTATGCTAAGCCGAAACAGGATCATAGTATTCATTATGAACAACTTTTACTATGGGAACAACACGGAATTCGCGAAAAATTAAACAGCTGTTCCATAAAAAAATGTCAATGACACTCGACAAAATGTATGGAACAGCTGATTTTTTTGCATAGTAACAGTTGTTCATGATGATGAGTACCATGAGTCCGGCATACCTTTTCGTTATAACCCTGCAAAAATGTCGTTTAGCTAATTCTTTCTTAAAAGAAACTCTCTGTCAGCCGCTCTGTCTCTGTCTCTCTGTTCCGCCGACGAGAAATAACACGAGCCAAAAAGAGACAAAGCAGTCAAAGCACATTCAAGCTGAAACGCCTATTGAACAGTTCTGAAAATACCAGGAGAATTTTTGTACAAAAGTCCATTTCTGTATGTTTTCCACATTGCTTTTTAAAAATAAAACAAAACGACAGAGGGGAACGAAGATTTAATATCCAACATAACTTGGTAACGCACATTACCCCCAGTAGATTCCGCACTCAGATCATCGAAGCACACCACGTTTTCAATCATTGGGCGATTCATGGAATTCTCATCGGAGTTTCACAATATAATATCAAATCAATCGGAAAAGTGCCTCAAAATTCAGTTGCAAGATTTGACCTAAACAAACAAACAAACCAAAATAAATTACAAATAAAGACATATTTTACTTAAAAAAATACTTTCATTGGTTCATTGCTAAGCACGGCTAAGAATAATCTTAGAATAATTGACCCGCAACTCTCACATTAAAAGGTAAGTTTTTTGTCAGAACAAAAATCTAATAACGCGTTATCTATAGGGCTAATCTCTGCTTGGTAAGCAGATTCAAAAGACATCAAAGATGTTCTCAGCATATGTTAAGCGTATCACAAGGTCTTTGCCCCGACGTCGCTAAACAAAACATTCTGCGTACCTAGCACAACTTCGAGTATTCGATAGAAAAGTGTACGCCATTTACGCCCGTCGGAGTCGTCCCTGACAGGCGTAAATGGCGTACACTTTTCTATCGAATACTCGATACGTAAGTTTACGTCAAAGTTGTGCTAGGCACACTGAAGACTATTACGTTAGAATATCTTAGAAACTGGGACCCTATTCTCAAACGCTCGAGATTATATCCATCACTCTCACTGTCATGACCTTTGTAATGAGAGCGAGAGGGACCGAGATAATATCCCACTCGCCAGAATAGCCCTAAGCTAAATGATATTGCTTTTCAGATTAATGAAAATGTACTCGTATTGCTAAAGTAATTGAATAAATTGTAGGAAACTCAATCTTTGTCCAATAAAGATTTATTCGCATTACTCAGGCTCTGTGATCCCGGATGGACTTTGAAATCCCTACTATAATATTATAAATGTGAATGTAAGTTTGTTTATTGTTACGCTTTCACGAAAATACTTAACGGATCATCATGAAACTTTGTAACGTATTCTTGGAGGTATTAGAAGTATATAATAGGATACTTTTTATTAAAAAAAATTGACCGCGGCGCGGGTGAAACCGTGGGTGCAACTAGTTGAAATATATTACGTCATTATCAGCATCATTTTCAGCCCATATCTCGTACTACTGGAGCATTTCTTTTTGTATGCCACTCATCCTGGCCTTAGAGCCCTATTCTTGGACGACCGAAATTATCTTGATCACTCTCACTGTCATGACTGTTCTGGTGAGATCGACTGGGACCGAGATAATATCTCACTCGCCAGAATAAGGCCCCTGTGCCAATCTTGTCTTTGTCGATAATATCTTTACAATATCGTCAACTCTCATGGACCCCGCTTGTGGGCAGTTGACACTCCTTGTTGGCCATTGTCGCTACGTAGCCACCAAAATGTTTTAGTTCACTTGTCAAGCCACCCTTCTGCCTTTCAGTGTAAATAAAGTCCATGCTTGACCGTCTTGCTTGTCCGCGAATAAGTCCGCGTTTCACCACCAAATCGCTTAGCAAGCGACGGTGTGGTGGAAGATTTCTGTCTATAACCTTATAAAACTAAATGACCAGAGACAGACTATTGAAAATTAGCTTTATAAAACGCCAAACTAATACTCGATCGTAGAGCAAACATTCGAAGTCAACCCGAGGTCAGTGGGCTAATAAGTTATAAAAAACAACGACAGGAGGTCCGAGAGATCAATTGCTGTAATCAGATAAAGCGGTAAAGTGTGTGTTATGGCTGTGTCATGACTCACTCTCATAAACAGTTTTTGTTTAGTGAGTCGGCCGGTTGAGAATTGAGCTTAATTTACTACCAATAATGCTGTGATGAAGTTATGGGTGTATCCGAATTGATTATAGCGTGAGCATTGTGATTAGTAGAATAATTAGCTGTGTTCTGTATCCGAACGTTCGTTGATCAAACTATTCTTCTTGAGTCGCGAAATGGCAAAAAAAAACAGCTGTTTCATCGATAAATGTAAATGATAGTCGACAAAATGGACGGAACGCTGTTTTTTCCTGGGTACGGTTTGTTCCATAGTAAAAGTTGTTTATAATGATAACTATTATGGGCTCTATTCGGCTTAGCGTACCCTTTTTCCGTATAACCATATACTTAGCGGAATGTCCTTTGGCTTTCCTTATCCTATCTTCTCCGAAAATGGGTATTTCGAGGATAGGTATTATAGCTGAGCCATCCAATATTTTACTTTCGTATTTTTAAAAGCTTTCATTTACTACACTTGCAATGTATGTATGTAACTGTGTTTGTTGGGGTGGAATCTTGTAACTCAATTTTGAACCGCTCCGATGTCCGATTAAGCTGTTTGGTATGCGTGTGTGATGTGATGGCAAAGCAATAAATCCTTGTTTTTTAAAATATTTTAAATATTAACTTATTACATAATGTGGCAGGTCTATTACCACGTACCCATTAAGTTAATAAGGTTCTCTTTTATAGCAACGCCAAAGACCAGCACCCCGGATATTGCTGAGCCATCCAATATTTTCACTTTCGCATTTTTACATAATGTGGCAGATCTAGTTTGCTACTACTAATAACAGTAGGGAGGCTCTGTAAACTGGCCACAGGGCGCCCAAGTTACAGGCTCTACCTAGTTTGGCGCCCAACGGTACATGATTTACTTTTAAGCTAATTTTTTAAAGTAGTATCAAAGCTAGATCTGCCACTACCATGTACCCATTTAGTTGACAAGGTTCCCTTTTACAGCAACGCCAACGACCAGCACCCCGCTCATTCGGATTCAGTCCGCTCAGTGGGGATAATGAAAACGCAGCTTAACGACGCCCGACCAATCGGATTTTTGTCCGGACCCCGGCCAAAGATAATAAAACCGTTTTAGGGTCAATTGAAGTGACGAATGAATTCCCTATAGAGAATTGGGGTTTTAGTGAGCGAGAAACGCGAGGCGGCGTAAAAAAGTAGTTAAGTTAAAACGTTAAAACATATAGGGCGACGAAGAAAGTACTTGTTTATTTGTTTGTTAACCTACGAGTACTTCGTTTAAAAAGTGTATCTATGAAGTACGACTTCTTTGACTACAATAGAAATGGGATGAGGTAAGATTTTGGCGTACATAATAAATACTACATGACATCTTCATGATAATTGGCTTTGATATGCAGACAGACAGACACTGAAGTCTCGTTTTAAGGATTCTTCACTGAAGATTCAGAACCCTAAAAACATATGTATTATACAGGGTTATTCATAAAGGGTATGCTAAGCCGAAAGGGCTCATAGTACTCATAATTGTGAACGACTTTTACTATGGGACCAACCCGAAATTCGCGAAAAAAAATCAGCTGTTCCATAGAAAAATGTCAATGACACTTGACAAAATGTATGGAACAGCTGATTTTTTGTTGTTCACAATTATGAGCCCTACATAGGTATCTATAATAGTAGAATAAGAGATGTAGGGCTAGACCAAGGAGACACGTTGGCTCTCAAAACGTAAGCGTTTTTTTTAATTTTTTTAATGTAATTGAGTGACGAAACGAGCAAATCGCTCGCCTGATGTTAAACGTCACGTTTGCCCAAAACAGGTCTGCGCCACCCAGAATTTTGAATTCGCAGAATTCAAGACCCTGCGCGGCGCAGCACTGCGCTCGCTGCGTTGTACTTGCATACTACTGCTTGGTGTTTGAATTACTGACAAGGATGATAATATACTTCTCCAATTTGATTCTACAAAAGAGTCCAAAAAAAAAAAACAAAAAAAAAATCCTGCAATAATCTCTTAACATTAGGATATACATTATATTTGAGACCTTGAGACGGGGTTGTCTTTTGTTTTTTTTTTTTTTATAGAATCATCTCACCGCCATAATATATTCGGCTAGAGTTAACTACACTTCATATTCAGCCAGCGTTTCGTGCGTCGACTCTTATTGCTTATTCGGTTTTTATAGCAAACAGTTTTATTCTTTCTTCAAGACCTTTTCCGACTACGCTATAGTATATTATAGCAAAAAATAGCTTTGCATGCATTGGTCCAACATTGGTCCCACATTGGTCACATGGCCGCCAATTTAATTTCATTTGCTACGTTTTACTCTGAGCTGTCACGATATCTGCCATCCAGTAATGTTGAATAAGAAAATGTCGAAGCCATCGTGCCAGAGTTATTGTGAAAAGACAGTGAAAATATTGCTGGTTTTCAGAGACAAAATCAGGTTTAAAAAAAAATACCAAAAGAAAATTATGCTGTACATTTTATAATTTAATTTAAAAAAAAGGACTTACGACGTCTAAGTAAAAAATTAAACAATTTCAGGTCTCTCCTGAAAGGTAGCGAAATTTTATGTTTCTGGCATGATGTTGTCGAGAGGGGTTCCGAACGAGTCACACCAAAACGAGTCACAGTGTGACTCGTTGGGTTTTTTTTCCCAACCAGTAACACTGTGACTCGTTGGGAATCTTTTTTTTTTATCATTCCCAACGAGTAACACCCCCCTATCGATATTATTGTACGAGTAGCGCAGTTTGAAATGACCTTTATATTTCGTTAGCTTGTTCTTGTTACGTCACTGGGTATCAAATGTTTGCTCTTATTTGTGGTTATTTCTATGCCTTTTCCGGGAAAATCAAATGTCAAGAAGGCTAGACATTATTTTCGGTCCCTCTGTTGATTCACACGCATTGCAATTTGTTGCTTATTTGAATATGGGTAGAGTCTTTTTTGTTTCAGCTTCTTATCTAATGGTATTGGCTGGTGTTATGGCAAGGAAACCATATTTTGAAGATTGGCATTTCATGTGGAAAGAATGTGAGCATTGAACTCGGGACTTTGCTGTAGAAACAGAACGCACCAATTCTTAGTTAGGATTATCGAAAGTAGTTTTCTTTTTACACGCTTTTTATTAGCTTCACTTGTATGTTTGTTTGCAACTGCCTTCTCTGGGCGCGATTTTGACCCACTTTAAGCGTGTTTTTTGTTTTTTCGAATAACATCGTGAGGAAACCTGCATACGTCCGGAGAAGAAATTCAATGGCGTATGTGAATCCACTAATCCGCACTTGGCCAGCGTGGTGGAATACGGCCTAATCTCCCTTCGAGGTAGACCTGTATCCCAGCAGTGGGAGGATTCAAGGTAGCACATGATGATTCTCACTGTCATGACGTTTCTTATGAGACCGACAGTGACCGAGATAATATTTGACTCGCCAGAATAAGGCCCCAGTCACACAAACTTGTTTGTCCCAAGTCTCGAAAAACATGTAAATATAAACACGCTCAATACGCTACAAGTCAATAAAACCTCAAGTTTGGCAGTTGGCTAGCGAAGAGCTACTGGCTGGGTATCACTCGACAAACTTTGAACTACATACTAACAACATACATGTGTATGTGTATGTTGTCGTAAATGTTTGGTGACATGGTTTACTGTCTTTGCTGAGCATAGGTTTCACTTCTCACCAGGAATGTTGGAAATAACAAAAATCTCTGTTTCACGAATGAGACCCATAAATTTTACGATATCGTTGATCTAACTTGCTAATTGGAGCGTCCGACAACTATCTTACACGACGAATAACGGTATTTTTTTTTTTTTTGAGTCTTCCACCTCCTTTTTTATGTAGGGTGGTAGGTTGAGGCCTCAGGCGTACAAGCCCATTGCCCTGGCTTCAGCTCATGGGGCGTCTGCCCCGTGGTCACGTCCTGGCCACGGTCCGCTCTAGCGGATGCTCTTATGCGGCTCGTATGATTGTTTCTGTACTTCTGGCGTCATCTTCACTGCGTGGCATAATTTCTCGTGGGAGCGGGCGCGTACGTTTGGCGTCGGGAGGGCGTGTGTGAAGCGGTGCGATGTCGTGTAGGTGGGGGTGTAACGGTATTTACACATTGCGATGGCAGCTGTGAAAAAAAACGATCATGGCATTTGACTTTGACAATGACATTTGTGACAGTATCTAGTTGTGATATTGATTTTTTGACAGCGACGATCACGAGTCGCTCTAGTTATAATTAGAAAGCTGTTCGCGACCACTCTGACAGAATTAACAGTTTTTTTACGACATTGCAGGTATAGCCGCGGGGTGCAACTATAGATTTTTTTTTAAATTAACCTATGCTGTTCCACTGCTGGGCAAAGGTCTCCCCCAATTTTTTCCAGTTACTGCGGTCTTGGGCCAGCACCGTCCAGTCGATTGCTTATGCTAATCCTTGTATTATTTATTTATTGTAATCAAAATCTGAGGCTCTATCCTGTGTGAGTGAGTGAGATATTATCTCGGTTACTGTCGCTCTCACTAGAAATATCGTGAGAGTGATCGAGCGATCTCGAACATCCCAGAATACAACTCCTTTTACGGAGCAAGTTTCGTGTTGTTGAAAAACTTTGCCCACTTTGGGGGTCTTAGGTCATCTGCCACAAATATGTCACGAGTAGCAAGCTAGCTTTGAACATGAAGTAGCTTTTAGTAACTAAGTACTTGTCATGTTTTGAAATTGCAATGTCAAAGCGTAATGGTTTGAATCTAAGTGGGTCGTTAGAAGGTTAACGTTGTATGTTTGGTTTGGGGCACAATTTTATATTTCCACAATTTAGAAATATGGAATGCTTTCATCCTTTCAAACCTCCCGGTTTGAAAGGATGAGTAAGATCTAAAGTAATTACAACCATGGTGATTACAACTAATAAATAAAAAAATTTAGACTTCAGATAGATTTCGGTCTATAGTGTAATTGACGTGTATTAGTCCGGTCAATGACTGAGAATCCACCAACATGCACTTGACCGGCGAGGTACTCGTAGAATACGTCCTGTCCACCCTTCGAGGATTCTTCATCTCAGGAGTGGGATGATCAAAGTGAGTAGTATGATTGATTGGTTACAAAGTATGACTGGCACGTTACAAAGTAGAGGTTTGATTAGTAGGTTACAGTTACAGTGTAATATTAAACACGTGCAACGGGTGGCTAGTATCTACTATTATCGCATATTCTGATATTACATCGCGTCTGTTGTTTCCCCGCGCATGCATTATACAGCTGACCTAAATATGAGCTTTATCACTGTGACACTTTGTTCTACGTTCACACGAGCCCAAGGCGATTCTGGCGAGTGAAATAGTATCTTTTGTCCCTGTCGCACTCAGTAGAAATGGCATGACAGTGAGAGTGACCGAGATAATCTCGAGCGGCCAAGAATAGGGTACAGGGCGATTGTCGGATAACTGCAATCTTGAATGGGTCGTGTTACTTATCGTTAGACGCATTATTATGAACTTCCGTTATAGTACTCGGGTGGCATTTATAAGTGAGCGCTCGAGGGTCGGGTGACATGTTAAATTGTAGGCCCCTGTTGTTTGTCCTATAAACAATAACTGCGAAAACATGTCAACTGTCTAAAAATTCTGATACCAGAGCCTATACGAGCTTATTTGCTTTATTATGATATATATTTTGGGGCTATTGGCTTATTCAAATTCCGATTCTTTTTATTCTTTAAATCATGGTACATACATAGATTGCTCGCAGCTTCACCAGCGCCATCCTCTTCCTCTACACCTACTATCTATCTAGATATCCTTTTGCAATTTGTCTGGCGCGTCTTCACGTAACCCGTACGTAACCTGTCATCCAACATGGAACGTATGTAGGTATGGCCTTTTTCTAGTAGGGAACTATGAGCGTGAAACGTTATTTTATTTATTTATCGTCATCAGCAGTCACCTTTATCCAAGTGCTGCTTACACTGATCCTACTTTACAAGATTTGTATTGCAAATCTAAATGTTCTGTCGATCTTTATGATATGATATTCATATACGAGATTGTCTATTCGTACAGCGTAGTTGTCAAAATACAAACTTATCTCGACTTCTATTTATTTACTTTCTCGTATCTCACGTTTACTACTCGTATTACTTTGAGGCGGATGCCGGGAGATTTGTTTTATTATGTTATTGCTTGTTATTATCTCGTGTGTTATGACTTTGCCAGACTGGTAGCGGGTCAGTAGCGGAGCGGCTTATACGCGGCCCGACAAAGAGCTGTAATTTTATTACATACCTACTAGCTGTTCCCTCCCTGCCACGCTTTGCTGTGGATAAAAAAAAAAGCCTATGTTACTTTGGGATAATGTAGCATTCGAATGGTGAAAGAATTTTTGAAATCGGTCCAGTAGTTTTTGAGTTTATTCCACACAAACATCCAAAAATACAAATCTTTCCTCTTTATAATATTAGTATAGAAGAAGGTTTCAGAGGGCGGGGGGTGGGGGTTGTCTTACCGTATTGCTATTTTTTACATCCGTGTTACAATTTGACCGTTGTGAGCTTTAGTTGGTTGCAACTCAAGTGCGAAAAACAACGATAAACTGCATCTTGGCATCTTTCCAGTATTCACGCATCCATTCATTGTGCGTAAGTCCGCATCCAAATTTTGAAATGTATGTACACATTTACACAGGGTTATAAAAAAGAACATTATTTTACAAAACAAAAAACAAAAACCGACTTCAAAAGACCGACTATTGAGTTATTCATCTATTTGTCGCGCACGTACTTATTGCAAATTTAAGACTTATATGGTTTTCTCATGGATACCATTATCAGAACTGGACTAAATTGAAATGAGACCAAATGGGAAGCGTCAGCTTTCTAATAAAAAAAGAATCATCAAAATCGATTCACCCAGTCAAAAGTTATGAGGTAACAAACATAAAAAAAAAATGATAAAAAAAAAAAATACAGTCGAATTGATAACCTCCTCCTTTTTTGAAGTCGGTTAAAAAGGGTATGCTAAAGCGACAAATGCTCATATTATGTTACTTATCATTGTGTTCTACTTTTACTATGGAAACAACCCGGAATTCTTGAAAAACTTATCAGCTGTTTCATATACTTTGTCAAGTGTCATTAACATTTTTCTATGGAACAGCTAATTTTGTAAAAGTTGTTCATAATGATGAGTACTAGATAATCCTTTTTCGCTTTAGCATACCATTTCTTTATAACGTTGTATACCCTGTATGTTGCGCTTCTCACCCGGCCACGCCTCGCTCCGCTCACTGACCCGCCTTCAGTGTGGCCGGACCTGACCTGACCTGACAGTTGACTGAACTTCCATGGTACTCCAATCAATAAAGTTCTATTTATATTCTATTATATCTACTCTCTTAAACTTGCCAAGTATCGTCGAAGTACCATACAAATCTGTCCAGAAACATTACGATCCTTATAAATCGAAGAATATACATATATTTGTAGTAATTTATTCAATGGTTTGGTTTTTGGTGACTGAGTAAATAGGGTAAAATAAATATGTATTTATCAGTAAATAACTGGCCTCGTGTGTCCCGGGCATTAGCTCGGTAAGAATTTGATAGCTCAATTCTTAGTAATAGTTATGTTCTGTACATAGATATACTCAACAAAATAATATATCTCTGTTATATCAGTAAAAGTAATAGGTACAGTGTCGAGACAGTAAATGGGCACACTCGGCCGAGCAAACAAATCATGGTTCTAGTGACTGTCTCGCCTCGTCAAACTGTTTATACAAACCGAGTACTCGGCACTGTACTCGTAGTGTACATGTTCTACAGAAATATACTCAACTGAGTACGACATCTCTGTTATATCAATAGAAGTAAGTAATGTGTTTACTTTGTTTTCTTATTTATAGCGTCGCCACAAGGAAAGTATTGAGTCAAACATAAAAAATAACTAAAAATAAATAATAGTTAAAAAAAACTAAAAAAACACGCTTTTTATAAAAAACCGAACTAAAAAAATAGAAAATAAAATTTTATAAATTTAAATTAAGAATAGGGTTGAAAATTTCAATAAATATAAATTAATAATAGTGTAAATAAATAAATATATGTATTTTATTTTTAAAAAGCGTGGGGTGCATGGGTCAATAGATATTATATATTTTGTAGATACATTTTGTATTGACATACATGAGTAGAGTGATTAGCATTTTGATAACATCTTAGAAAGCACCCCACGCTTTTTTAAAAATAAAATACATATATTTATTTATTTACACTATTATTAATTTATATTTATTGAAATTTTCAACCCTATTCTTAATTTAAATTTATAAAATTTTATTTTCTATTTTTTTAGTTCGGTTTTTTATAAAAAGCGTGTTTTTTTTAGTTTTTTTTAACTATTATTTATTTTTCGCTTTTTAGTTCGATTTGCTAACTATTAACCATCCTTAATATGTACAAATGTGTTGGTGTTATCCGATTTTGGCCGTCTGCTCAAGCAAATTAAAAATAAAATTGATGCGTAACAAAAAATATTGAGCAAAAAGATTTGTAGCCGCGTGGTTTCGATCCTCAGACCTCATAAAATAAAATTGATGCGTAACAAAAAATATTGAGCAAAAAGATTTTTAGCGCGTGGTTTCGATCCAGGGACCTCTGGGTTATGAGCCTAGCACGCTTCCACTGCGCCACTCTGTTCTCTGACACGAATGACGAAATTACCATTTGTAAGTTAAACGGTATTAAAAGTTAAAGAAACTTTATAGAAAAAGCGTGTTAAAAAAATTAATAGTTAAAAAAACTAAAAAACACGATTTGTTTAGTGTATTGTCATCGGTCCTCGATATATCTACAAAGTTTGAAAGAAATCTGACCGTTTAAAGTGGGTCAAAAACGCGCTCAAAGGAGTCGGTTACATACAAACAAACATACAAACATACAAACATACAAACATACAAACATACAGGTGAAACTAATAAAAGCGTGTTAAAAAGCGATCAATCTAGATTTCCATGGTTTCCTGGCAGATTGACATTCGGTGTAGTCATGCATTTCGAATCGATATCGAATCGCAGGAATGTTATCAACTGCGTGATTTTTAGGGTTCCGTACCCAACGTGTAAAACGGGACCCTATTACTATGACTCCGCTGTCCGTCTGCAAGAAGTCCCCAACTGTTTTGCTATGAAAATTGACGTGGTTTTGACACATTTTGGCTGTATTTAACACGGGAATACTCAAGTTTTTAACCGACTTCAAAAAAGGAGGAGGTTATCAATTCGTCTGTATGTTTTTTTTTTTTTATGTTTGTTACCTCATAACTTTTGACTGGGTGAATCGATTTTGATGATTCTTTTTTTATTAGAAAGCTGACGCTTCCCATTTGGTCCCATCCCAATTTAGTCCAGTTCTGATAATGGTATCCATGAGAAAACCATATAAGTCTTAAATTTGCATTAAGTACCTACGTGCGCGACAAATAGATGAATAACTATCAATAGTCGGTCTCTTGAAGTCGGTTTTTGTTTTTTGTTTTGTAAAATAATGTTCTTGTATTGAGTCGGATACTGTGACTATTTTCGGTCACATTTAATTGTTCTTTTACAAGGACTGATTACAAGCGTAGTGCGCTCGAGGTTTCGTCCAGCACTGATTTTGCACTTGATGACTTCTTGCAGTAAACCGACGATATTTTGAACAATAGTTGTTAATGTCTAGTCTAGATGACGTAACGGCTACCTTCAGATGGCTGTTATCTGATCACTTGAGATTGTGAATCGCGAGGCGAGCCGCGATTTGAATATCTAACTATGTTTGACGGTCAAACCTATGCGAGTAAAGCATCGGAGAAGCGGGAGCGGAGTGGAAGTCGCGCGGCGTTCGGTAGCGGTGCATTCGCTGCCAGCCAGTATGCAATACCTCTTACGATACCAAACTGAAGTTATAAAAACAAAAAAAATATATCATTGACACGAAGAAGAAGATAGTGCGTTTGGTGTTCGCGTAATCGAAGCAGGTTTATTATAATTTGCTTTCATAGTCATGACTACACTAGATAATGATGGAGAATTGGAAAAAAAATGCATTTTCCGTAAAATGAGACTAAACTAATACATATTTATGACGATTCGAAAACAAAGCGGGAAGATATTGTATTGAAATTATGTCATTTCGTAATGAATGACGCGGTCGTGTCTCAGTCGTTGAAGTGTGACCGCAGCTTTGCAGATATAAATCGACTGGCACGTCTGTTTGTTTATTACATTTGAATATTAGACCACCTTGCAGACTGGGTTTTACGATCTACCTTAGATATAGTTTAAAATTGTAGTGCTTGGCTTGCATTAGCTAGAATCGCTATACCATCTAACTTTCTTTTCATGTTTGTGAGACATCGCTTATGCGATAAGACTGCCTTCTGACATTGATTGGCGGTTGTTGTTATAGGACAAACTCTTGGAACCCACAATTTAACGTAACATCAGTCGTACGGTAGAGAACCATACTTGGGTATGGTATCGGCGGTCACCCATCCGAAGACTGACCGTGTCGTCCGTTGCTTAACATCGGTGATCGATAACAAACTCCAAGTCGAGTTACGGTATGAGGGCCAATATTTTGCATTGTAATTTATAGCCGGTTTTAACCTAAAACTCCAATCTATGGGAGGGGAACCTGTACAGCTGGTTTATATACATTAAGCTCCAGTATATAGGAAGTAACCTGAGCCCCGGCCTATGCTGAGACGCAAGTGACGTAGCACAGAACATATTTAGTAAGACAGAGCAGGCGAGACAGACATACAGGGTTATTCATAAAGGGTATGCTAAGCCGAAAAGAGCTCATAGTACTCATCATTATAAACAACTTTTACTATGGGACCAACACGAAATTCGCGAAAAAAAAAATCAGCTGTTCCATACCTACATTTTGTCGAGTGTCTTTGACATTTTCTATGAGCCCTTTTCGGCTTTGCATACCCTTCATGAATACCCTATATGGCGCAGAGCAGGACAGACATATCTGCGTCGCACGTGCCTACGCCGCAGTACGCAGCTCTCAGTACGTTCAAGTATTAAGCCCCATCCACATGCTTGGCAAACAATGGCAAACAGCCAACAGCAAACAGCAAACACGGACGTGTGGATGGGTGTTTGTCGTTGTTTGCCTGTTTGTGTTTGTGTTGGGCAGTGTTCGGCATCCGTGTCGGTTTTTCTTGCCAGATCAAAGGCTGTTTGGCAAACAGTTTGCGACGTATCCACACATTTGAAAAATTAAAAAACAAACTTTTAAAAATGAATGCACCCATTCATTTTTAAAAGTTTTTGAGAGGGAAAATTGACGTTACTTGTGTCAAAACAAATCTCAAGAATAATCGTGATTGTGTGTAAACGTTCGCCAAGCATGTGGATGGCTGTTTGTGTTGGGTGATTGTGGTTGGTGTTTGGGACTTTGTTTGCTGTTTGCGGTGTTTGTGACAAACAGCCAGCGTGTGGATGGGCCTTTACAAAATGTGCGTCGCCCGTGTCTCGGCATACGCTCAGCCTAACCGCGGCCGGCTACCAACGTTTAGGTAAACAAGAGCGACCAGTCGGTTAATTGTCGAAGCAGTTAGAACCGGTTCATGTAATGTCATCGATATTCAATTGACGTCATCGGTTAGAAATATGCGCGGCGCCCTTAAAAATGCTTTATCAAATATTTGTATTGTTTTCCCTTTCGCTTAATGAGGCTGGCATTGAAAGGACCGTTTCCTTCCTTTGTTGAGATAAGAGTGGAATTTTAAATACGACATGTCTAGAGTTACCTGTTACCTGCGCTATCATAGCATAGCATTGTATAGTGATGTGAACCTATTCATAGCATCACACCGCTTGAAACTTGTTTTATTTAGAGCTAGCTGTGATCTACAGTTTCATCCGTGGTGATGTTGATGATGACGTAAAGTAGGCTATGTCTTTTTCTGTACTCCTGAAGGCTTAGCATGGGCCATGGATGAATTGACTTTTCACCGTTTTTGTTTTGCGAGAAAGAGACAAATATATCCAAATTCTAGCTTTGTCATATTTACGCGCGAATAAAATGGTGGACAGATCATGATCGGTTTTCGATTTCAGGGTAGGTCCTATTGTAAAAGTTGTTCGCAATGATGAGTACTATGAGATCTTTTCGGCTTAGCATACCCTTTCCGTATAACCTTGTGTTGTTCGATCGAAGTACTCGTATAGGTAATGTTTAAGGTAAATATTGATTCACCTTTGAATTGGTATTCCAATCATTGACTATTTAAAAGCAAATGTACCACGTAAATCCCTACTAATATTATAAATGTGAATGTAAGTTTGTTTGTTACGCTTTCACGCGAAACTACTTAGCCGATCATCACGAAACTTTGTGCACATATTCTTGGAGGTATTAGAGGTAACGTAACATACTCCTTTTTTTAAAAAAAAAATACGAAAAATAAAACATTGTTTTTAAAAAAAAAACTCAAAATCTAGCTACTTCAACGCCATCTAGCATTCCAGTAATGAAGTAAAAGTTTCGTTATCATATTGAGTCATTTCTATTGTAATGATCTCTGATACTTATTAATTAATGGCTCCAATGCGAGCGAAGCCGCAGGATAAAGCTAGTATTTGCATAAATATTAATAAAATATCAATTAAATACGATATGATGACGTCTGCTGGTAAACGCTAAACTAAATCGTTTTGTAAGACAAATAACGTTACCCAAAACAAATTTAGTTTAAATTAACCTAAAATAAATAACCTGTTTAAAAAAACTAGTCTCTTATTGTTTATTGAATGTGTGTTTTAGCGAAACAAGTACAGTCATACCCCGGACTTACGCGATAGGTGGGACCAAGCGATAACAGTGTAAGTCGAATTCGCGTAAGTCGGGGTTCAACTTTGCATACAAAATAAACTTATTTTTTGGTCTCCTGGATGACATAATTAAAGATAATCAATAATGTGCACTTCGTACGTAAAAAATTCCACGCGTATAGTAACACGTTCGACTTCGAACCTATCGTAAACCGAATATTGACAAGGCGGAGTGGGCGCTGCGATCAAAACAAGAACATTATTTTTACAAAACAAAAAACAAAGACCGACTTCAAAAGACCGACTATTGAGTTATTCATCTATTTGTCGCGCACGTACTTAATGCAAATTTAAGACTTATTATGGTTTTCTCATGGATACCATATATCAGAACTGGACTAAATTGAAATAGGACCAAATGGGAAGCGTCAGCTTTCTAATAAAAAAAGAATCATCAAAATCGATATACCCAGTCAAAAGTTATGAGGTAACAAACATAAAAAAAAAAAACATACAGTCGAATTGATAACCTCCTCCTTTTTTGAAGTCGGTTAATAAAAAACCGCGTAGGTATCTCCGAATTCGCGTAAAACGGAGTAGCGTAAGTCGGGGTATTACTGTAATCATGCTGGAAGATTAATATGGTAGTTTAGTCAAAGGGGTTTATTTAAGGGTTTTATAAACACTGTTTAACGAAATATCTCGTGCGAAAACAAGAAAACGAGACGGCATATTTCAGGCCGTGATTAAGTTTCAGCAGGGTAAGCAGGGTTAATAAGTAAGAACGTAGCATAAGTTGCCATATTACGTCAGAATAAAAAAAAAACTCGGATTTTTTTTTACCATTTTCTGTGTTCTTCAACAACCTTCCCGGGCTTGCTTGGGTGGTCTGTGCTCCGCCTCTAAATGCCCTTTTTCTCAAATATCCTCTTTACCCAAAGATCCCCTTTAATAGGTTTGTTCATTCATTCTGAAAAGTAGATATTTAGAAAGGAGAATCCCTATACTAAAGGTTTGTTTTTATTAAAAGATCTCCTTTTTTTTTGGTTGTTTGATTTATTAACCCCCTGACGCAAAAACGACGGGGTGTTATAAATTTGACGTGTGTGTGTCTGAACGTACATGTGTGTGTCTGTGGCATCGAACCGATTTTGATTTTGTTTTTTGTTTGAAAAGATAAATTAATCGGGAGTGTTCTAAGCTATCTATGAAAATCGGTTCAGCCCTTTCAACGTTGGGGTTTTTTTTAATTTAATGTCATTCTGAAAGTAGTCGTTCTGAACTGATCCTCTGTGACGGTGCGAGGTCTTCGTCGGGCGGACGAAGTTTCGACGAGTTTGGCGTTTTACAATGGATCCTCATTATAACTAATTAAACGGGTTTCAGCTTGGTGAATTACGAGCGCTCACATTTTCTTGACATATCTTGAGAATTGCCTTGTAATACTAGCTGTGTCCCGTGGTTTCACTCACGCGGTTAAAAATCGGTGATTTAAAAATAAAAAATTATGTTATTGAGTGACGAGACGAGCAAATCGCTTGCCTGATGTTATACGTCGTATCGCGTGTGTTAAACTATCTTTATTCCAAATTTTATCGAAATTGGTTTAGTCACGGATATACGTTCACATTACCTCACGGCAACAAACATTCACACACGCACACAAAAACTTTCGCATTAATAATATTAGATGTACAAAGTAGGAAAGTAGTGTATTACGAAGTAGGATAGGGAGCGTCCATGAATTACGTTAGGTGTTTTTTAAAATTTTCTGTCCCTCCCTCCCCCCCCTGGTGAGATGCCGTGAGATTTTATTCAACCCCCTCCCTCCCCCATACCCCAATCTCACGTGAGATTTTTCATAATGTGGGTTTTTTTACGTAAACGCGTTGGATTGTTATTGTTAAAAGAAAAAAAATTGCAAAATAGTATAATTTTTTTTTGTTTCAATCAGAAAAAAAATTGCGTGATATTTGCCGAGACCCCCCCTCTCTCCAACGTAAGATTATATGAGATTTGACTCGATCCCCGCCCCCCCCCTTAAAGATCTCACGTATTTTATGGACGCCCCCATATCCAGTTATAAAACTGTTTGAATTTTATATATCCGTCGTGTCGATTTCTTGCTTACTTTTGTAAGTCGAGCAAGTTTCTTGTTTGTGGCATTAAACTGTGAATAAAATATGGGCTATAACAGCGACGTTTCTCACGGCCAGAGTGGTTTAATTTTGTTGGGCAAGTGTTGCGTGTTTGTCTTCGCCGGAGGTCGTAAGTTCGAATCTCGACTGCGCAGATATTTTGATGAAAAATTTAAATAGGGTAACGTATTCTGACCATTTTGAGTGTGATAGGTTATTTAATTTATTTAATTAATTTTAATTATTTAATTTAAATAATATGGTTTAAAAAGTCACACTGAATAAGCAACATAGATTCCGTTGAAAAACTAAGCTAAAATCGACAAGAGCTCTAAAAACGATGCCGTCCTTCTCTCACATAATTAAAATGAAAAAAGATGCAGCTAATTTCAGTGCTGTCATAATAGTTAGGTCAGCATTGACTCTCGAAGATCTATTAAACTTATTCTATGAAATGTTTTTTTACGTACCAGCTCGGCCTGAGTGTACCTACCCTCCATTGTTCTTAAACTTTAGCGATTGCTTTCAATTCTAATTAACAATAGTAACTTTGTTAAAATAATCCATTGGTTGGGACTGGGACCTATTCAACTCCAAATTTGACATTGAATATTAAATCTACTCAAAGATTTTATAACGAAAACCCAAAAACAAGCTGAGTAGTTTTGAATGCGGTTATTATAATTAGACGTCGATAAAGCATATGATGAAACGGAAGTACATGTGATATTTTAGTTTTCTAAAAAGTAGGTTTATAAGTTGATCGCGTCGTAAAATCGAGTTACTTGGGAATCCCAAGTTGGGATAGAACTGCCGAAGAGCTTAATGTACTTGTCTTTGTAGGAAGTGCTGTTGGTCGTGCCAAATCCAGTTTTTGAGTGAGGTATTGTCTCGGATACTGTCACTCTCATTCTACTAATACTACAGATCCTACTAATATTATAAACGCGAAAGTTTGTGAGTATGTTTGTTACTCTTTCACGCAAAAACGGCTGTACGGATTTACATGAAATGTGGAATTAAGGTTGTTCAATTTGTTCATGGTCAGGATTAACACATAGGTTACTTTTTATCCCGCAATACGCGGGTGAAACCGCGAGGCGCAGCTAGTATGTCATAAGAGTGAAAGTGACAAAGATATTCTCGAGCGTCCAGGAGTAAGGTCCCAGATGGAAGATGAAGTGGATCTCTGATAACTCACTTGAGCTTGCGCTATCTGGAGAAAAGCGAGTTTTTATGTACAAAAGCAAAGATACGTCCAGACTTAGTTGCGCTGCATCCGGCATGCTAGTTACAGCACAGAATAGATAATAGTCGAGTGACGAAGTGGGATAATGTCTCGGGAAACTGCATGTTGACGGTTGGCATGAGTTTCAAGATAGGTGGCGCCACATGGCGGCGCTTTCTATCAGCACCTGCTTGTCGGAAGCCAAGACAGATATTAGGGCGCTGCGCCAACACTCAGTTACAAAGTAGCTAACAGAATACAGGGTTGTAAAGAAAGGGTATGCTAAGTCGAAAAAAATAAAAATATGAGAGCAACTCTGATATCGCGAAAAAGAATCAGCTGTTCCATACAAAAGTGTCAATGACATTACAAAATGTTTAACAGCTGCTTTATTTCGAGTTTCAGGGTTGGTCCCACAGTAAAAGTTGTTCACAATCATAAGTAATATGAACCCTATTCAGCTAAGCATACGCTTTTCACCCTGTACAGTAATTAGGGTTTCCAACCGGGAAATCCCGGTTCCAAAAGAACCGGGATTTCCCGGTTCTTTTGGGGTCAAAAAAGAACCGGGATTTTTAAATCTTTTCCCGGTTCTTTCGGGATTTTCGGTACCAGCTATTTCTTGTTTTCTGAAGGCGCAAAAGAGAATCTAACACGTAAATTACTGCGTTTTATTAACTAAAACTAACCGTTAAGTACTTTATTTACAGAAAATAACATAAATAGGCATAAAAATAATAGAATATCACAAATAAAAGCTAGTTTTAGTTAGTTAGCAACTTATCAGCTTTCAACTAATGTCTGTGAAGGTTTTATTAGTTGTGAAAGCTTAAAAACGTATATCATTACATTATTATAATTTGAGTGGTAGCAGTCACACTTTCTAAAAAATCAATTAGAACACCAACCTGCCAAAGAGGAATGGGCGTCCGCAGACTCTATTGTCATTCTGTAGCTTGTCAAGTTGTCTGTTGGGTTACGGCAATGCTCGCTAACAGAACTGTCAGAATTGAGACAGAGGGCATTAGGGTATTGAGCTACAAAAAGCTGCCCGCAAGAAGGAGCTACGTGGCGCAACACAAGTACGAGTAGAAGAGGTATATCAGCGATCCCAAGCCGTGCTCTGCTAGTTTAGGGAGCTCGGCTGGTTTGGGTAAGCTGACAGTTGGAAGGCAGTACACAAAACACCCCAAGCGGGATGCCGGTGCAGGTCATATCACCACTACTTGGAATCAGAGGAGCTATGTCACCATTGATTTGGGTTATGGTGGTAGATCAACTCGCAGAACTCGTTAACAAAGAAGGTGTATTCACTGTAGCGTACGCTAATGATCTAATTGGTTTTTTATGTTATTGAGTGATGAGACGAGCAAATCGCTTGCCTGGTGTTAAACGTCACGTTTGCCCATAACAGGGCTGCAGAAAGAATGCAAAAAGAATTAGAATGCAAAACCCTACGCGTCACAGTACTGCGCTCGTCACCCTGAGATATAAGATGTTTAATCTCCTTTTGCCCTGAAATTTCACTGTAAACAATGTCCTTCCAACTGAACTTCCACTTAGGAAGAAAACATCATTAGCGAAATAATTTTAGGTTTCTGCTACACCTGCACATACAGCAGGAGGCGATAGCTTCAGCCTTAAGGATCAAATCTACGAAATAGTGGAAAAGTATGGGTCCCATAACAAACCACTACAGAATAATCGACCGAGCATCGAGAATAAGTAATTTGTAAATATGTAACAAGTATGCATTGATCATAGAGAACAACATCTTGGATATTATATATCTGGGTATATCATCCAGGTAGAATATATACACAGGCGAAGAATGAGGAGGATATAGGCTGCGGCTATTACTCGCTGAAGCTCAGACTCCAAGAGTCCGCTGAGAGTCACACGTCACTTCAGACACTCAGACAAGTATAAAACGAATAACTACTGCGTGTAAGATTCACTTTTGCGCCATTGAAAAACAAAAAATAGCAAATATACCAAAAAATACGAAAGAACCGGGAATCCCGGGATTTCCCGGTTCTTTGGAACAAAAGTACCGAAATCCCGGTTCTTAGAAACAGTACCGGTTCTGGAAACCCTAACAGTAATGTAGTAACGGACTAGAAATGACACAAAATAGGGTTTAAAGCATTAGCATTGTAAATGCCGGTGGCGCAGCTGATTGGCCGGGAGCTCGGTGCCCCTCGACAATTGACTGCAATTACTAATTAATTATACAAATGTAACCTGCCCTAGTTGGACCTGTAGGGTTGGGAAGGGAGAATCGATAGTTTACAAGAACTGCGGCCCTTACAGCTAATTCTCGTGGTTCGAGGAAAGTTTTACGTCGAACAACACAATTTAGTTCACTCGCCAGTCACTTTCTAATGGGTTGATTACACGTTACGAGGACAGTGGCGAGACAGTGCCCAAGGCCGAGTATTAGGTGTGTATAAACAGTTTGACGAGGCGAGACAGTCCCTAGAACCATAATTTGTTTGAACGGCAGAGTAACATATGGTCTATTTACTTGTCTCGCCACTGCGCACTGTACTCGTTACGTGTAATGAACCCATAACCCCACAATTTAGTCCACTCACCGGTCACTCACTATCTAATCACGTAATTTATCATTCACTCACTAACCACACAATTTAGTGAGTGAGTAAACTATCTATCGTTCAACTTTCAACTTGTATCTCTTATCAGAAACTAGCTGAGCCCCGCGGTTTCATCCGCTTTTTTATCTTTTAAACTACTCCTGTATTAGAGCGAACAAAACAAAACAATAAATATTGAAAATATTGAAATCGTTTGTTTTTGAGTTTTAGCGTTACTAACAAACAATGATTGTTTTTTTATATAATAAGAAGAAGAAGATATCATAAGAGTAAGAGTGAGCACGATAATCTCGAACGGCTCAGAATACCTCCCCAGCTGTGACTCGTTACCACGAGACGAGAACAACAACAAGAATAATTGAAGATAAAACATGACCTAAAACGAGGCGACTGATTCCATTATTAAAGATCGTAAACTGCAAACAGAAAGTAGAGCAGGACCCTATTCTTGGGCGCTCGAGATTGTCTCGGTCACTCTTAGTGTCGTGACATTTGTAATAAGAGCGACAGTGACCGAGACAATATCTTAGTCGCCAGAATTGGCCCCCAGAGATGTAGAACCTTTAGTCTATAAAGCCCGTAAAATTAAAAATTAAAGAATTAGAGAAATATATGTTATGACTAGCTGTGCCCCACGATTTTACCCGCGATGGTGATGAAACCCATGTCCATGTCCCATGTCTATGTCTTAATCCAGGGCATAAGCTATCTCCATTTATCAAAATCGGTTTAGTAGTTACGGAGATACGTGGTAATAAATATTGACACAAACATAAACGCGAAACATTTATAATACTAAGTGAAATGAAATATTTATTCATAGCATTGCTACAACAAAGAAAAAGATAATCGTAATAAATTCAAAATAATTCGTTAATCAATCACTAAATAATAATTCATAAATCACATGTCGAGCCTTCATATTCATCAAGGTCGTAAAAAGGAGAGAGCGAAAGGAGAGAGAGGAGAGATATATGATTATTTTGTAATTTTATCGCTACTCGTAAATCGCAAACTCCCAGTAGACTAAAAAGTTTCGGGTTCGGACGACACAGAATATGCCAACCTCATTCCCGGGCCTAAAATGATATAATTCCGCATTCGCATATGTAAGAAACGTCAAGGTTGATCCTACCTAAAATTGCAACTGAGACAGTCTGTTTGTTTGTTCACAATTGTATCTACTCGACCAATCATCATGAATATTTGTATACAGGGGTGGTCAGAGATATAGAAAAGATGAAATCAGGAATATAATACACCCCCATCCTACATTTGGATACTATTTGGATACTACACACTATTTTGCTCGATGTTATAATATCATCATAACATCCCTTACCTTATATTGTTATAACAACACCCAAAATTCGATATAACCTCTACCCTATTAGACCCTATATATATGAAACACCACAAAATCGTTAAAAGCTACAACACGGTCCTAGCTCTAGCCTCATAAATAATTCGAATAATGGCAAGTACTCGTAGTAATGAAATTGTCAACTGTCTCAGGGATATAACATGTAATTACAACTAGATGTTTGGATATTAGTAACTACTGTCTCGTGTTCTCGGGGGATCGAATAAAATCGATATTGTTACTATGTACCCCGACCTCCAAGCATATCGTAATTATATTCGGTACTAGCGGCCCGTCCCGGCTTCGCACGGGTAGACTTTGGGATAAACGTAGAGTAAATTGAAATCGGTCCAGTCGTTCACGCGTGATGGCGTGACCAAAGGTGTTGAGAATAATTATAGGAACTCTTTGTTATAACCTCTATTCTCATGCTATTGCGTAACTATAGCAACCGTAGTTTGTTGATGCTAACTTGTCAATTTATAGTAAAAATTATCAATATATAATGCACACTGTTTTGATAGATATGATTGAATTTGAACTTTGTACAGAGGTATTATAGTGCAAATTGACTCTTGGACGTTAGGAACATACTTACATTGCTTAAACAACAGTGAGTGCTTGCAATTCAATATGAACTTTATACAATAGCAATAAAGCTCGTTTTAGTTAGAAAACGTATGGGAAAAATAAAAGGGCTGTTTTTAGGGTTTTTCAATATTTCTGAGAGATTTTCTTAATATTTTTTTCCGTAAGAACCTTCTCCTAATAATAACAAATACAACAAAAAAAGAATTAGTGAAATCGGTCCAGCCATTCACGCGTGAGGCCGTGACCAAGGAAAACGGGTTTCATTTTTATATATATAGATAAGTTGTATGTTTCTAGCGCGTACACTGGGTTTTGCTTTCTTGCTTGATCCTCTTCTCACGTGCTCAGCAGGCCTCGCGAGTCCTGCTTCTGTCTTGCTCTGGACCGTGGTCAGCTTAGCTGCCAGAAAGAGATAATGCGAGACATGCTCGATACTCGTAAAGTAGCATTTCGAACCAGATCCTGACTGGCCGAGCAGGCCTCGTATAGCACGCTTCTATCTTGCCCTGGTCAACTTAGCAGCCAGAAAGAATGCCTCGGTTTTGCATGATAAGTTGGATGTCGCTCATATCAGCTATCGTCGCTTTTATCACAAGGATCTTGCTCCAGACTCCTGAGCATAAGGTCTATTACTTGATTACTGTCGGTCTTCACCGGTCTGGACACGGCTCATCCATTTCACCTGACATTAATTCTACTGGTTCTGTTTTGATATCTGTGTTAGCTTGTTTTTCGGGTTCCTTGTTTCCTTGGGCTTTTCAAGGTCAAAGTGAATAGGTATTAAGTTTGCGTGCTTCATCTTCGACCACATCGTCGCTTACCAATATGCAAGTTGGACTTATTTACGATAAAAAATATGCGTTTGTAGTTTGTCATCATCAGTTTTATGAGCGTTGCTTTTATCGATGATTCCATTATGATGAATTTTTAGGCTTGGGTTTTTTTGCTGCTGTTTTTACCTCGTAGTAACAAGTACTTCTAGGTTTTAACATTCGCAATAAAATACCTTTTATTAAATTTCAACAAGCTTTTCTGGTTGAGGTAGGTATTGGCACTATTTGGCACCATGTCTGGGAATTTCACTCTCTCGATTTAATTTTATAAAATGTTTGATAGTAAATTCCGCGACGCTGTAACTCTGTAGGGATTCCTAAATGGCTTCTAGAAATTTCCTGATAAATACTTCGGTCGGACTTTTAACTCCTGGTATCGGACTGTATTTTTATGAAGTGGTTAGTAAAAGAAATCGATATATATTAAGATTGTTAAGGTTAAAGGTTCTGAAGTCGTCTTGTGAAATAAAATGTCGTCTTGCGTAATCTTCACTCTAGGCTAGCTCTGTTAGGGTCTCATCGAAGTGAATCCAAACAATAATCACTATCATTCACAGCTTGTATCCCACTGTCAGAAACAGCTCTTTCCAACCGGCCTCATGTAACTTAAATTGTACCTAAACACGTTTACTTCAAGATTGGCTTTCCAACTAATCGTGAAGTTGGACATCTGTCTCTAGCAGACAGTACCCTAACAAATCGCGAATCACGCGGAAGGGTCCTATTACGCAATCAAAGGTCGAATTGGGTTCCGACAATGGGGGTATCGACCTGCTCTCTCGCTGGGGTATACATTTTTCTAGTTACTACCCGCAGTTTTACAAGTGAAATTCTAGTTTTTTCGGGATGAAGTAATTTAGGTTCTATTTTATGATATATATGGCATATGTAAATCAACAAAACCGCACCTGGCCAGCGTAGTGGAATACGGCCTAATCACCCTTCGAGGGTAGACCTGTATCCCAGCAGTGGGAGGATTAAAAGTTGCATATGATAATGACATAGAATTAATTAATTACGTTTAATCCAAATAAATTAATTAACAGAGACGTAATTGGTTTCACATACTAATAGTATAGAGAAGGAAAACAATATTTAGAAAAAGAAAATGCCTAAAGAACTCATGGATAACTGCCCTTTAGCAAAATAAAAGGACTTTTTGACGGATTATAACAATTCAGTACTCCAAGCTCTGAAACAGACGGGTAAAGGGTCCAGTAAAGAGTAAAACAGGAAAACGGTGCTACGGCATATTCCAAAAGTCGAATAAGCTTCTTACCCAGCTAATATCGATTGTTACATTGGCATTGGCGGCACGTCTTACAAACGTTTCGCACGGGTAACGTACCCAGACCCGGAATTGCAGGGTGAAATGAGATTTGACAGGGCAGGTAGATGAGCGCAACGCTATGGAGGATGAAGTTTTTTTTTTAAATTCTGTAATAGGTTTGCGTTTGGCTGCCATCTCGCCTGATGGTTAGCAATGATGCGGTCTACGATGAAGCACGCTTGTTCAGAAGAAACTGATTCACTCGCGACTTGAATACTACGAGTATTCCCAGATATACCCCAGATATCTATCGGGAAACACTCAGTTCATATCTATCGGGAAACACCCAAAACAGGGTTTTTTTAAGTTCTGAAGTATGTATATTTAATTTATCTACTCTGCGTACATCATCTCTACTTCCTTTGCATTTCTGGTGTGACCGGTAAAGAGTTTATCCCTCTACCACAGTATATTCTGGTCTGTTCATAAATGGTCATTTTAGCCGTCAAACTACTGGGTCGACTCAACGCTTCGACCCAGACGAATGTTTTAAAAACACGTAAACACAGAAACAAGCGTCGGTTCAAGCAAAGTACGAGCCATTCGCTTTGCTCTATTAAAAAATGTTTCCCAAAATGGTCATGAGTACTCACATACTCGTAAGTCGCAATATCCAGTTCTAGCGTCTCCTTCGTTCCATACAACAGTTGGATAGAACGCATCAATCAGAGCCCCTGAGCCGTAAAGCGGTGAGATTAGGATGGATCGCGACTATTGTCTAGGGACGAGATCAGGAGGGTATTCCAGACCAATCGAGATTACCTCGATCACTTTCACTCTGATAACAAATGTCATGGCAGTGAAAGAGACGGAGAAGTTCTCGAACGGCTCAGAATAAGCTTCAGCTCCTGAGCTTGCTGAAATAAGTGCGCAAACTAAGCTTTTTGCTGAAGCTTCGCTGGAGTAGGATGAGATGTTATTGCCGCTTACGTTTATGTTATAGCTTATATCTGTTTGATCGAAACTTGGAGATGAAAATTCAAAGCCGAGATCATAGAGCGATCTGGATTTCAAAAACTAAACCTGCAATTGGTTTTTAATCAATTTCATTGGTTTTATTAATAACAAGAAAGCTGCTAAAGAATAAATGCTTCAATACAATGCAATAACATTTTATTGACACCACAAAAGGAAAGACACACAGAGAAACAACACTTCCATAACTAGCGACACAAGCCACCGACACAGCCCGACCGCAGGGCAGTATTGCCGCCTGCAGTCAGCTATGGAATCACACCGTAATGCATCACAGTTCACATATTAATATATTCATCACATCACATTGAGCGAAATGCCAGCCAGCTTTAGCGACTCATTCAGCTCTCCATAGCATAGTTACACTGAGAAAAATGGCCATCAAAATTATGATTAATTCACCTAAAGTACGGAGCATAGTGATAATCACCAAAAAGTACGATGATAAGCACCAATTTTTACGGTGACAACATCATACTATATGGTTGTCATCGTGATTATCACTTCCGTACATTACACACATCCGTACTTTAGGTGAAATTTTTCACAGTGTAGTATCCAGAAAATCTGTAACAAATAAAATAAGAGTTCCCCGTATTCAGATCATCCCACGCAAACGTAGAATGAGTACTCAGCTCTCAGTTGGATTCCAATAACAGTGTCTAACTGACACGATGTCTGTTTGTCGGACATCAACTGTTAACGATTGATCGACCACGGACCTAGATGCGAGTTGCCAGCGTCAAAAAAGTACCCTTTGTTCGTTCTAATTAAAAAGGTTCGTTTATCTGGATTAGGTACTAAGTACTAATACTAAGTTACTTGTAGATTAGGGTCTCTTTTATATTGCCTTTCTCTTTGATCCTTTGTCAGTCGCATTCGTACAATACTCTGTTATCTTTCTAATCCGTAATGGACAAGCCCTAACAAATATTTCGTTTAAGAAATTGGCATAATAACAAAAAAAGGAATTACGTTAAATGCTAATACAAGCAGGAAAAGTTGGAATAGCAAGCCTTATGACAGCGGAAGAAATAAGCAAATGAACCTTATTTTTCTTCCCGGAAAATAAGTGAATCAGCATAAGTACAATATGAAACTTTCCTAACTAAAGTCCCTAAAGTTGGTTAATTTGCCGAGTGTTGCCTGGCAGCCCTCTTAGAGTAGGTACTGTGATAAGCTCAATTAGATATCTCATTGCTCTAAAGTCTCTAGAAGTGTTCACAGCTTCTATGTTTTTTTTTGTGACTCGTGTTTAATTGTTTGTGTTTTTGTAATTATTTGTTTTTTTATTTTTTTTTGTTTTAATTATATTTAATTTTATAATGTGATTTGACAAGTCAGCATATCATTAGTGTAATTAATTATTGTAATAATTAATTATCAGTACCGTATTAATTAATGCAATAATACGGTACTGATTGAAATAAATAAATGTACCACGCAGCATTCAAAACCTACAGAGTTTACGGTAGCCGGAATTCAGTAAAAAGTGACTTTATGAGGGCGGACACAATAGTCAATATTTAGTAGGATAATTCTTTCAATAGTTGAGCTACAACTTTCCATGTTTGCAATGCTTGTTGCATTAGAACAGAAACCCTGTAATTGATATAAAATATATCTAAAGACGAATTTAGTATGTAATGGCCATCATCAGTCAGAAGACTTACACTACTGAATGTGTATCTTCTCCGTCGCGAATTTACGTACCGCATTAAATAGTTTCCCATTGCGTAAGTAAGTCTTCTCTTTGCTTGTTACCCTTACTGCCTCGCCTACAGCGGCAGCATGGGGAGCTGAAATACTCGTACCGGCAATACGACGACGGATATAAAATAACACTTCGCGTTACGTCTGCCTGTTTATTTGTACTCCGGACTCCCACTGCTGACCGATTTCGATTGAACTCGGAGGCAAACACTGAACTTTTTGTTGCTGCCACAAAAAATACGATCGAAGTGTGCTAAGTTATTTTTGGGTTTTTGTCGGCTTATTTTCGTTTCGTGTCAGATGAAAAGAAGGGTTGGTTCCGTTGTGCCGGCCTTTTTTATCGACAGGTGTAGTTTCTCCACAAACAAGCGGGATACAACTGGATTGGTCTGAGAAAAGGAAGATTAGTGGAGATAACTACTTTATTATCCTTTGCTATCGTTTTGTGTGTGTTGCATTTTCGTGGAATAACAAAAACTGTTTTGGAATACTAAATTTGAACACGAGGATTTTATTAATGATTTTATTCCAAACCGAAACCCCAGTCTATTATACCATTTGAAAGCGCAAAGAATACACAATGATAGAAACGAATGCCTATTTCCATCTCACAAAGCTAGCATTAATCAGGGCCAACAAAAAGCGAAGATAGCAGAGAGGAAGCTCCCAGACCGTCCGTCGTCAAACATCAATCACAACACATTAAATCGACTTCCAGTGGAAGCGGCCTAAGAAGCGAATGATATAAAAGCCATTACAGGAGCCAAGGGGGCTGTAGCTGTAGCCCTATTTTATATGGAAACTTCTGAGTGGTACTTGACGGGTTTGACGAGTTCAGCGGACAAATTATGCGAAGTTTATGGACTAAGTTCAAGAGGGCGTAAAAACAGTTTTGGAGACCTTGGATGCTTAGGTACCCAAGATCAGTTCAGTAAGAAAACTTAAAGAGAACAGGATGTTGTAGAAGCAACAATTCCCGTCATCATGAGGTAGCACTTTTCTATGAAATAGATTGATTAAATCAACAGCTTATAGAAATGATTCAATCATATTTATTGATTGTCATGCCCTACTCTTTTGGGACTGTAAAATATACTGTCGCTAAACGGCTGCGTCAAATTCAAAATTGTAAACAGTGTGAGCATATGGCCGGGTTGAATGCATTACATGTTTATTGGCACGGGCAAAATCTAAGTACAAAGAGCAAGAAGATATACAAATATTGGAAAAAACCTTGGAGTAATCTTTTCATAAATATGCATACCTTTACCGCATTAACAGACTTCGGTCTGCCAACTGCATACTTTTCCAAGTTCTAACTTCTCTCACACCCATTCTCTTCCACGAATCTCGCCCAAGGCTCACATCTGTTCGAGAA